>JAVDOI010000011.1:5481797-5499297 GCA_032191485.1 Leptoclinus maculatus | reverse complement strand
GCAAATTGAAACAAATCAAAACAAAAACACACCAAAACTACTTGATTAGGTTAAATAAAAAACATCATGGTTTGGCATAAAATGACCATGTTTGTTACGTTAAGTTAAGCTACAAATAAGTTACAATACGTGGACATTGACTTTTGGTTTCACAAATGAGGAACAGTGGTGTCATGGGTGAAAGTCTGTGTTTGTTTGGCCCCATGCAGCTCCAAGACCTCCTCCCTTCACGGACTTCCATCGACTATCAAAAGCAAATGCTATTTGGGACAAAATACGTTTCCCTCAAAACGTAATCTACAATGAAGTTTTGTTGTATGGGAACGTCCCTTTTTTAGTAAACAGGGCTGATATACAGTACCTGCTTGGCTGCAGTGTTGCAAAGGCAGCAACCTCTCCACGTGTCCACTAATCCAATTCCAAAGAAAGAACAAAGAGGAAAGAGGAGGCAGACTAAAAAAAAGGGGGGAAATAAAAAGATTAAACTAAAGGAAGGCGCCAAAGCCTCGACCTTTACAGTTAATACTGAAGGCTCAGAGAGAAGAACAGAGAGAGAGAGTCAGGAGGAAAAAACAGAGAGAAAGAGGATGAAATTTCACCTTCTATCATATAGAAGTGTTTCTGCAAATTCTGATTTGACAAGCTGCATGCATCAATACAAACCTTTAGTATCAAGGTATATTATAACTTTTGTTTGTTGTTGTTAAAGATATTGTTTCTTTTATGCTCACTGACCAACAATTAAAACCGTCCGAAACAAAGTCTGTTTAATTAAATCCGATGGAAACATATAGCTAATCTGCATTTTGGCTTTTCCTGTGTTATTGAAAACTTTGAGCCGAATGAGCTCGACTGAATGCGAGTGAGAGACAGACAGGTCGACGGACAGACAGACGGCAGACAGAGAAGCGAGAAAGAGAGGAACAGAGTCAGAGAGAGGAGGACAGAAAACAGACGGAGGGTATATTCTCTCGTGGTCGACTCCGGCACAAAGGTTAATTCTATTATTGCAAGTCTGCAGAGTGGAAAAAGTAAGGATGACGCTTTAGATTGAAAACAAATGTCAGGAGAAAACACGAGTATCTGGCCGTCTGTGTGGAGCCGATGAGAGGAGAGAAAGGACAGAGAGTTTGAGGTAGAGGACGGAGAGAGAGAAGCAGATTTGAAAACTTTGTCAAATATTTGCTTCGTCCCATCAGACCCGTCCCCGCGTTATTAGATATTGTTTGTTGCCGTGTCTCTGAAGTACACTTCACCACTTTCTAATAACATCATGTGGTCTCTTTACTCATTTTATGTTTCTTTCCAGATTGCAAATGTTGCAGTACCAAGCAGTCCAATTTCTCACTATGAGGCATAAGGAGGCAAAAGTATAGAAAACTTCTGCAGTGCTTTATGAAGGAATATGGAGAAGGGGGCACGCGTGAAAGAAGAAAATGATGGATGAAATGAATGTAGGAGAGAACAGGGTTCAGAAACTATGCACCGACCCCCGCCTCGACACACAGAGCTGACAGCGCAGTTAAGTCTATTAGGGTCTCAGGTGTACACGTATGTGCACATGCATGTTAAAGGTAAACAACCTTATAGGTCTGGAAGAGCACTTAGACAAAATGCTGGAACAGCAACAACTTACCGCAGCCTTGACCCATCACGTACACACACACACACACACACACACACACACGTCTGTGTTTCTCACCACGTCAGGTACACAGGCGGACGCCACTTAATGGCTTTTGGGGTCAGCACTGAATGCAAGGCATCATGGGAGTCGTATGTTACCTCCCTGGCGTCTGCAATGCAGCTTGTTCTTGACATTTAACCCCACAGACCGTTGGCCGTGACCAATTTCCAACAACACCGAAGGCAAGCGCATCAGCAGAAAGTTTCTGCTGAGTTATCTTACAAATAAGGACACTGAGAAGTAGGCGAGGAGTGAGAAGGTCACTGTTCTGACCTTTCCTTCCGTGAAATAAGGAAGAATTATACCTGACATGCTTCTCATCTCACACAGAAGTCCACCAAGACACTGAATCCAAGACTACTTGGTGAAAAGGTCAAACCCCGGCGCTGGAAGTCTGCAGAGAACTTTAAAGTGAGATAAAATGACGGTACACCTGCACTGACCCGTCCGTTGAAAGGAGCTTCAAACATTTCCACCCCAAACTAAAATGTACCTGTTCAGGGGAAGTATTTTAAGTAAATCATAGTTTTAGTAAGGAACGATTGGACGAGTGTAAAAACAGTACTCTACAATTAGTGGTGTTTCTTTAATTATATATAACGGCAGGAGAAACATGAAGCAGGTGGTGTTTAGACTAATAAAAGGAAAGTTTTCTCCATTTTCCAAAACGATCATACGCATGTAAACACGTTTTTGCAACCCAAAAGTTGCTATGAAGTCAGAATCACCAAAAAAGCTACACCAAACTTCTCTTGAAATTTCCCCAGGGAAGTAAACAAATTAAAAGAAAGCATCTACTGGACCAAAAGTTGACTGCGCTGTCATGGCAACTGTTTCCACAGCAGAGATTCCCAGAGTTGTGATTAGGCCAATTAGGCTGAAGACTAATTATGGGATGTATTTAAAGCTGTAATGAGTGTCTAACTAACTAACTTAGAAGTGCCACACACACACACACACACACACACAGAGAGAAAGAGAGGGCAGAATGAACAGGAAGTCTGTACTTGTCTTTGCATGGCTGCTGTTCATTGACCCATTGACAACAGGAGGGAACTCCCTCAGCACTGCAGGTGTGTGTGTGTGTGTGTGTGTGTGTGTGTGTGTGTGTGTGTGTGTGTGTGTGTAGGTGTGTGTGTGTGTGTGTGTGTGTGTGTGTGTGTGTGTGTGTGTGTGTGCACGCCATGCAGGACCTGTACGCCAATGAAAACCTGTGTGTATGTTCTGTGTCTACATCTGCAAGCCTCCTTACCTACAAGCCTCTTGCTTCCGCTGTATGCGTGTGTGTGTGTGTGTGTGTGTGTTATTCCACGTATAAGGCCCTTCCTCCCAGTTCAGTTTTCACTCAGCAGATTTCGTTAATGTGGCTCCTCGAGGAGTCTTTCATCTCGCTGGCTTTTCCCAGAAAGGTAGAACGGTCTATTTACCAGCAGAGCGCCGGCAAGAAGCTGAAACTGCTATTATTACTACATCTACCTCCAGAATTAGACTGGTGATTAATAGAGTGTGTGTGTGTGCATGCTGAGGAGGAAGTCATTTAGAGTAGTACAAAGAGGAGGAAACACTTTAGCGAGAAAGAGGGATTATCAGGGGGGCAGAGAGACGTCCCTTTTATTGCACATTAAGTATTTTAAACCTCAAAGTGAAGCATTTAGTCTCTGTTTGTAGGAAGCCAGAGATACGTTTTGAGCATTTGTTACTGCTGTTATCTTGGCACTTCAAACAGAACGCTTGATTTGCTGTACAGCTCAAGGCTAAGGCCACTAATGGTCATTATAGAATATAAATAATATAAAGAATGAACATATTCCCACAACAAGATCATGGCTCTTTTTTCAGATCAGCAGGAGCTCATTAGCAGAAAAGCGGTGGCAATATTTTGGTATCTGACACACAAATGTGCATGTTGTTTTCTTTCTTTTTTTACCTCCACTTACAATCTGTAACACAGACAGGGGAAACACGGAGCAGATTATGAATAAGACAAGCACTCGTAAAGATCGCAGCGCTGCCATTTGACTTTCAACCTCTTGGACTGGAAGGAACTCAAATGATCCCAAAAATCCACGAGGAGGCAACTGAGAGGGTTGTATCTATGGCGCTGGATTGTGGAAAGTGTGCCGAGAAAAAGTCAGCGCTCTCAGAGATGTCACCATGCTCTTGACTGAAGATAAATAGAGTATGTAATATTTCTCAGATGCAGACACGTCTGCAGATAATAGTCTCCAATAATGTTTCAGGGTGATCTATTGCAAACCACATGTTTTCCAACATGATCTTTATCTTCTGAAATGTCAGGACAAACATGGTGGACGAGGTGACCTGCGCCTCTCCTGGATGTCAGCCCCTGGCAACAAATGTTAGAGGAGACAAAGAGCAGAGGAGAGGACAGGAGAGGAAAAACAGGAGGAGAAGAAAAAGAGAGCAGGATGTGATTTATGTTGGTGTTGATTGTTTACTTATACGCTCGCTGTCTCTCACTCTCATTGCTCTCTCTTCCCTCCCCACATTCTGCCATTTATCTTTCCGTCCTCTCTCTCTTCTCCTGTCTCTCATTTTGTCTTTCTGCTGCGCACACAAACATCTCCCCTCCGTGAATTAAAGTTTGACGGCATGCACGGACAAAAACCGCCAGGAAAATAAGAAGAGGTTGCAGACAGTTTAAAGAGGAAACTAATTAAATCACAATTTGGTTTCTTTCAATTTGAACTTTCCGAGTCATAGAAACGTAGTATTAGTAGCACAAAACAAATAGTGTCTTCCAAAATGATGCAAACAGCCGACCCACAGCTGAATGTCTACACGCTTAATGTCTGCTGTGTCTGCTTAATGTTCTGACCCCTCTTGATGGGAAAATACTTTAAAAAAAATGTATTGAGATAAAGGTTAGGGATATTTTTGCAATTGCATTTGAACAAGGCCATTTTTTAAAACAATTCATGTTTATACTTTTGACCCACCCGAGTCAAAAGTAACAATGCACAGCGTTAGTTCAAAGTCAAATTATTTCGGTGTCATCTGTGACTTTAACTTGATGAAAGTCTCTGTCACTTTTTGGTACTTAAAAATCCTAAAAGCAAGAGAGCAAGACGAAGAATAAGAGTGCATGCACTAGCAGCTTGCGTTGTTAGACAAAAGGACTACCTACTGAGAATATAAAGACAGAGGAAGAGAACATAAAAGCACTAAAAAAAAGGATGTGATGATGAAAAAAAATCACGCACAATGACGTTGACGATGACTCTTGTGCTGAAACACGCTGTTAAGTTTTCTAAATTGGGTACTTAGACACTCCAATTGACTCCAGAAGATGTTTCTGGCCAAACGGAGGCCTGTAATTATACACACTGATATGTTTTATATGATGAGAGTGGAACTCAGACACGCACAAAACATATTAAACACACGCAAATACACACACACACACATAATGTCGGCCACTCTAGACTTGGCAAGATTTCCAAAGAAAGCATGGCATCAGGGCCCCAAAGTCTGCATCGCCGTGTGTGTGTGTGTGTGTGTGTGTGTGTGGGTGTGTGTGTGTGTGGGTGTGAACGTGTTCAAAGCCTCATTCCCGTCATCTAAAATATAATCCATATATGTGTGTGTGGTAGGTCCACAGTGTTCCAGGAAGGAGTGTTTCATTGCATGAGAGTGCGTCTGTGTAACGAGACAGTGCTAATTAAAATCAGAGCAGCCTCAGAGCAAAGCTATGTTCATCATCCATGACATTACTGCATGTCATCACACACACACACACACACACATAAAAACGTTAAAATACGAGCAAAAGCAATCGCACGCAGAAAGAGACACAAAATATGTTGCACACACAACAAATTTCTGGCATCTCGGCGGTCTCTTGAAGCCAACAATGTCAAATTCTTCCCGCCAACCGTGCTTCCCACAATCCTTTGTGTTTGCGAGGTTGTGACATCAGTTCGTCCCTCTCTGATTGTCTGATTGTTGCCGTCCATCAAACAATGACAGTCTTTGCCGAGCAGTCCTCTGATCTCTCATTTCTGGTTGGACTGTCTGATGAAGCCAAGGTGAGGTTAATGTTGTCGAAGCAGCGTAACGAAGCCGACAACAAGTCCACAGCTGCTTTTGTGTCAAGTTTTAGAGTTCCTTCTTGACCTTGGAAAAACAAAACAAACCAAGGTCCATTTAGCAGCCACCAGGGCGGACTGGCCATCTGGCATTTTCCCGTTGAGCTAACGAGCCTTTTGGGCCGACACAACTGTCTTTGTTTTCGTCTGACTGGTCTAAAAAACAGGTAGATCGGATCTTTTTTTTCGAAATTGACACTGAGCTGTTCCCCCCCTTTAGGCTTACTGCCTTCATTCCAGTAAACGGCGCATCTGCAAAAAAAGACTGCAAAAAATGAACACGACAAAGGAGAAACTGCAAAGGACAAAAAAAAAAAGACTGATCTGTGGTGGTAACGGAAAATAACATGGACAAGAACTTTGGTATTTGATTTCTACGACAACTGGCAAACTGAGATTTATGTTGCTCGTACCCCAAGTTACTCAGCTAAATATATTTTATTATATCATTATTTTATTTATTGTTTTTCGAGAGAGGAAAGTAAACCTGAAGAGGAAGTTCTGACATAATGCCGTCCACAGTGAGCTCACTGCACAATTACATGCGTTAACTCTAATGTTGTGTTGCTTACTCATTGGGGAGAAAATGACTCCTCGCACACACACACACACACACATAAAAAATGATCCTCTCCAACAGCGGCGGGACACCTTTCATAAAACAAGATGACCACATGCGCTGCAGATTCCTCAGGATGTACGTCCACATGTTCCCGTCTGTTTGTGTATATGTGCACGCGTGTGCACTCGTTCGTCTTAATAACACTACAAAGACGGTCTAATGGAAGACACGTGTGTGTGTGTGTGTGTGTGTGTGACTCAGGCTTGATTCACTCACAAATATGGAAGAAATGCCAAATATGCCGGAGAGAGAGGGGGCAAGAGTGAGAGACGAGACGAAAGGTTGAAAAAGAAAGAACACCAAATCAAAAGTTACAATACTGAAGCGAACGGTACAAAACACTGATTGGTGATAGCAGATCTTGAGTACATAACAACCCCGATAATTCAAACTAAAACACAAAACTGTTCCAACTCTCGTGTTTATGCTTTTAACATTTTTACTCAACAGGTTTATTCGCCAGTGGGCTTTTTTGGAGGTACGCAACCCGACTTTGTGGTGTGATTTCATTGGCTATGAATGCATGCGCAATCTACCAGACCAACTGACACACATGTCTGATCTGTCTTTGGCTGGCACGAGGCATTGTGGTGTAAGAAACACACTCCAACACACACACACACACACACACATGTTGGCAGGATCAGTGAGCACCTTGTCAGTGAGGTGGCATACATGTGTTTATGCGCATGTGTGTATATTTCACTGTGTGTGTGTGTGTAGACATGGTCATGCTCTTGTCAGCCAACAGCTCCTCAGCAGTGTGTCCAACACCTTGTAAAGAACAGACGCTGTCTCTGCTTTTTCCCAGAAAATTGTCTTTTCTTCCCAAACGGTGTCGTAAAAACTGAGACAAGACCGACAGTTTGATCACCGCCAGTTGTGGTCGTGGGTTTGATTCATTTAATTTCCTCTAGACCATCGCTAAACTATCACAGTTACGTCATGTATAAAGATGGAGGAGCGTAACCAATACCCCCATTTCCAGAGAGCGCAGCGGACTGAATATCTTGAGCCTTGTAATTCACAAAGAGAATTTGGAAAATCAATATTAAAAAATATATACGAGGAAACTATCAGCCTCGCCGTGCGACAGCCACATGTAGTTTATGGTAAATGAACGGCGCTAATGTCTTACTGATGGCAGAATGCTACTCATAGCCCCTTTAAGTGCTACTAGATCCCTTTGGTCGGACAAGTCTGGTGTTGATCAGCCCATTAATCCTCTCGCAGAACTGGAGGAGCTGAAGCAGTTGCAGCCGGGCCTTGGAAAGGCAGCCAAGGAGCGGCCAGTGACATCATCTCTTAAGTGACCACTTGAAAGTGGCCACCAGGCAGTGGGTGGCTTAGACTTCAGTAGCGCTCGGCACCACTTGACGCCTGTGGCCGTTTACTTAGCTTGGTCTATCGCTGATACTGACTGGTGCCGGCAGTTATTTGGTCCCCCTCTCTTTTGGTTCTTGAACTCCGTCTCTCACTCTCACTCACTCTCACTCACTTCCTCACTCCCTCCTAGACATTCTCCATCTCACTACCAACACCCTGCTCAGCGACTCAGCCGGTCGCTGTCTCTGGTTCTTTTTTCACTGCGTCTTTAACTACTGTATGAGTGCAAGAACGGACGGGGTTGATCTTGGTCTGCGCTGCCTTTGTCAAGGTTGAAAAGAGTAATAGAGTTTGCCCTCTTGGTTCGGAGTACGAAGCCTCAGTGTTGTTGTTTTATCAACATATGCAAAAATCAACCTGTTCTTCCACAACGTGATTGGTGGATGCCGTTATTCGCGGTGCGGTAGCTCAGAAAAATTGTAGTTGCCGTGTAATATTTGCCTTCTTTGCAAAAGTATGCATGACATGAATTGATGACGCACGATCGGACTCAAAAAAACGACTGCATTGTGTAAAGGCCTTAAAACTGGAGGTAAGTTCTGAGAGTGTAAATAAGTTGTTTTCTGAACTTTGGAGTATTTTTGACACATTTGTCTTCTATGGAAAGACAACCTCCATCACTGAGACTTACAATCAGCAAGCAACGGTTCCAAAATAAGTGTCTGACCCGCGGCGTGGATTTCAAAGTAACCAGGTAACAACAGTGCAATGTATTTAATGTGTTTTCAGATGTTCTGCATGTAAACGTCTCTCTCTTCTCTAATTTCTTCCTGGAACCTCTCTCTCTTTCATCGTGTCTCTCTTTTCTTGCCCCTCTCCATTTCTTCCTCTCTTCCTCCCCTCACTGTCTTGGTTTCTGTTGTGATCATTTTTCCTCTTTCTTCTTCTCTCGGTATGCGTCTTCTATCTCCACAGTTTATTTCTCTTTTGTCAGTGTTGGTAACTGCAGCCGGCTGTTTATTGATGTTCAGCGGTGGAGACAAACTTTTCCACACATCAAACATCCCTCTGCCATAATCATCATCTCCTGCTGGCACTTGATATTTATTTTTCTTTCTCTCTCTCTCTCACTGATTCTGTCTCCTTTTGCTTTTTGGACCAAATACCTATAGAAATGCACATTTACTGAAACCACGATGAATATCATGAATATAGTAAACCAGCGTCATCATTTATTTATATATTGATTTATGTGTGTCTGTGTTATTTTCACATATCGGGGCTTTAACACAGAGGCCTCATCTATTTTCTGAATTATTATTCATAACCATACACACATATATCACCACTTATTTTGGCTGTAACAAGGCTACAGCTTCTACCACTTAATGGGGCAGTAAATTACTGTTTATTTCAGTTAGTGCCAACACAAGGTTTCCATTTAGTCCAAAATATAATGAACAATCTGCTATGTGGTCGTGGTAAAAACAGAATAATCGACTTTGAGCTGAAAATAAAAGCTGCTGTGGAGTCAAAACCCTCTCCCAGATGGCATTTTATTGTTTTACTCATCCATCTCTCCACTATGTAGTGTATCCTAGACAGCAACGACTGGATCTTGGCAAAACATGGACGGATGATCGCAGCGGTGCAGCATTCCGACAATCAGACGATTTAACCTGAGGGGGATGCCATTATTATAGCTAAACAAGCTGACAGACTTGTTTATAGCAAAAGCCTCAGTGCAGCTTTTAAGCAGAGAGTTTTAGTTTCAAACGGTGTGGATTTAACATTATAGACCCAGGGAATCAGTGAAGTGGGAAATAGTGTCCCAAAATCCCCTTCAAGAGCTGCAGAATTTTCAAAAAGACGATGTCAAACCGGAGCAGCAGTAGTAGAAAAGTAAAGATAATCTGCGATAGCTGGACGTGAACCAGTTCCATTGTTTTATGCTGCAGAGGCTGTGGTGACTTGGTGGCCTCATAAAGTGGAGCTACTAATTAGCGGGCAGGCCGCTGGAGCCTATTGTCTTTGACTATCACGAGCACGCCGAGACACTCACAAGGCCACGGGGTTATACCACGAGCGTGACGCCGCGCTTGTAAAAAGTGACCGAAAATTCCAGACGACAAGTTTACGGAGAACAATGTGTGCGGCGGAGCACACAAACAGTCTCTTTCTTTAACTCTGAGTGCAGTGTTTTTTTTTCTTCTGTCTTTACTCTTATTTCTATCTTTTAAGTGTAAGAGTTTGTGAGTTTTTAAGCTGACTTTAGCTAACAAGGAATATCTTACAACTGTGGCGGACACACTGCTGTTGGGCCTCTGATTAGAGAAGTGCACTTAACACACTCACTGCATTGCCCATACATAAACTCTAACACACTGGCAGTCAGATCAGGGTGCAAAAGCAGACGCTATACTGCTGAACAAACACCGTCACAAAGCTCTGTCAGGTTATCGGATGTCTGCATGACATATAGCCTTCCCTTGCTCGAGTAACCAAAATCAAGGTTGTGCAAAAAGAAAGAAAAGAAAAGTGCAAAAGAAGAAAGAGATAAGAGGAAAGAGCAGAGAAGGATAGAGGATTACTTCAAGGTTTCATATTTCTCTGTTTAAAGAAAAGAAAAAGACGCACATTCCAGCTTCACTTGTTTAGTTCACACTAGCACAAACACAACAGCTAATACTACGTCTCCGTTACACACAAAGTGACTTCTATGCGCATTTTCAGCCGTGAGAAGAATTCTCAACCCAAACAAGATAAACCCTCGTGTTTGTAACTTGATTTGAACAACATACACAAACTGTCATGGCTTTTTAGGATCTCTAATTATCTTTCTCAACCTTAAAATGACTCCCAGTCAGTTATCTTTTCATCCGTTGTCCTAACAAAATGTGCCTTTTTTTTTTTCCTCCATTGCACTATGCCTTTATTTGGGCAGGTAGAGATTCAGCTGTAAACATCTCTTTATATGCAAGATAATTGATAAGATTTGGATTCAAATGTGACATTCATAGACAGGATTTGTGCCTGAAATAACACAAATGTTGAATGTAGATGTAAAACTAACACATGTGGAGCTATTTTAAAGTTCAAAGCGTTGTGTTTGAGTTTAACAGGTGGAGCCCCCACTGTTACACATAGCACCAGCAGAAAAGTCTTGTTTGAGTTGTTTCTGTTTTAGAGACGGAGGGAGAGAAAGAGAAACAAACAGAAAAACTGCACATACTGTCAGTGTGTTTCCAAGTCTCTATGTGTGTGTGTGTGTGTGTGTGTTTGTGTGTGTTTGTGTGTGATGTATAAATATATCTCTACAGGTTTTAAAGTGGCTTTGCGGTGCTCTGTATTTAGAGGAGGCCTGGTTAAATCTCCTCTCACCCCATTCATGTGGCTGACTCTCTCTCTCTCTCTCTCTCTCTCTCTCTCTGCCGAGTCATTTCATCTCTCTTCATTCTCCTCTCTCTGTCCGTCTCTCTATCACACAATCTAAGTCCTGCAAATCCAAACCTCTGTGCCATCCATCATCTTTTCTTTCTTTTTGTTTAGTCTCTTTTTTTCTCCACAATAACTAATATTCAATTCTTCAAGAGAAAGACAAAGAACGTGAAGCAGGTTTAGATCGTCTTCTGACAATATTGGTATTTTGATGTCCTCCCCTTTTGTTGTATATCTGCGTGGGAGCTGGTTGGCCTTTAAAGTGATTTACAGTCCTTTTTTTTTCTCTCTCTGCGTGTATTTCATGACAACCATCATTACCACTGCACCACTACTGAATGTACAGCTTTCGGGATCTCTCAAAATACATTTTGTTCTTTGTTGCAATCACTATAAACACTGAACAAATGGGGGACAATTTGAAGGGCAGAAAACAACACAAATTGCAAGGTGTTGTTTCACTACAGAGCCTCGCTTCAGTTCTCCCTGGCATAGATTCATCAAGTCTCTGAAGGTCCACTGCAGGCATGGACACCATTCGTGTTGGTGTTTTGATGATGTCAAGTGGCAAATTATAATAGATAGAATACTGCTAAAGCTGCATTATTCCTAACAACATAACTCCATGAAAGTCAAGATGACTGGTGGCCTCGGTCGTGCATCTGTGGTATTGTTAATGGAAATATACCAAAAATAAAGGCCACGTTTTCCATTAACCCCACTACTGAGATCCACAGAGAAGATTTTTGGCACCTCATTTAAAGGCTTTCTCTTCAAAAAAATAACAATTTTAGAGGTAATTTATCAATCTGTAATGTTCCACTGCCATGTGACATTTTGAAAACTCAACTCCATTTTTGTTGGAAGAGCAGCAATCCCCTCTAGTTCTGTGCTGTAAAGCAATCCAGGAGATTCCCAGCCAAAACGACAAGGTGGCACACAATGTCAAATTCCGTTTAGAGACCTTGTTGAAGCTGCCAATCTTCTTGGTGGTGGGCTTCTTTGTTTGCAGTGTTTATTCTAATGTTTCAGCCTCAATATGGACGTGATTTAGTGTTGTTTAAATGTTGCATGTAGCAGCTTATGTTAGTTATTTTTTGCTGTTGACTCATGCAGTGGTACATAAAAGCTTCCAGGTTCCAGAGTTAGGTCTTTAGATCTAGCATGTTATACCATTGTAACGTAATGACAGACAAACTTTGATGGCAATGTAAAAAGAGTGAAATCAAATGGGTTAAAAGGGTTTAAAAAAAAAAGCTGCAATAGAAAAAAACAGATCCGTCTTTAGACCTGAGAAAGAACTGAGAGTTGGAGCAGACGTCAAGTTTTCTTTGTTCCAGATACATATGTGGTGCATAAAAACTGAATGCTGCTTCTAGTTGTGACTCTGGGGACAGTGAGCAGACCTGTCCCAAACGACCTGGGAGGTCTGGACGGTTTATAAGCAGCAAAAATGTGGGTACTTTGGCCTTAAACCTTACAGGGCTTTATTAACCAATAGTCATTGATTAGTCAGTGCTTGCATGGGACCAAAGTCACATGGCGATATCATTGTTCTATGTGTCATATGCATCACTATGGTTTTTTTCTATAATCTGAGCCAGAGGGAGCATATAGACGTTAAAGAGAAGAGAAGAGAATTATTTTTAACTCTTAAATCAGCGGAGAAATTGTTGCAACACATGTGAGAGCCCGCCCTTTGCGTGAAGGTGTTTGTATGACAGCGAGACAGATGAGGAGAGAAGGAAAGAGCGACACAACTGGTTCGTGTTTGTTTGTGTCTCTCCACAGTGCGTGGGTCGCTGTGTATAGCTGCAGTGTTTCTGTTACCGTGTGTGTGACAGTTAGATACAGACAGTGTTTGTGGGTCAGTCCATGTGTGTGTGTGTGTGTGTGTGTGTGTGTGTGTGTGACTCTGATTGCACCAGAGCAATAATAACAGTTTGAGTTCATTTGTAACAATCAGACTTTCCTTAAACAGCATAAATCACACAAGTCTAACTTCTGACATACACACATTCACTTGTGGGCCCAAACACAGAAAGTATGACTCTCTAGACACCAACATGTGTCTGCCCGTGTGTGTGTGTGTGTGTGTGTGAGAGAGATTAGCCAGTTCCAACCATGTAGTCGTCAGTAGCCATAATAATGGTCAACAATGAATGTAATAGCCATTTCGACCTCCCACAAAGTCTCTCTCACACAAACACACATGAATTAGAACACTTCCGTTGACTTCCATTCACTAAACCCGACAGAAAGTTAATCTCACAATATAATATGAGTGTAATGTGTGTGATTTCTTGACAGACTAGCACTGGCGTTGTATAGTCGCAGTACAAAACAACGTTCAGACACACATGTTCATAAATGCCAGCTGGCGATATAAAACTATAAAAAAAAACATGGAACAGCAGGCAATAGCAGACTAATAATGACCTAATCGGCTTTCCATGTTCCATATGTGTGATCTGCGAATGTTTGGTCTTCTTTTGCTGTGGTGCCAAAGACATTACTAAGCAGAAGCACTGTGGCACACGAAAGTGCAATTGACCGATGGTGTAATTTTATCACTCGTTCTGTCAGTCAGTGACAGACTTTTGCGTTTATAAGGCTGCTGTCCAGCCAAGAGCAGACAGTTCTTTTTCTTCCTCCTTTTGTGCTTTTGGCAGCGCCTGTCTCGCTTCACTCCGCTGATTACGACACAGCACCACCACAATGATCGAGCCACGTGCAGCGCTCGTTAGAAAATTGTGTTTCCCCATGAAGACACTCATTAAGAGTGTTATCAAGAATTGGAGGCGGGACAGTTATTTTGACGGAGGAGGCTGCCTCGTAAGTATGCTTCAGGAAAAACCCTGCGTATCACATTGCACTGACGAGTTTGTAGGACACGTCCAGGTCATTTGTGACAACAGAGAGACTTATACTGTTTTCTTTATCAAATTTAAAAGACTACTTAGGTAAGTTAAGGCTAACGTTGACACAAGGTGATGAATCTGAAGTCACACATATCGATTATCGAGATTATGCTAAATAACAAAGGTTTTGGCTGACATTACAGTTATTTGAAGACACAAAATCATCTCATCTCTCCCGTAAATTGCGAGGTGGACAATCGTCTAACATAGATGTAATCCCAGAGGATACTGGACTGTTTTTGGACATGCCGTTTTGTAGTTTCCCCAGAACTCCCCCATGAGTGCACTGCTGCATTCAAGAATACTGGGCCATGTGGGAGTCCTGTAAAATATGATACTCGTTGCGGAAACCCACATACAGACACGGAGAGATTTCAGCACTTTTATGACCCCACACTGAGCTGCAGGTTCGATTTATACTGACTGTAGGCCCACATGTCACCTCACAGTAAATAACCCGGAAAGGTTGTTTCCCAGAATTCAGGAGGAGACTGAAGACAGAAACCCTTATATGACATCACCGTAACTCTACAGCAGCAATAAGACTGGAGGTCAGGTTTCAACTGCTGTAACACTTTAAGAGATTTATTTTGAAATCAGACCGCTACCACTTGAACTAGACTTTCTTACAACATGATTAACAACATGAAATGAAACCAAACTAATCTTGATGCAACACAAAAAAATTGAAAAAATAAAACCTTCATGGGATAATGGTATACCGTTCATTATGGGAGAATCAAATATGACCTTTGCATTGCAAGTATTTATTCCTACTCACTAATCCACGGTGCTTCCCAGGAAACTATGAAGAAAAAGTTTGAAACAAGCAGTCTTGAGTTTCACTATAAAACGTGCAACAGACCGAGGGCTTTGTTGAGGAAAGAATCTATCTTTTTTATCATCTTACACACGTGAATGTAATTATGGGGGACATTACACTTGTTTAGTGGTTTGTCTTTTGTCAGTGATGGAGTGCAGTGTGTATACGACTCTATTGTGCTTTTACTACTGAAACCCACCCTGTCAACACATACACACACACACACACACAAGCAGGATGTTGCCAGGTTTTTTAAAACATCCTTTAGGGAAAATAAAGTATCTAAAATCAGAGCCAGACCATTAGTCCGGTCTGTAAGGAGGAAAAAAAGAGGTCAACAATCACCAAAAGCTTCTATTCTCTTAAAGCTGCTACTCAGAGAGAGTATCTACTAAACTATTTTCTCCACCAGCCTCCTCTCATCGGCCATTTTTCATTTTATTCTGTCTTTTCCTCTCCGTTCATGTCTTGTCCTCACCTGTCTAACAGGCTTGTTTTCTCTCCTCTCTCCTTGCTCCCATTCCTCTCATGCCTTCCCATCCATCTCCTCCTCCTCACCCTCACATCTCTTCTCCATCCATCTCTTCTCCATCCATCCTCCTCCTCCTCCTCCTCCTCCTCCTCCTCCTCCTCCAGCTTTCCAAGGAGCCACGTCTGTTTTTGATTAGTGTTCTCATGTAAAGCTAAATTGTCATTAAACAAACAGTGTGAGTGCATTTGGCTTGGTATCAAGTTTACCCCCTCTATATATGTACAGACACACACACACACACACATACAAGCAAAGCCAGAGACATGAATATAAGTAGACATGTACAAACAAATGCACGACGTATATAAACATATAAGCAAATAAGCAGACGCAAGCAGAGACACAAATTACTAAACTATGTATACCCATTTAGAATGCATAAGAATGTACACACGCTGCGTATTCATATTCAATATGAACCCTAATTGCACACGTTAAGCCATGCAATAATCACAATCAAGCACAAACAGTAAGCACACACAGACACACACACACATACAGGATATACAGTATGTGCCTAAACACATCCCTATTGCCCGTTAGAGTAAACTATAGTTCAAACTTTCCCCTTGACCTGTTTACTCTGTACTAGCAGCTCCGTGGCTTCTTCCCCATCCCAACTCACCTTTATTTGCGAGGTTAAATTACTACCACATGCAGCCTCTGTGCTATTTCAGTGTAAGCACATAAAAATTCTTTGCCACGAAAAAAAAAAAAGAAAAAAAATTCTACAAGCCTGCAGCCTCCCACGAACATTTCATAGGATCTGGCCCCGCAGCGAGCTAGCTCGCTAGCTGCTAAAGTATAGGCGGCTGAAAGGGAAGAGGTGTTGCTGCTGTGAACTTTAAGAGCGCCTGGTTTGTGACCGCCTGGATGCTAACAAACACTTTGACTTGTTTTATTCACACATCCACATAAGAAGACACACATAGGCCTACACACACACACACACACACACACACACAAAACACACACACACAAACTTTATGAGATTAAATGCTTTCACAGAAAAGAGTCAAATGTAACTTATTGCATTCTTATTCATACACTTTGCAAAGCGTTAAATAATGATTGTGTGAGACTGAAACACTTGAAAAACATAAATACAGAGAAAACTAAACATGGCAGACAGCGTTCAGAACAAAAGAAACAAAGTCATTTGAACAGCAGGTTGTTCAATATATAGAAACAATTTCATTTCCGCTGTTAAAAGAAGAATGTCAGTGAAGCGAGAAGTGTGTTCAGCATAAGACGGGTTACACACAAACAAGAAGTGCATAATGTGTAATGCTTTGGTGCATTCTGATGGGCTGCTGTCACAGTGATGAGTTCCCCGTCTGAGGTCTTTGTCCTTCGCATGCATAGAACCAGTCATGTGCATAAATGGTCAAGAAATCAACCTTCTGCAGGAGAAATCTTTACTGGGGAAATTGGGATTCTTGTTTAGATATTGTGTAGAAATCAATATACAACAACAGCAGTGACATTAGTTAAGTGAATATAAATGCAATAAGTATCGAATCATCTTTAATGTTGGAAAGTATTTTTAGGAGAGCATGAAGGAATGTATGAAACTTTTGAATGAAACTTCGCCCGGATTTTCCAGATCTATCAAATTATCATGTATTGTCTCTCTCTCCCTCTTCCTCTCTCGCTTGCTCTCCCTGTGTGTCTCTCTCTCTCTCTTTCTTGGTTTTTGGTATCTCTGCAGCGTGTATTTATCTAAATATGTCTTGGGACAAAATCACACTGCCGTCTGGGCTGTGGGAAACACACACACACACACACACACACAAGCCGCTAAGAGCAGTCTTATTTTAGAGGAGCTCTGGTCAGGTTCCCTCTGTAAAAGTACCTTACCTTCCCCCGAATACCAGAGAATTTCAGTGTGGGTCCTTCGGTGCAGCTCCATCATGGAGCCTATGGGCCACCTGGTGCAGCTCCATTCCAGAACACCTACTCCCATTTAAACCTACTGGCATGTTTTCCTTTGTTTTAGGAAGCACTTGTGATTTTAAGATTGAATCCAAGTAAGATGAATA
>JAVDOI010000011.1:5064297-5479297 GCA_032191485.1 Leptoclinus maculatus | reverse complement strand
AAAAAAAAAGCCCTCTAACCCAAAAGCTCGCGTTTTTCCATCCGAGCCGTCGTGATTGTTGCTTTTTAAAACCATAAAGCCATTGCCTTTCGAGTAAATGTATTCTACTCGGAGCTCCGTCTAAGTGTGTGTGTTAGTGTGTGTGTCTGGGTGCATGTGCTGTGAGACCACAGTCTCTGCAAACTGTGGGGGGAAAACGACCACAGACTGCACACACTGAAACCCACAGACTCCAGTCCACGATCCGTCTATCTCGCCATCCCTATCTGTGTTTGCTCCCCCCCCCGACTGAGCACCTAGTGGGGTCACCAGGACTCCAACCCCTCCATCCATCGACTCTGCTCCCTTCCTCCTTTCATCTATCCATCGCCCTCCTTCACATGACCTCCCCAATACCCATTGTTCATCCGTCTTTGTCAGGCACTCACCATCCGCACGTACCGCTCAATTAGAACATTTTCCAAAAAGAAACAAAGCCAACCTCTTCGATACTAGCTGCGAGTCACACGCTTCGTTCATCTCAGCAGGATCCAAGACTCCTGGAAGACTAAAAACTATTATCCAGCCTAATACCTCTTGCCCTTACCTCCCATCCACCTCAAGAGCAAAAACCTCCAACCCATGCCTATTTTCCCTTGATGCTAGTCCAGCTCCTTCCCTCTCCCCTAGTCTCCAAACCTCAGACCACAGGGCTTTAATAGGAGGGTTAAGAGGTAATTCCTATCACACTGCCATCATTTAATATCTAACCGAGGCTGACAGAGAGGAAGGTTACGAACCCAAACCAGAAACCCACCAGCAAACCTCCCCGTCTCCTCCTTCTTACCCTCCTGCTGTTATTCTCTCTTTCCGTCTGCCTCCCTCTCACTCTGCTGTCATTCTACCTACATTTATTCCCCTTCTGTCTCTCTCTCTCCTCTACATACCTGGCTATTTACACCGCCGCCACTTCCTTAATTCGCAGAAAAACACAGCGTGGATGGGATAAGAGCACCAAAAAAAAAATGGACGAGAAAGATGAGAAAAGTGGAAAAGAAGAAGAAAAAAATAAATAAAAAGCAGGAGGAAACTCCAGACACTGTAATTTAGATTGTGCTGATGGCAAAGTAGGGATATAAAGAACATGAGATTTATAATGTTAAGTTTGGAACACGTTTGCCCTTTTCCACTCTCGTACCGAGTTGTCTGAGAGCTCCAGGGATCCATATTCGACCGGCGATAAATAAGAGCTATCGAGAACAATTACGGGTTTTATAGAATAGTGATCCAGACGGTGGAGGGAATAAGACCGTCACTCGTGAAGAACAAGAGAAAGTGTTGGAAATAAGAAGTGAAACACAGTGAGAGTGTGTGTTTGTGTGTATGATGTATCGATTGCATGTGTTTGCATCCCTCACTGTGTGTGTCCCTGATGTTCACATGAGAGTGTTTTGACTGTGTGTGATCCTGGAAGCCACAGTTGACGTAAATGACGTGTTCGCTGTGTTCAGCGATATACATCACGCTCATTCACCACAATGCTTGAAACACGCCATGAAATATGGGTTTCACAGTGAGCCCCCCCTACTGAGAAGATCTCGTCTTTTTGTGGCTTTTCTGCCAACACAAGAGATCAGATTGAGATCAAGTGCAGCGGAAAATACAGTTTATTGTCATCACCACAAACCACCAATATTATTATTACTGTATTTGTTGTCATTGTTCCTTTAGTGTTTCAAAATGAAAAAATAAAATGTTATTTTTTTGATTTTGAGGGTCGATTGCAAGACTAAAGAGCATATTGTTTTACTTTTCACGATATAATAAAAGCAGTGGGACAGTTAGATAATTCAAAAAGTTTTTTCCTAAGACATAGAAGAATTGCCCGATCCCACAAAACAGCATTTCATCCTTAAGTTTTTCCGAGAACCTAAAAATCGCATAATATGCAGATGCACAATCTTTACCGGACAGCGATGATCAATTACGTAATGAAGATAAGACCTGTGTTAGTGTTGGAATAGACTGTGGAGCTGTGTGTACCGCCTGCATGCATGAAAGATGGTTGTGAAAGGTTGTAAGTTGCTCCTTTACAAAGACAGCTAGAACAGATTCCAATGGTGTCAGAGGTTCAGAGCAAAACATGTTAAAAAATGTCCGCAGGAACTTCTCCGACATTCCTGCAGCATAATCCAATGTCCAGTCCAAGTGATCATCGGTCTGTTGCCATCAATTCTGGTCCACCGATAACGTGCTACTTCCTGTTGAAAGCTTTGACACTTTAACACTTGAACAGTGTATTTAGTCATGTTGTTGCACAACTATGACTCTTGGGGAACATATTGTACATACCTATCAAAGGTGCAGAGGTGGACTTCAGCCCTGTGAGACATTTCTTTGGACATTTTGACATATTATGACACGCTACGGAAGCTGACGTTCTCTGAGAGGGAGCAACCTACAAACGGTTTCAGATCTACTTTTTGTTTTAGACTAAAGGCATTAGATTTGTGGTACTCAAAAGCTTTTTAATGGAGTTTTCCTTCCACTTTTGTGGGTCTAATTTTGTGTTTGATCTCCTAAACGGCTAAAACGTCAATAATGCCAAAAACTAAAAAAAGACCACTCACAGAAAAATATCTACAAAGGAAGGTTAAAGTAGCTTCCAAGGCGTTCTGCCTCATGGAAACATTATGAAAGAGAGTGAGAGAAGTGAGAAGTTTAATGTCCCAGTGCTGGTATTCCCTATCCTAACACCTCGCGACACACACACACACACACAAAAAACACTCTGATATGCTGATATA
Source organism: Leptoclinus maculatus (assembly GCA_032191485.1). Classification (NCBI taxonomy): domain Eukaryota; kingdom Metazoa; phylum Chordata; class Actinopteri; order Perciformes; family Stichaeidae; genus Leptoclinus; species Leptoclinus maculatus. The sequence goes on along the minus strand of JAVDOI010000011.1, from coordinate 5,476,511 downwards.
TAGCATGCACACACTAAGAAATACATGATAAATAAGTTCAAGAAGGCATATGAAAATGACTGCAGACATAAGCAGTCAAAAGTAAGCATGCACAAGAGACACACACACACACACACACACACACACACACAGTGTCTACCTAGCTTCACTTGAAGGCAGCCCAACATAAACAGCCATAAGGTTTAGAAGGTGTGTGAACCTTCAACCTAAGCTGACAGAGAGACTCTCTGAGGATAAGACAAATAGAAAAGCTGAGTGGAAAGAAAGAGTGCAGACAGAGAGGACACAGGGGAAGAAAAGGAGACGGGGCGGATGCACCGATGGGACTGAAACACACAAACAGAGAGAGAGAGAGAGAGAGAGAGAGAGAGAGAGAGTATCTGGGAATGTGAGATGAAAAAGAGAGAAGGAGGGGAAGTGGGAGGCGTCTCTGCATCAGTATGACCTGCTCTTACACTCTGAATGCTCTGGGAAAACTCCATATTCCTGAATAAAAATTCCTCACAGGTCCAAGGAAAACATTCGCTCCAGGCAAACCTTCACCTCTTAAAACCGTGCGCACACACACGCACACACACACACACACACACATAGACACACTCCTTTTCACCTCTCCGCAGGAGCACAGAGCGGCACTGTGACACCTGGCGCGGGACTTGAACCCTCAACCCGGATAAAAGTTCTGACATTGCACCGTGGCCGTGTTTTCAAATGGATCATGTAACACATCAAAAGAAGACAGAAAAGAGCCAGCGAGAGAGAGAGAGAGATGTGATGGAGGGACGGAAAAACAAGAAAGGTGTACTCACAGTCGTCCTAGTTTGGGGTTGGACTGGAAGAGAAGCTCCGCTAGGAACTGGAGTTTGTTTCTGTTCAGGCGACTGTGGAGAGAAGAGGAGGCAGAAAGAGAAAGGAAATAGTTCAATGAAATGGTTTCACTTTGTAAAACTCAAAGAGAAACCTCGGCGTGAACAGAACACGGTGAAAAACACGCACTCATAAATCACTCCGATCGCCGCTTTTGTGTTGACTGAACTATCACCAACCAGGCCACTGGATCACCTTGAAGGTCAGCGGGTTCACGGTTCAAAGGTCAAACTCATGGGAAAGTCTGTCTGGTTTCCTGTGATCATGACTCACAGGTTATCATGCTGTGTGTGTGTGTGTGTGTCAGTTGCAGGTTATCGTCCTGTAAGCTCTCTAAAGCCAGTTATCACTATCATCCCCGCATGTGCTTTGACCTGGGAGCAAAAGGAGGAACAAGTTTAGGTTCCTGGCGTCTTCCAGCCATCTGACAGCTGAGTTCAGTTTGTCACTTTAATGGGAGATGAAAACCATATAATCATCTAGAGAGTGGCATGCACTACTTAGTTATCAGATAGCAAAAAATAAGACGAATCGCATCGAGAATCAAGAATTCCTATTTACTTCACATTTCTCACCAATAAAACGGACAGCTTATCCATCCTGCCTTTACACCTCTAACATCGGTCCAGACAAACAAGTCTGAGAGCTTCAGCACTCTTCAATCTTAGCTTTCCAATAAGTAGTGTCAGATGTTTGCAGCCAACGTAAACAGTCCCACATCTTGGTAAAAGATGTCTGCACATTTATAACAAAAGAAAAAAACTCTTCAGATGCAAAAAGTATTTATTTATTTATTACATGGGCAAAGGGTGAACGGACAAAAAAATGAACGTTAAAGGACCTTCGGCAGCACTGAAGATCACGTCATTCTTAAATAGGCCTTTAGACTAACAGTAACGGCCAATCAGGAGAGCCAAACGGTCTTGTGCATAAACTCATCCACTATTTTGGGTGCGGTCACTACATGGATACCAGAATAATAGACAATCTTTGTGTATGCATACACCCATGAGAGTTCATATTTTTAAGAACATAACAAAAATTAAAAGCATCAGTAGGATGGGCTGGCTTTCATTAATCACCAGATGGATAAACATCCAATTATTAGAAAAAAAAAAGTTAAAAACAACTCTTAATGAAGACCCTCTGGATCCAGTGTTCTGGAGTTGAATAGTTTTTGGTCAACATCACCACCTCTGTGAGGTTTTGTGATCTTGGTAATAAGGTTCCAAGGAACTTTTTTGGGACATTTTGTTTTCCTTCGATATGAGACTGTTGCTCAACGAATATAAAATGAAAACAGCCCCGAGGCCTTCCTATGTGTTGCATGTAAAATACCATTCTTTGCTGGAGGATGCTGAACTGAGCATGAAATGAACACGTGGCAATTATTTACAAAGGAATGAGAGGCAGAGGAAGATGGAGAGAGTGACAGACTGGTGTTGACCTACAATGTAGACATGTCTGTGAGGGTGAACGATGTGTCTGCTTGTGTGTGTGTGTGTGTGTGTGTGTGTGTGTGTGTGTGTGTGTGTGCGTGTGTGTGTGTGTGCAGGAGGAGGGCGGGGTTGGCTGCAGCAGAGAGAGATGAGGACAGCGTGAGTGGAGGGAGTGAAAGTGTTATCAAGCTACCAAAGCATTTGGCTGATAGACGAGGCGTGGAGGGGAAAAAGAGAAGAAAAGGAGGATGGGGGGGGTCACGGGGGGTCACAAAGTAGAATCTGTTCTGGAGAAGACACAGACACCAACCTTTTAACCCTTGTGATAATGATAATAAGACCCCAACTTTCACTTGTGTATGCACCAATGGAAAGAGAGCTGCAGCCCAAAAAGAGCTACCCTCCATTTGAAATAATTGACCCTTGCTCTTAGAAAATAACTGCTGGTACAAAAGTATAAGCGCCCGATCGGCTACTGTTACAGTTATGAGTCATTTTAGGATGTTCGCTCATAAAACAGTTATGGTTTTTATCCTTTGTGTGTTTTCAAATACTAATGACGAGTTTCTTCTGCTCGGAACCTTTGAAACATTACCAGGCCGCAAGTCCATGGGCACTATATTTTTTAAATTTGGAAGATTGTCCATATTAGTCAGAATCACAGTAAAGTCCAGCAGAAATGGTTTTGGAGGCTGAGGGGAACTAATCTCACTTGGCCAGTTTACCTAAAAATCCAGAAATTGTATATATCTTTGTAAGGAAAACTAAATAAAAACTCACATTTCTGTCAAATGTCCATCAATTACAGATTACAGCCTCATACAGGAATGAAAATCTTCTGCAATTTGTCATTTCAGACCAACTCTGAGTCAGCGTTTGACTCTTTTGAATGACCACATGAGGTGAAATGACTTTATAATTCATGTGTGTGGACATACATGGATGTACTCACCTAAAGAGATGAGGGCCTAAGCTCCATGTTTTTCACATTGTGACGCCATGAATCACACAGACTCGGCACCACGACCTCCCACCCCTAAACTTTCACCCCGACAGCCATAACATCAGAGACCCTGTCAACTAAGCATTTTAAAAAGCCTTTCATTATTACTGCAGAGAAGAAAACAATATTCAGGAGCCTGATTATTATCGTCGATACAGAGTTTTTCTCTTTAATATGTTCAAAACAGAGAAAATTATTTTGTATTTTCCTTCGATTAGGTATAATTCATCCGTACACTATACTTACTATCCTCGCTATGAATACATTGAAGCTGCACACTGCCTCGGATGCCATCTCTTGTGTGAGTTTTGGACACACAGCTATGTTGCCTCCTAACCTCTCCAGCCCCTCACCCCTCACCCCCTGACCCTTCCTGACACACCGCATTAAAGAGCCTTTTAACATTAAAGCGGCCCGTCACCTCGCGCGTTCACTATTCGGTGTGTGATCTCCATTAAAGAGACAAGATACACATGTTGCTGCCACTCAACGTTTGCCGTCACCTGAACTGAATTAAGTGCTTTTCGTCGATCTGTATTTCTCTGGCACATGTTCCTCCTATCTTTGCTCTTTTAAACTCTAAACTCCCTCCTGGGCTTAAATAGCTGAGAAACTGACATTATCATATCAGTGAGGAAATTCTCAGCTCCTGTCCAAACCCAGCGATAACTGCTGTAAAGACAGTCGGTTCCTGAGTTTAGAAATGCTGTCCTCATCAGATATGGCAGCTATGTGTTTGTAACATCACCTGAAAGACACCTTTAAAAAAAAGCTTTCAAATTAAAGTTGAATTTCAGGAGTAAACGTCTGATAATACGCAGTCTGTTGCTCTCTATTGTCATTTCAAGCGATGGCATCATGAACACTGTGCAGCAGTCGTCCTGGAGCGCTTTCTGTCTGTCATCCTCCAACACAGAGTCATAAACATGCAGGTGTGTGTGTGTGTGTGTGTGTGTGTGTGTGTCTGTGGGAAGTGTTGTGTTGTGCACTGACACATCGATTCTGTTGACTAGAGCCTTGGTGTGAGCTGACGGACGCACACACAACTACACACATTGAACAAGGCAATATCTATGAGAGATTCCGAGGTTGTGTGTGAAGTGGATGGACTTGGGTATCATCCAGATACTCTCTTTGTGTGACTGTGAGTGTATGTGTGTGTGTCTGTGTGTGTGTGTGTGTGTGTGTGTGTGTGTGTGTGTGTGTGTGTGTGTGTGTGTGTGTGTGTGTGTGTGTGTGTGTGTGTGTGTGCTTTACAGAACTGACAGCATGTCAAAAGGTGTGTGTATGTTTGGGGAAATGGAAAATCTGCAGTAGCAAGTCAAATATTTGCCTATGTCTGAAGTCGTGTTTGCCGGTGTGCATTTATGCATATTTTGAGATGTTTATTTTTGTGCTTTTTTTGTAGCCTGGTGGGTTTTTTTTACGTGCCTAAAATACCTTTAGTTTGCATCAGCTGTTTAGCTTTTCTTTTCTCTCACTTTCGCAGAACAGGTATCAATATAAGCCGGTGTACTTACAGTCTCTCCAGCAGTCTGAGGTCTTGGAAGGCTCCTCTCTCGACAACACTGATTTGATTGTCCTCCAGATGACTATAGCGAGGGACATAAAGACACAGAGAGAAGAACAGCAGTTAGTTGGAGTTACTTCTATAATTCTACAAAATCAAGCAGAAATACTGCGACGGGCTTCAGTCAAGAACAAGGGAGAGAAAACATCAATGACAGTCTGTCAAAGGAGGCAATAAAAAAAGTAACCTAAGTAAGCATTTCTTTAAAAAAGTCCTAATTTAAATATCAAACTGCGGGACAACTGTGTAGTTGGGAACATCTATCCACAGCCAGCTTTCCAAGCTGACCTGCAGGTTCAAACCAGAGGAAGAAACACAAGATAAATCTCATTTTCTGGACAGTGTAAACATCAGCTGCTTGCCAAAAAGAAATAAGGAGATTTGATACATTGAGAGAGACATTTGCACTTTTAAAAAATTGATTCTATAAACAAAGGAATCGGTGCACTGAACAAATGAATCTGGCACCAAGCAAACGTCTAAAAAGTTGAGGACACGCAGCATTTCACAAATATCCATATCTAGTGAGCCAAAACAAACAATTAACAACCCATCCCTCCTCCAGCCCTCACTGGATATCTCGTTTTTTTCTCTTCACTGCTCTGAGTGTGCTGTCATGTTTTGGGGGAGATCTAAGGTTTTCCAGATGGTGACGAGTAAAGGAGAGAGAAAATCTCCGCAGATATGCATGTTTACATTTTCTGCCTGAGGATGTTAAGAGTGACATCTCCTGAGAGAGAGGGGGGGGGGGGGAGATCGAAGGGAAGAAGAGGATAATGTGAGAGAGATGGAGGAAGCAATGGGAAAGGAGGAGGCAGAGCGAGAGAGAGAGAGAGAGAGAGAGAGGAAATAAAGTCTCAGAGACCCAGAATGAAAGAGATGGATTGAGTGAGAGGGATATTAAAAGAAGACAAAGAAACCAAGGAGGACTGAAGAAGCCGTTTCAAACGAGACGATATCTAGCCTGCCATGTGGACTTGAATTGTTTTGGCATGACCTCCCTTTAAATATTCTTTCAAAGAAAATGTTTAGACAGATATGCAGCTATATTACAGCCATTAATCTGCGGTCTGTCATAGCGGCTCTTTCCACAAACACACACACACACACACACACACACACACACACACACACACACACAATTTGTTGGACAGAAGCATGCATTTGGCTGAAAGATAACAGACTCACTTACTCAAACATGCATTCATGGAAATGCACATAAAGAAAACAACTTAAGCACACATGCAGGAATTGTGCATGGGTGCATCGGTGTGAAAAAAAAAATGATTTACAACATCAATCATGCAACACAACCACATTGCATATTGCAAAAATCACCAAATATTAAGTGAAAATTGGTCCAGCATGCTAAAACCAGTTAGAAACACTGCAACACATGCTGCAGAAAAGTAACGAGAGTTGCAGAATAAAGTCTAAACTCACATACGTATTGTACAGAAGATGCATATACACACACCGCATGTCAGATATGTACGTGAACATGTAAAGAGCACACATAGGTACAGAGTTAAGCACAGGTAGCAAGCACACACCCAAAGACACATCCTGACAGCAGCCCATCAGTCGTGATTTACAGCCCAGCCAGCATCAATCCAACATGTTTATTATAGTTCTGCTACATTTTCTCGATGGTGATAGAAAAGCCGATCTCGTAAACCCCGGGGTAAGCTAAATCAAGATGTAACTTTGAGTAACTATATGAGAGTTTATTTGTCCAAATGAGGGATCAACCGCATGCTGATTTGTTCAATGAAGTTTATAAAGGCCGGGGATCTAAAGCCAAACACATGGTGCGGGGAGTCGATGCTGGCATGTTGTTCAGATGAGGTATTGTCTTTATATCGGTCTGTCTGTAAGCATTCGTCATCAAGATGGAGAAAGATGGAGGAAGGAGAGAAACGATGTATTGGTTTCATGTGTGTGGGGCCTGGAGTGTCTAATAACACTTTCATTCAACCATATTAGTCTTACCAACCATTATAAAGAGCCCCGATGATGTCACGCTTCCTTATGGCAAACTCAAGAGCACTTGGCGTATGGAGGAAATAAGGAAATAGTTGAGGGGATATTAACTTCACTTGTTGTTTACACACAACGGGTGAAACCACATTTAACTTCCCCCGCAGCCAAATGTTCAATATCAAGCTCGGGGTTTTCACCTACATCTAAATTTGTTTGGAATTACTCAATTTCGCCGCAGTCTGGAAGAAATCTTGCGGAAGCAAGGCTGCCAAAGATATTACGCTCAAGTGTTGCGCATGCAGCACGGATGCCGAGACAAGCTGCGTCTGTGATTACAGCAAGACGGTCTGACCGCTCGCATTAAAGAGTACTCAGACTGCTGGGGTGGATTACGTGTTTTTAAATGAACACATTATGTTAAATGTTTGATCGGATTACAGCAAAGAGTCTGATTAGGGTGTTCTAATGAGGTCGCATACTAAATATAAAGATTTGAAATAGCACCAAACAAGTATATGCAACATATTTAGTTTTTCTAGAATTCTGAGATCGTTGAGGTGTAATTGTACAACAGCAGCAGGAAATACACCCGATATACTGAAGTTTAGTTCGGTGAACTGTTGAACAGAAGTCAGATTATTTGTAATGGAAGTCAAAGTATTTTCACACGACTAATTATCATTAATTACTAGCCTGTATATGTAAGCATGGGCACTGAGAAATACTTTGTCAGCAGCTATTATCCTTCCCTGGGAAAAATGTTAGAAGCGTTTCACTACATGCAAGCGTTTCCCATGGGATGTATGTAAGTGACCAGGAATCCCAGAACTAGGCACGGTGTGTGTGTGTGTGTGTGTGTGTGTGTGTGTGTGTGTGTGTGTGTGTGAGAGAGAGGGAGATATATAGGTCTGGTAAGTAACAGTAATACCTACAGATAAGGGGAAAGGCTACTCTTTGTGACCATGTAGGTTTTTGTTCATCCCTTGATATCATATGCAACAATGTGTGTGTGTGTGTGTGTGTGTGTGCGGGGGGGGGGGGGGGGGGGGTCTTAGTGTGTACTTTCTCAGACTATCTTCTCTTTCCCAAGCCATCTCCTTCCCATTCCTTTAAGAGATTTAGAGCGGGGAAATGTCACAGCAGTTTATCACCAACCACATGAAACAAGCTGCTGGCACACCACACGCAAACACACACTCACACACACACACACACACACACACACACACACACACACACACACACACACACACACACACACACACACAGAGCCTCTTTCCCTTGGTCCTTCTCACCCTGTCTCTAGTGCACAGGATGTACACAAATAAAAGGTCTCTCTTTCTCTATTTTGCTCAAACACACACACACACACATATACGTATATAAAACCTGAAAAGAGCCAAATAAGACCCAAAATCCATCATAGTCCTCACAAGTATATAGGTCATAGTTAAACAAATGCACTAACAAATGCAAACACACACACAAGCATAAACTTATTTCCACTCCTCAGCGTAGTTTGGGCTCCGAGTGTATTTTTATCTACCGGTCTGGTTAAAACAGAGTGAGGAGGGAAGCTGCATGCAGCAAACAGTGATTATAGTTATTATAGGCCTTACACACACACACACACACACACACACACACACACACACAAACACACACACACACATTTGAGCCACTTGAGGCAGGAGAGTGAGAGAGCCCTTGAAGTCAATTAGGACAGCTGAGAGGAGACGAGGAGTCACACTGCTGTCGAGTGCAGCCGTTTAGATATGTCGAGTTAGATCATCAGCAGTGACTTTAGCATGTCAGGAGGTTTTTCAAGAGCATCAAAGATGACAACAGAATGAAGAAGACTCATAATATTGAAAAAATATGTCCATTTGAGATGTTTCCTGACCGCTACATGTTGAGTCTGTCGTCAATAAATTGCCTTTGGAAGTCATTGTGTTGTGTAATAGATCAGTTGTCGGTCAGGCTCAGCTGTTTTCTTTTCTTTTTGAGGTCCCAAAGACAAAAAAACATTTCTGAACAGAGAGTATATCACAAAGGTTGGAATCACCAGTTATGACACATCAAGTTAGTTCAGCTCTTTGTGGCCAGTATGCAGAGAAGAAACAATTACCGTACAGTGGACCAAAAACCTTTCTGTGCACACTGTAGGAATATAAAGCATCGATTTCCTTTTTTTTATTTTCTTGTAGTTTAATAGCATGTGCACAACTTTATCCAAATCCCCTGTGTATCACAGCATCTATAAAGAATCTCAAATGTCTGTTTCTCATTTCTCATTTTTTCAAAGGCCTTCTGGTATCTCTGGATGTCCCAGTATTGCACAACTTCCAAAATATTCAGCACTCCCTAACTATTGTTTGGAGAGACATGGGAGTAAATTCCGAGTTATCTTTTCTTTCACCGTTTCATATGAAACATGACTCAAACTTTCTTGCAAACAATGTAGAAAGTGCAACATTTGTTTCGGCAGTTCATCTCTGCATACCGTCATATCTGCACCAGCTTAAACATATTGTTTGTTTGACAAATGGGAGTCTTGCTGCTTGCCGTGTCAGCTCATTATTACTATATTATTTAACCTCATAAATATGCAGTAATTAGGAAATTCAACTCCTCGGATAAGACACGTGCATTCTCTGCTGCTCTGAAATCCCTAATTAGGACGGGAAACTTTATTTTATAGTGACTTGTTTCCCCTATAGCCATATACAGGCCTATTAGGTAAATATAGCACTTGCCTAATTGCTCCAACGTGGCAGTTTTTGTTTTGTTAATGGGATTCCTTGTAAAGAAACAAATACAGAGTCACAATGAGGAAAAAGAAAGAGCTTATAATAGACCTGCTGGTACCTGGTAGAATAAACATGAGATCCTCTAATTGACACAATGGGTCGTTTGATAGCATCTCATATGAGCATGTTCTGATCCGCCAATTGTGTTGAGGTGTGATTATGTTTACACAACTGAAGCCATTTGACGGAGGTGAGAAAGATCCCCTACATGGTTAAAAGAAACCAATACTTGCTGTTGGAGATGGGACACTTTGTATGCCCAAACATCTACAACATGGATGTCTGTTACTGAAATATGTCACGCCATGGGATGAAAGACTTGATGTTAAGCTACAGCATCTGCTTTAAGCTATTTGAAGCTATCAAACATTTAGCAAAAGCTTATTCTTTCAGTGCTGCAGTTATTTGATCAGAGATTACTTACATTTCTTTAATCCTACAGTAGCCCTACACTTGCAGTTGTTTTGCGAAGCACCTCGTGTCCGTTAAGAGTGAGCTCATGCGGGAACAGATCGTATAAAGAGATTTGTTCTTAAGCGGGCAGGTTCGAGTGATTTCAGAGAATTCATCACATTCCCAGCTTTCCTCGTTCTTAGAATTTTCTCTGGCTTGGAACTCTCATACGAGCAAACAGAAGAAAAAAAAATCAAAGAGAAGTTGGGGGATAAGAATACAAAGTTTTTACATGAGGCCTGTAATCTTTGGACACGATCCCAGTAACAAATAAACATGACGGGACCAAAAGAGAGACCGAAAACATTCAACGTAATTTGAACAACCTGGGTTAACAACAGTCCTTTCAGCAGCAGCGAACGGTTTATCAACACACAATGATGACAGAAACAAAGACAGGAACAGACTTACAGAATCCTGAGGTTCTTGAGGCCAGAGAAGTCCACTTTAGTGACTCTGGTGATGTTGTTTCTGTTCAAATCCCTACAGAGAGAGGAAAAACAAAGGTTACGTTAATAATGAGTTCAATCATCAGTATGGACTCAATGTAACACAGTGAATCTTCAAAGCTTACGATTTCATTATAAGAAATGCGTAAACGCAAAATGAACATCAGTGAGGAACGACATGTGTGCCTGCGTTCGTGGGTCTCTGTGTGTGTTCTCGCTCAGTCAAATTAGTGAATGTGTTAGCGGGACAGAGCGTGAGAACGGCCCCACAGCACATGAGGCCACACACACACACACACACACACACACACGCACACACACACACACACACACAAAAATACAAACACAAACAAACACAAACCAAACACACACAAACATTCCTACCGTACAGGCACCAGGAAGATTCTGCGCACACACTCACGCTTCTTTCCACACACTTAGCACCGCTGCCGATCCGACTTATTTAGAAACCCCCCCCCCAAAAAAAAAAAAAGAAGTGGGATGAAATTATTTTCTCTTTCCATCATCAGAGTTTAAAAGCTTATCGTGTTTCCTGGCTGTCATTCAATCTGTTTTAACTACGTGTGCACAATGTATGCACACTGCAATGTGAACTGACTGCCTGAGTGTGTGTGTATAGACTGGTTCCCTTTATACGGGTTTGCTGTTTATTGAAACGCTGTCGTACTGGAGGAATTAGGGCAAGGAAAAAAAACACGCACACACACACACACACACACACAAGCAAGCGCAGACAAACAACACACACAATTTTCTCTCCTATTTCACACACACACACACACACACGAACGACTCTTTCCCTCGCTTTGTAAGCCTTCACTCACACACACACACACACACACACAGAGTCAGGTTTTGCCAAGGAGGCCTGCGTGTGTGTTTTTCATAATACACCTAAACATTTATAAATCTGATTTAAGACCATATTAGGTTTCAAAAGGCTTCTCCAAGCTGCCATGGCAAGGGCCACTAATAAGAGCCATACTCCGGCCTGAGACAGGGAGGGCTGGTGTGGGCGAGGGCAGCACTCCCCAAAGCGTAAAATGGGGTCCTAGAGGAGTCCAACGGGGGGTCCTTGAAAGGGCTCCAGGGCAACGAATAGTTTCAACATCTCATCTGATGCTATGCGAGGTCACGTGAAATTACTGCTGATCAAAGATCCCCAGCCACTACAGTACAGACTGTTATAAATCATAAGCAACAACATAAGTTCTCAGAATGAGGTCCCATTAGGAAGGGTTTCTATTTGAGGATTCTTGATATGAGAAAAAGAAGAGAAGTTTTCGGCCAAAACTGCAGAGCAAGACAGGATACAGGAGACAGATATTTCCCTGAATGGACTTAAAATGGACATATTTTTGTGTTTTCTAATTGTGTAAATAGGCAACTGCTTGTTAAAACGTTGACGTTAACAAAAGTCATAAGATGATGATATGTCAGTGTTGTGCGCTGCGTCAGCTCTGGAAAAAGGTCTGGCTGCATCTATTCTCTTTCTGTTATATGGGGAAAAAAACACTCCGGCTAGTTTGAATTTCTTTAAACCAAAATAGATGGCGGAGATTGAGAAAGGGAAGGAGAATGCGAAGGAGGAATATGCGGCCAATGGCAGGCTTATAGCCACGGTCCACATCCGGGGAGTCAGACTACCTGTCAAGTAACTAATAAAAGGCAATACAATGCCAAAAATAAAGCAAAAATAGTTTTGCAATGTGTCAATAAACTGTCTGAAACTTAAAACCACAAAAATGATGTTGCCGTTATAATAATGTTGCATTCCTTGTAATCACAGATAAACCCACATCATCAAGGGATCCCAGCATTTGGAAGCAGCCACAACATGAAAACGATATTTCTGTTTTAAAAACAGAGAGGAAATTCACGATGATTCGGAGCCTCATCCATCTTGCCAGTGCACTCCAGACACCAGATAAGTTTCTGACAGCGAGCCACTTCCCCTTCATCCACACTCGACGCTGCTGGATCTTGTCACAGGCTTTCAGTGTGTGTGTGTGTGTGTGTGTGTGTGTGTGTGTGTGTAATTGCCAGTTCCTTTGGAAAGCGAAGCAGCTTGATAAGCCCTCTTGGACGCGGTGAAAAATTCAATACAGCATTGATTTGTCATTTTCAACTTGAGGAAAGAAACGGTTTTATTTTATTTGTTGACTTGTAATTTCAAGTATCCACTCACTTCTGAGTGACTCTGAGGCAGCATCCAATCCCAATGCTTCTGTTCCACTTCTCTCCACATCTCTCCATCATCTCCTCCCCGTCTTACCCCTCTGCTATCCGTCTGTCTTCATCTTTTCACTTTTCTTTCAGTGTTTGGTTTTCCCCTTCCTCCTTCCCTCCATTTGTCCGTTCCCTATTCACAGTTCTTTAACGTCAACCTGTCGGTCCTTCACAGTCAGCTTTCCCTCCATGATCCCAGCCTTACCCTCTACTTTTTTCTTTTTCTCTCTCTAATCTCCCCCGTTTACAGTGTCTCCCCCTCTTTCAATCTCTCACGTCTTATCTTTCACAGTTGACCAAACGCTTTTTCTTCGCCTCCCTCAGTTTTTCTGCCTCCCCCCTAATCTCTCCTCTTTTATCTCAATCTCTCCCTCTTTTACAGTTGGCTACATTCTCCCACTCTTCTTCTTCTGTTGTTGTTGTTTTTTTACCTTTTCCCCTAATCTCTCCATCCTTATCTCCATCTTTCCCCATGGTCACAGTGGAAACTTGTGCTCTCACCAGGGAAACCACTCTTGACTCAAACAAACAGTGAGGACACAGGGCCAGGTGGAGCGCCATCTTACGTCACCAACCCAACAAGTGAGAAAGCCAAGGTCACTGCCAGAGCAAAAACGAGATGTGGTGTGAAATTAAATGATAACATTGTCAAACAAAAAGAACACCGAGTCACAGGGCTGTATCCAGAAACAAAAAAGGTGAAAAGCATGGCGTCTAGACACTCTTTGAAACGTAAACAGCCAGTAACATCATTCATGAAGTCATAATTTGCCGTCTCAGACAACTGACATGTGTATAACAAATACTATATTAAATCCCACGTACTGAAATGTTTGATATGGATAATATTTTGTCAATGTTACTAAAATACGTACAAAACTGTATATATTATTTTCATTATTGGTCCGAAATCCAGGAAAGGACTTAATGGCCTGTCTGATTTCTAATGTTAAAACCACAGAAATGGACTTGCTGTTGCTATTGTGCTGATGTAAAAGGTTGTGGATCAATATTGTTCTGCAACTTACAGCTGGGTGAAATGATTACACAGTGGGGGGGGGGGGGGGGGGGGCTCGCCTCTACATTTGTCATTAATGGATATGCATAAACAACTACAGTAAAGCAATGACAACTAAATGAAGAGTGAGCAGTTACAAACAACCTTTACAGTTTAACTATGTTTCAGTCAGATTCACTTACATCACAGAACTGACATCGTTTATAGGAAACGGCTACACACTTCAAAGACTCAGCACAGCAGCGACGGGAGAACTAATCCCCTCTAATAAGCACATACACGAACATTCAATCTTAATTAAATATGAAACATCAAAATCTTAAGTGGTTGGAGTTGGTGGGTGGGGGGGGGGAAAGAGATTAGTAGTGAGAAGCGTCAGGTTATCGTGGCTGAGCTTAACACCTGCTTGAATATGTTTGGATGTTACTAATCAGCTGGTAGCCACAAGTCTGGCGAGTGAGCCGATGATTGTGACGCATAAATCACACACCTGACGTCGGATCAGCAGCAATGAAAGAGCAGCTTCGGTGCTCTGCCTGAACTAAAGCAACGCTCCATCATAAGCCTTCATATAGGAGTTGGTACATCCACTCTCGCTACCTTGGAAGCTGCCAGAGTGTTATGCATTGAGTTATGGACTTCAATAATCCCGTACAGTAAGGCCTTTGTTTCACGCAAGAAATTCAGTGAAAACGTTGTTTGAAAAGAGCTGAGAAACAGCGGGCTCCCGTTACACTTCAAAACAATAACATTCTGCTGTAGAGCACGTTTTTGCAGCCAACCTAAAATTATTAAAAAAACTCTCAGCCAATAAAAATGGCTGCAGAGGATCTGAACGACCTCAAGCTAGTGAGGCGGCCATTTTTATGCACCTGGTCTGCTGAAGTGTGGGTGTCCACCCCACCCAGCAGTAAAGCTTAGCTTAGCTTTCAATTTAACTGACCAGCTGGCAGTCTGACAACTAACGAGAGGCATTCGCACAAAAGCTCTAACCGCTGTTTGTTTCCATTACAGGCAGAGAGGTAAGGCGCGCATGTATGTGTGTGTGTGTGTGTGTGTGTGTGTGTGCGACAACGGGATAAGACAAGAATGCAAACAGCAGGTGTTCGAGGAATTAATGTACCATACAACACACGCACAAAGGCAGCTCCCCACCGCATCTCAACCCAGACCAGTGAAACCAGTGAACCTTACAGTCTGGCTGCTTTGGGCCATGATACTGGTTGACTTTACACACACACACACACACACACACACACAGGTTTGGTGTGTGGGGGCCTGATTCACTTACGGCACAGCTTTATTGGTGGCTAAACACAGAGACTGAGAAAAAACAATTAGAAAGGAATCTGAATGGAATGAAAAGTTAGACTGACCTGCAAAAGAGAAGACATGATTTAAAATGTCTGGTTTTTGGCCGGTCAGTTGTGCTCTTCTTCCTATTTCAATCCGTCCTGTTTTTGTTTTCTTGACCTTTGTCTTTTTTTTTTCCTCTATCTGGGACCACACTGAGGAATACCGATTAACTGCGGCTAACAGTTTCCTCTCTCTGTTCCGTCTCTGGCTAACTGTCTCTGACACTGTGACATTTCCTTGTTTCCACTTTGTCTCTCACTCTATCGGGCACTGCGTCCTTATCTCTCTATCGCTCCATCCTTTCCCTTTCATCCTTTGTTGTTCTGCGTCCAACGCTTCATTTCCGAATGCGCTCGCTTCCTGTCCTAATCTCCTGCTATTTTCCACAAGGCTCTTGTACCGCTTCACTTTCTCATTCCTCCTTTCTTGTTCTATATCCTTCTTTCTCTCTCTCTCTCTCTCTAAGATAGGTATGCTCAATTTCGCTCTCGAAATCGCAGTTGCGCAAAGGAATCCTAATTGCCTTCTTCCTTTTCCTGCGAGCACCACGCTCTACAAGTGCGTCTGTCACCAGAAAGCAGAGGGCAGGCGTCAAGCTGCTTCGAAATGACCCTTCAATGCAGCTGCAATCCATCTACTTCAAATGTTACTGATATGACATTTAGCAACACCTGCTCAGACGTTTCTGATCGAATCACTAATTGTAACCTTGCTTTGATATGAAGCTCAACTGAAGGAGAAGAAAGCTCAGAAGCCAAACCAGTCAGAGCATTAAAAAAACATCACATACGTAGCCGAAAGAAAACGATAATGGTTTGAATGAAATCAAATTAGACACATTATTGTGCTCTCTCTCTCTTTGCATGTAGGTGTACATCTCTGTAGCAAGCTGAACCCCACGGCCAATAAAGGTTAAAGACAAGGCATTGGCCTTTGTAGTTTTTCCTGGAAGCAATTGTGAAATTGGGCAACAAAGTCAATGATAGTGACTACAAAGCAGAAAAAGATGAGATACCATAAACAAGAGCTAAAAGTAACGCAAACATTGAATCTGTACACCAATAAGGACACTGGGTTAACAAAAGTGTAGACTACTTGTCAAAGCCCCTGCTGCTAGGAAGAAAGACAATCAGTTTAAAACTGTTTGCAAAAGAACCTCACTGTCAACCAGCTTGAACAAGAGGCAACATTTTGCATTATACGGTGTATATATATACCGTATATATATATATATATGTGTCGATAGGAAAGTTTTTCTTTTATCCACTTTAACTTATCCGTCCGCTCTCATTTTAGAGTAGAGCTTCAGATTGGATTTACCAACGCAGCCAAAAATATATTGAACATTCTAAATGAATATAGTTAACATGTTTTAGTACGAGACTTATAAAGAACTCGTGTATACAAGACGAGGCAGACTGGGTCTAGTAGAACAAGTTCTCTATTACAGTAAAAAAAAAAAAAAGAAATTCCCATGTACAACATGAATTCTGGAAGTAAGAGATGTAATCAAGGAAAGCAATCAAAAGAACGGCATGTTCAGTCCTCGTCTCAGTTTGCAAACCATGTATCGTCTACGAGAGTTTACCAGAATCTACAAGTTTTGGAAAGTGTGAGGGTTCTGTGGAACATTTGGTCTCCCGTGTGACCGTTTACTGCTGTTTTGAATCTCTGTCACAGTGATACTAATAGGAAGCGAGCTCTCTCATATTACAGAACTGCTCTCTGGGATGCACGGCAATCATCACTTGGAGGGTTTTGGGCATTCACATCATGCACACACACACACACACACACACACCGATACAGACACACTCATACTAAGAGCTACCTTTTGAGGACACCATGTCCTTTTTATCACACATGGCAGGCAGTTTAAAAGCTCACATCGATATCATGTAGACTCAGTATCCATAAATTTAAAGTTGTACGGCCGAACATGAAGAAATCTTACTTTCTCAAACTCATCTGTGGCACTGCCTTTAAAAACCAAACACAGTCTTTACATCAACCCTCTGTTGTGCGTTATTATACACATGAAGATCTGAATAATATGATTAATCTCGATATATATGATTTTGAATTAAAAAAGCCATCAAATTCAGCCACAGTAGAATTTACACAGCAAAAGCAAGTACTTGCTAACGCCACTGAGGGGGACTCTGTTTGGAAGACAAAGGTTTGCCTGGTGTGGTGCGTTTGCTGCCACTGCAGCGAGACACTGATGCCACTGTTGGAGATTGTTTCTCGTGTAGGCTATGCAAAGCTTCTCGGAAACATTCTGACACTTGACATTTAACAGTTCATCCGGCCAATGTTCCCCACCACACATTTTGTCACAATGGGTAATTATTTTCTGTTTGTACAAATAAGCTACTCTGCTTATTCTTGACATTTGCAAGGTCTAGAATGCCAACAGAGAAACTAAAGAAAATATGGGAGAATTTCTTTCCCCAAAAACAAAAAGAGAGAGCGAGAGAGAGAGAGAGAGGAGCAGAGACACTGATGATAAAGGAGCCTTTAGTCAGTAAAATTCTTTCCTTGCAGCAGACTGAAGCACACTCATTTCACTCCATAAAGGGGAATCCTGTCTGAATGATGCACAATACAGCTCCCTCCGTCTCATCTGCACTCCTCCTCCTGTTTATGTCTCCGTCTTTTTGAATGACTTGTTGATGCAGTGATAGGATTGCATTGAGTATTGCGTCCCCCTTCTGTGTCTCCCCTTCTGCATTTCATCCTCCCTTTGCTTTGTTTTATGTCCGTCACAATTGGTTTCTCTCCCCCTCCTCGCCTCTACGCCATGTCAGCCTAACGAAACTCATAGTTTGGTGTTACTGTTGACCACGCAGGCTTGACCACATTAGGGAGTCGTCTGCAAGCATCCTTTCCTTTGGAGTCACGAGCCAAGAGGGCTATAAACCCGCGCTGTATTTGGTTAGCTCTTTTCTTTGCCGGAGTTTATTGGGCTGCATTGCTTTTGTCTAGATGTACTACTGTTGTACTGTAAGTAAATGGGGTGGGGGTGGAGGGGTAATTTAGCCGCCAGGAGGCCACTTGACAAGAACAAGGCCTGCTGCTTCCTCAACAGAGGCCAAGTCAGGAAAAAAAAGTATAAAGAGTATAAGAGAATGCGAGAGGTTAAGATGAACGAGAGACTGAGAGAAAGTGAATGATAGAGGCAAAGCTTGAGAGAGACGGCGAGAGATGGAGGAACACACGCATGCAAAGTGCAGTGACAGGCTTCTCCATCAGCTCCCAGCTGCAACATAAACAGCTCCATCACTTTGGGCTTGGACGAAGATCGGACCGGAAAGGGGAAATTATGGTGCAAGTCACACTGTCGTATAGTGTACACAATTATTGCATGCACACAAATAAACACACACACACACACACACACACACACACACAGAAACACACCGCGAGCAAAAGAAAGTCCCTGCAGAAGGGATATAATGTGTTGCTTTGGTGACAGTGGCCTAACAAAACAGTGGCATAGCTTGTTAACATCAAACGACTCCAAGCGCACTGCACGCACTCACTCACGCACAGACCCAGACTGCCGTTACAGTATGACACACACACACACACACACACACACACTCTGAAGTCCTCCGGACTGAGGACTTCTGTTTCGGCAGAGAAAGTCACAGAGGGTCATTCGTGACTCTGGGTTGTTTCTATGTGATGCAGTCTCGCTCTCTCTCTCTCTCGTTGTCTGTCAAAGTTTCCAACTACAACCAATTGCATGTTTAATCCGGTGAAAGCATGGGAGCGTGTATGCCTGTTGCCTAATGATGAGTGTGCAGTCTGTGTGTGTGTGTGTGTGTGTGTGTGTGTGGCTGGCTGGCTGGCTGCATGCGTAACTTCTCCTTTTTCAATTATCTTCTCATGCATGTGGATGTGTTTTCATTTGGAATATAAAAGTACCTTTTTCATGCTCGTGTCTTTGTTCTCGTACTATCTTTGTGAGGACCCATTTCAAGACCTTGAGACTGCCGATTATTTTTTGGCTGGCGTTCGCTACTTCAAAGGGTTGTTTTAAGGGTTATTGTTATAAGACAATTATAGTTCCATACAACCTGGGTCTTATTTTAGTAGTTTTTTGGCAATCAAATCATCATTCTTATCTGTAATTATATCACATTACACTCCAAGTAAAAACAAAAAAAAGCCAGGACCGCAAGCCGTCAGACGATCATAGAGATGTTGAACCAACCCCCAGGTTAGCAAAACTTACTTTGAAGAGAAAATGAGGGTAAACTGTGAAATAATCACCCAAATTATTCGCGGTGAACATCCATCACAGTTAAGAAAACTGGTCCGACTTTGACGCACACGGTTGTTTCTGAGCAAAGAGGGATTTCAGGTGTGCTCACTTCTAGCTTATCCTACTAATATAGTGTAAATGTTTTAGATAATGTTAACTGTTGACTTGTTTACAACCTGTCCAGTCTTCTAACTTCTCATGCTTCCTGGTAGCGATGTTCCCAGATGTCAGCATGTGAATGTAACACATTTGGACTCAAGTTGTAATGTACTGTACTTTTCCTTTTGAGGGATACGTTTAGAATTAGGTTAGGTTGGGGTTTGGCACAGTTGTGATGAAGGTTAGGGTAAGGGCCCAGGAATGCATTATGTCAGTGAGGGTCCTCGCAAGTGCAGTACAATTATGTGTACATTGATGCAAGTGTGCATTCATTTGTCCGCATATATTTCTCTGTACGTATGCCAGTGAGTGTGTGCACCTCTTTGCCTGTGTATGTGTGTGTGTGTGTGTATTGTTAGTGTGTAAAGCACATGTGAATACAGTGTTTTAATGCTGCCAGCTTGCTCTGTTTCCCAGCAGGGCAGTGCCCACCGTCAGTGCCAGCTTGCTGCCTACTTCGCCGACTGAAAGTCATTATTTAGAAAAAGGTCAACTGCCCGCATGCTGGAGAAACTTAGGGGAGGAGAATATCACCCACTGACCTAGAACAGCAGACTAAATATTGGTTACCCTCACTTGTGCCATTCGGCATACCATGACCAAATCAAACATGGTTGGAAGGGCACAAAATGGTTACCACGAGATGGCCGCAGATGATAGGCGCGACATTAAGAGGCTGAGAACAGCAAACTCATTGTGGCTTTTGCTTCTTAGTTTAGACTTGTCTGGTATAGCAATAACCCTCGGCTGCTCCTCAGATGTATTACATCACCATCATAAGCCAACAGTAAAGAACAGTCTTCACTGAACGGTGGCTTCAATTCAAGTCCCCAAAGCATGTGTGCTGACTTAGTAATTAGCTCCGTGGTTTCCACAAAAGTCGGTAAAGAACCAGCACAGCATGGTTAGCGGAGATTCATGGCAGTGCATCTTTGACTTATCCGACTTTTTAGTTGTTTGCAGTGACTTCAGGCGAACGCTCGGGATACAACTGAAAGGAGGGAGGCCAACAACTGAAGCGAACGCCACAGTACTCCAGTGAAAGAGATTATTGATCCAATCAGATTATTCTAAATGTAGGGGAAGGGAACAACGTTAGCACTAATTAGCTGGTCTGCTTCATGCACAGGTAAGCACTAAAGTAAAAATCACAAACACACACACACACACACACACACACACACACAAAGATGCCAGTCCCACCATGGAATGCCGTTTCATAGTTGAGGGTGTGGTGGTTACTGCGTCCATTGACCAATCAACACCAAGCTTTGATAAGAGCCAGAAGCAGAGGCTGGAGCATGTGTGTGTGTCCACTCTACACACACACACACACACACTCACTGATGCTTACACACACACACACACACAGTGGCAGGATCTCAGTGTGCGCTCCGTGGTAGGTTGGCACGCTGAGGGGAAATGGGAGCTGTGAAAACTCCACTGGAGAGATGCTGCTGGCAAACTGAGAGTGTGTGTGAGTGTGTGTGTGTGTGTGTGTGTTGGAGGTGGAGGTTGGAGAGAGACTGGTGAGGAGAGGTAGGGAGGAGGCAAGGGAGAGCAAGATGGGGCAGAACAAGGACAAACAAAGAAAAAAAGAACAAAGGAAGGTAGAGGGATGGGAAGAAAGAACGAGAGACGTCGGAAAGAGAAACAAAGCTGATGTTAAGATGAAGAGTTGAGGAGGGAAATAAAAAAAAGAAAGACCTCCGTCTTGTGCCAGACGAGGCTTTAGAAAGTATAGAAGGTGTTGCTCGTAAACATAACTTGCCAAAACTTCCTCAAAGTGCCGTTAGAGAGGGAAAAGAAAAATAGGGAGTTAAAATCAGAATTAGTTTGTGTTAAGTTGGCTCAGGCAGCTTGCCGCTTCCAGCAGTGAACTCGCTCAACTGCAAACACGCACATCAACACTCAGAAAACATATGTGATCATACATATAACACAAAACAAATTGTCCTGATTGCAGCTCAACCAATCGAAGGCACCCTTTAGAGTGTACAGGCCTCAATTTCCCCTCGTTTCACTGCAGTTGGGGCAACAGTTTGGAATTTGCAGCTCTAAAAATCAACACTCCAGGGTGTGTGTGTGTGTCTGTGTGTGTGTGTGTGTATATGCAGTCCCTGTTGGGCAGGTGTGAATTGGACCCCGGAGAGAAAAGCCATCCCTGTTTTCCAATCCATTTTACCCAGCCTCGTTAAGCCTGTTAAGCCTCCCCCAAAACCCTCCACTCAAATTAGATGCAAATGAGGTCTCAAGTGGCTTCCCAAGGAGGACATTACGGAATTGACTGGCCTGAGGTAATCTGTGAGGCTGCCTGTGTGTGTGTGTGTGTGTGTGTGTGTGTGTGTGTGTGTGTGTTTTGGTGTGCGTGTGTGTGTGTGTGTGTGTGTGTGTGTGTGAAGTGAACAGTTGAGGCCACCACAATTTTTTTTCTCGTTAACCTTTCCAAATGCTCTGTTTACAATAGCGAAGAAAACGGGGGCTTTAAAAGAGATTCATTCTGTAGTTATGACAGGTGGACTCTGGCTCTGACTGTTGCTCTCACTCTTCACTTCTGGAGATGGTGGAAATGAACTGGATTCAAAGTAACTGTGTGTAATAAAAAGAAGTAAGTGGGGACTAACTCTGCAGGTTAAAAAAGGACCACACCGGTGATTTTTCCACCATTTTCCATTTGGACTTTCTAGGCTGCCATGTGCCTTCAAAGTAAAAAATATAAAAGTACATCCTGAAGTTATTTCATCGTGAAGCCTTGGACTTAACTTGTGCCCGATTTCCTTCGATCTGTGTCGTGTTCCTTTTTCTTCATGTAACAGCGACTTTCTACATTAATTTTCAGTAACCTCCACAGAGTCTAGAGAGAGTATTTCATTCGGTACATGTGGCTTGAGCGAGCGCGATAAAGCGAGCAGTGCAGTAGTAGCTGAAAAAGATTTTCCACTCAAGATAAGGCGAGAGTCATGTCCCTTACTCGAACGCCACATGTCTTGTGGTCTTGTACTCTGGTGTGGCGGGACTACTATTGGTGGAGAATACTGTACTTCTCCCTCTCTATGGATTTATCCTCATGTAACTGAACATTTCTGCAAAAACGCTGAGTCTATAAAGAAAACCAATACAGAGTGGCATTTGTGGCCAAATGATGAGTTTGTGTATTTGTTGAAACATGAAGGTCCAATGGCTCTCCCTTAGGCTACAACGAACAGTTGCAAATAAGTGCCATTTTGAAAATAAAAAAGGTGAAACGAGATGAAAACATTGATCGTGTCAATATTCAGTGTTACTACTGGAAAGTTAAGGAGATAGCCAAGAATTGTTGGAACTTTACTTCGATGCAAATTAGCATTTTTACTCATAACTTAACAAACTTGGCACTTTTGCTGCTAGAATCTGTTGTCCACGTGGACCTCATCCCAGTTGTCAAAGCCAAATCCCTCCTCAGGGCAATAACACTCATCTCTCTCTTTCCTGAAAAGTCTCCCATCTGCCGTAACCTTTAGAACTGGAATCTCATCCATTTTAATGTTTCCCATCTCAGACTCCCTAAAATATGTCTGCGCAGAGAGAGAGAAAGAGAAAGATGAAGGCGGGCAGAGAAGGGAGAGAAAGAGGGAGGAAAAGAGCAACTCTTGGCCAAAGTCACAGCTGAAACACTGACCTGGATAAATCAGGGAAACATAAACACATAGTTTCTGGAGTAAAAAGGGGAGGGGGTGGGGGGGGTTCGCTGCTACCCCAAATATTCCACCCTGGGGACCCCGGCGAGAGGTAGGGGGGACCCCCTTACCCCCCCCCCCCCCCCCCCCTCCCATCACAGCCCGCTCTAATTATTTATTTTCCTAGGGTGTAAATGTCTTCGGGGGATTGCTGCGTAAAAGCCAACAGGTCCTGGGAGGTCACGACAGTCCGGTGGGATGGGAGAGGTATGGGCCTCGTAGTTCACACTCACTCGTACCGCACGCAAGCAACACAATCACACTCGCGCCAACACAAACACGCGGACACAAATACACAAACATATCTAAAACAGTAAGAAATGCACGGACGTATGCTAATCATATATGTTCATATCCATTGCTACCCCCACATCCACACATCAACAAACATGCCGCTCCCCCCCCCCCCCCCCCCCACACTTCCCTCTGCAGCCTGCTGATTGTGTTTGTTGTCTCGGGGTTAGGTCTGTTGTTGATCCCCTGCGGGGCTTTTGGCTGCTCCGTTATCGTGCATAATCACTTCCATACCTTAACGGCATAGGTGTGTGTTTGTGAATGCATGTGTGTGGCTGCGGGGGTGTATACGTGTCAAGATCAGGCTATAGAGGTGGCAGCAGCAGCGGCTGTCAGGGGTCTGTCTCTGCCTTTAGGAGTGAATATCATTTGAAACTAACTGTCACCAGGTTTTGAAAAAAATCACGCTGAAAGTAATTCTTCAAGAGAAAAGTGTGAAGAGGAGTTCACATAAATCGCGGGAGGATCCAGCCCAAATTAAGGAACATGTGAAAGTCTTTAGAAAGGCTTAACTTTAAAGCGAGCGTGGACGATTATAAAAAGCTTTAAGGAGCTCGCTGCGTCTTCTCACCTTTTGATTTGACCTGTTTAAAGACTTAATTACTCGCTCTAAAGCTGCTTCAGCACTGTTTTCTTAAGTGCCTCCATTCACTGGTGAATTTTAGGGGAGTATCATGTGCACCATATATTATGTGTACCACCAAAGGGATTGCAGTATTGTATTCATTCAGCCAGGAGATATACTGTACTTGTAACCAATCCCAAAAAGCTACCCCTTGTTTTGCATAAGTAGCTATGTAGGTATAGCCTACTGCAAGAAAGAGTGGGTTATTTCCCCATTTGTCAGCCTTATCAGGCTAAATTGCCTCTAAAAGTTTGAAATGACACCTCAATTAACTTTATAGACTTTGGTAGAAATGTTTATCCCATTTTCTAATTTAAGGAAAAAGTAAAAGTTACTCAGCTGTATGAGCTGATATAAGTTTAATCATAGGACAAGGTATTTTAATGCAAAATAAAAAGCATTAATGAAAATTGTTTATAAAATAAAATAAAACTGTTTGCCTTATAAGGATCACTGACTGAAGTTCAGAGTAGAAATTCATTGCGGTTCAATATGGAACTTGGATACAACTTCTTCAAAAGAAAATGGCACAATATATTGATTGATGAATGAACAATACTTTAAAAACGCATGACGTTTTTATTTAGTAAACAAAGCTAAAGTTTGAAATGTCCAAGCAATGGTGTTTGCAAGTTGTAAACTAGCTGATAACTGAGTCCTGAGTCCTTACAAAGCTTGTTAATAAGTTTGTCATGTAGGCGACAGGATGCTATCATGTCACAAAATCACTGTTGTTCTTAAGATTTAAGTGTAAAATCCAAGGAAGAAACGCGCACCCTAAGGACACGGGGCACACGAACATATTTAAGAAAGATGATGACAGGCGGACAATAAGATTTGATTAAACTGTCATGAAACTTACAGGCGCTCGGCACTCCTCGGTATTCCTTTCGGCACGGTCTTCAAACCGAGACCCTGGCAGTCCACATGCGACCCGGAGCAGCTGCACTTGTGTGGGCATCCAGTCACCGACGCGGCGCACACCAGCAGCGCCAAAACCAGAGCCCAAACCCGGCAGAGCGGAGCCCGCTTCTCCGGCCCCATCGGAGGCATGATATCCACTGAAATTACTTCCAAACCGGGGTTAATTGAAAATCCGCGGGGTGGGAAGTAGACGTTGTGGAAGTAAGGATCCCGAAAAAGGTCAAGAGAGGTCGTTCGACTATGTGGTAGAATAAAAAAAAAAAAAAAAATTTAAAAAGTGATGGGAACCGAAATTAATCGCTGTCGCAGAAGTTCTCCAAAGTTTCTCTCAAGAGACTCGATCAGTCAGAATCTCCTTAAAACGCTCCCTTGCCATTGAAGAAAAAAGGGCAGAGAATGAGGACCTGGATGTGACACTTGCAAAGAAAAAAGTTTTTAAAACATCTCACAGCGCGTCACTCAACTCGATGCGTAAAAAAAAAAAGTCTCCCCGCGGAACGCTGCCCATTCACAAACTCTCCGAGAAGAAGTTATCAGCCTGACTCCTAAACTTTCCAAGGTGAAAATGTTGAGCTGGGGTGTAACCTCCTTCCAGGGAACATCCCCTCCGCTGCCAGGGAGTAAAAAAAGTGAGAGTTGCAGAGGAGTTGTAGCCTAATCAGTGGTGGTGGTGGTGGTGGGGGGGGTGGGAGAAGAAGTTGAGAGAGCAGAGGCGCAGTGAGACTGGTAGCCTTACGCCTGGAGGTTGTGAGAGAGGTACACAGATTTGTACTTAGGTTTCCCCCAAAATTCTCTCTCTCTCTCTCTCTCTCTCTCTCTCTCTCTCTCTCTCTCAGAGCAGCAGACGGTGCGCTTTTTAAAAAAAAATCTCATTTCCCAGCAACTCGTCCTTTTTTCATCACGGGCCCCGTACATCATCTTAAACGATTTACTTTGTGATCATATAGTTGGTTTTGAGCCACGTTTTTTATGAGCCATCTCGCCCAAATACGCCAATGCATCATCATTGGGGAGTCTCTATGTGTCAACTTCATTGATTCATGCAGGGCTGATAGATCAATCAGAGTTTGAGAGAAATGTCTCGTTAAACTTAATGTGTCTTTTATCGTGTTGGAAAATACCACAATGAGTTGAAACAACACCAATCTTGGATTAAATGAATTGATTGAGTTGGATTAATAAAAGCAACGATTGTATTTGATGATACGATTATATGACCCCTCCCAAATATTTGACGTAAACTTTGATTTGAGTTTCCACATTATTTGGTAATGAGTTCACTCCACTGGTTTCCACACACATTTGTTCAGTGCAGCAGTGAGAAGTGAGAAGAGACTTTTTTTTCTGCGCGGGTCCGCTCTCTAAAGAGTTGGTGCCCCTCTGCTGCCCTCTACTGGTAGAATGGGTAACTTTCATGAACTAATTGTGAACTAGTGGTCTTCAGTTTGCAGTTACAGCAATAACATATTTTTTTTTACATCTCATTAAACCAGTGACCAGTGGGGATTTTTGCTGCAAATGTCAAAACATTTGAAAATGTTTTTTCTCGGCAGTGTTTTGGTCGATAATGAACAGTCGAAAGTTCATAAATATTGCAAGGCCTGGAATACAAGCTGAGTAATTTAGTGTCTCATTCTGGGAATTGAGTTAATTAAAACATCAGTTTTCCTGTCAGTGGAAACCCCACCAGAGACCAAACTTTGGGCCAGTTTTATATGTCATCATGTCTGAGCATGTACTCATTTTCAGGTGCCGCTCGAACACTCAATTCATCTGAGTGCAGGTTTTGAGAGACTGAACCATCTTCCCTCAGTTGTTTAGGGGACATTGTAAAGTAGGTGTTTGTTTGTTAAACACACAGACAACAGTACACAGGGTGACCCACAAGTGTGCTTGGGTGTCATATATTATAACATATATTATAAACAGCTTCAGGGAAAAGTGTGAGCTTTTTATGAGTTCCCATGTCCTCTTTTTGGATATGCTCTCCATCCTCCAATTTTCATCTCATTTCCTTTTTATTTTGGCTCATTGAAGATCTCTCCCACACAGTCTCCCCTTTACTGTTCAAGGGACAGAAGAAAAGCTGCTTCGAAACTATTCGTTTCGTGTCAGATCGACGGCTGCAGCAGAGCAGCTCAGTTCTTTTTCACAGCCACTAACTCCAGCTCCTCCTGGGGGATCCCTATGAGCCCCCCCCCCCCACTATACAGGGAAATGAAATCCCTGCAGAGGTTCCTGGGTCTGCCTCGAGGTTTCCTCCCTGCCGGTCATGCCCGGGGGGGAGGACAGGAGCGAGCAGCCTGTCAAAGAGAGTAAGCCTGGCCTCTCTGTGTTGTTATCACCACCAACAGCTCACACAGCAGTAAGACAGTACCCAGACAAACACATCACAAAAAGCATTTACATTTGGGAATAGCCAGATAGTGCTAAGTGGCTAGCACAATGTGGGCTACAGTGCATTCAAAATCTGTCAAGGAAATATTGGTGCCAAAAATACCATTTTATCAATACATATTAATGCTGACAATACACAGCCAAACACATCACTTCCTGTTTAGAACAAATGGGAAACCTGAAAGATACAAGCATGGATGTAAAATATGTCACACAACAGATTTAGCAAGGCAACAACAGAACCTGTAAACTCTGTATCTAATATCTATATATCTGTAAATATCATTAACTCTTTATTTACATTCATATTTATGTGTATATATACCCGTTTGAATATCACTGACACGTTAAAGAAAATATTATCACTTGATGAAAGATGTTAAAAGAGTAGCTGTATGCTGTTATTGGGCTATTAACGTCAACCTGAAGCTAACATGAAACATACAATTGCCTTGGCATTACAACAACAAAGCACTGTATGCTTAGATAACGGTGTTAACTAAAGTAGTTGAGTAATATTATAGTTGTATGTTGGAACTTTAAAGCTTTAATGCTTGTGTTCATCATGCTACTGTTAGCTGCTAACAGTATTTACTAAAAACAACTATGTTTGACTGGCTGTTAGCTTGACAGTTAGCTAGCTTGCCTGTTCAAGCTAACAAGGCTTAATTTACAAGGCTTTCAAAAATGTAATTACAATTGGACGACACATTGTAAACTCAAGTTACAGACAAAGAGGGGCCTTATTTCTGGGATAATGTGTCGAAATGCAAAGTTGCCATGCTGTCCAAAGTGTGAATGAACTTGATGAGGTCTCCCTGTTTACCCATACAGTTACACCTATTGCGACATGCATGTTAAGGAATTTCATATGTGCTTAATTGATGTGAAGCTCCGGGTTCTGTGTCCCTGTAAGCTGCTATTCATCTATGGTTCTGTTACAAAAAAGAAAGTTGGTAACAATGACGCAACAAGGATCGTGTCATGTACAGTGAGGCGTCATTGGATTCAGAGGTCATGATCCTGTGACTCAACCAAACAGTCTTCAACTCCAGGTTGAAATGTCAAAAGGATTTAATGAGCTTGAGCAGAAAATAACTACGAGGACAGGAAAGCACATTCAAATCTATACGACAGAAGAAAAAAAATTGTGGAAACATCTGGTGTTGCTTTGTATCCATGTGTTGCATATCCCCTGAATTAATAAAGAGGAGACACAGCATACATATTGTATATGAGTTGTAAAGAAACAGAGGGAAGGAAACAGTAAAACAAAGAAACTGAAGACGTTGTGGAGGAGACGGCAGACACAGAGCCACACACATAAGTCAGACTGATGTGATTTCCAGCACACTAAAAACAACGTGGTAACAATTTTATTGTGTTGCCCTTGTCCCTCTTCTCTTTGGTAGTGGTTCAATGTTTTCACAAGTGTCTATTGGTACACATGGATGATTATATATTTGTATTTTCATCACTCAGGTAATTCAACCAGAAAATCAATGTCCTAGAAACATGTGTGTGCATCAGTGACTCTCTTTGTCTGACACATATGGATGTATTAAGAAGGATACCTCCACTGGCCGAGCCGGCTCACTTCCTGTTGACTCCCATCGCATATGGCTCCATTCACATATGAATGGGACAAATTAATCGTAACTCTAGACTTTCTCTAGACTTTCTAAATGTTACTGAACATTATGGATCCATTTCTGATATTACAAAAAAAAAAGTTTTTGCTCACAAAAATGTACCAACAGTTTTAGGGCTGCTCCTCTTCTATTGATTATGGGGGAAATTTATTTTGGACCAGAGTAGTCACATGACTACTACGCAACTTGCAGCGCAGCTCCTCAACATGGACCAACATCTTTCATTTAGATATTTTCACTGGGGGAGTCTGTGAGTCAATTTCAACAAAACAATCATGTATCCATGTCATTTTTATATGTTTGGGTGATTTCAAATGTCCCAAACAAGATTTGCAAATTGGCTAAAATGGAGAAAATTAAATAGTGACTAACAATTCCTTCCATGAGGTTAGGAGACAAGAAAATAAGTGGCCAATTTGAAAAGTCCCGTCTCTTAAAAGCAATGACAGTTTGGGCAAACAAATATTTAAAAAGAATTACACTACCACAAAACAACACATTGAAACAGTCAAACTGAAGGAGTGATCATCCTTTTTCCTTAAGCACAAACCACTGCTTATGAGTGTATGAAACCGCTCTCTGACAGCTTTGCTTGGGCTCGTCGGGATAAGTTGCGTGTCGTTAACTTTTGAGGTTCAGGGTATAACATTCTGCTCCGGACCTTTTGATTCACAATCCCGTCCCGAGTAGTTTCTCCCGGAGTCTCCACTGTATTCTTGTGAATTAAGCGGAAAAACCCCAAAACATTAGGAGCGCTTTTCAAAATGACACATTGAGCATTTGTGAAGTGAACAGAGTTGGCTGATGCTGAACGTCTCGCACCACATAACTACTGCCGCTCTTTCCCTCGATTTCTTTCTCTCCTCACTCTTTCTGTTGCCATCCCTCGGTTGTCCTTGTCAACCCTCCATCTTATTCACTCTGCTTTTAGTCTCTCAAACTTCCTTTCTTTCTCTTCCTGTCATTCTGCCTCTCATCGGGCACATTCTCCTTTTATATCTCTCTCTTCCTTTCCATTATCCCGTCATCTTTCTCTCGACGTAACTCTCTGTCTGTTTCGCTTGTTCCAGAGTCAGTTTCTTTTTTTTTAAGAGCTGAGAGACAGTGTGCTATTAATTACCATCATTCTGCGGTGCAGGACCGGGCTAGTGACCGGAGTAACAGCTTCACGGCTCACGGCTCACACACACATACACACACTCATTTATGCACACACACACACACACACTAAGGCAACAAGGCATGCATTAATATCACGCTGTCACACAGAATTTCCTCTCTGTTGACCAAGTCTCTCTGCATAAGACATATTCCAGCCCTGCCAATGCAGGATGTTATTTGTGCGGCTTGTAGAATGCCCAAACATTTATGTTGAATTAGAACAATTGATGTTGCAGACTTTTAAAAATATGCACCCATGATGGCGACGTTTTCCTAACCTTAAACCCGCAATAACAGATGTTTTTGTGGCATTCTGGCAGCAGCAGAAAGTAGCCAACGAGACATTAGCCAGGTTTCCATCCAAATGTTGTGCAAATTTGAACCAAATTTACAGAAAATCTGCAAAATATAATGCCAATTATGTATTGCTTGCATCCACTACCATGATGCAAATTCTAGAAGTTCGAAGATAAACAATGTAAATGTAGAAAACATGATGGAATGATAGCATTTCTGTCTATTTCATGTATTCATTTGAGAACCGTTATAGTCTCCTCATTGCTCGGCACAGATCAGATTGTGTCATCTGTTGCTACTTTCGGTCTCTTTGGTGACTTCGGAGGCCTTGGTCTTCCTCCTCATAACCATTTCAGTTCCTGCCTCTCTTCTCCCTCTTCCTCTCCTCTGCTCTTCTCTCTGTCCTTCCTCCTCCTCTTCCACGTCTCCTCTCTCCCTCCATCCCAACAATGGACAGATTAGAGAATAATTGGCGGAAAGTTTGGACTTCTCTTCACACTGGGCCTCATGCATATATTAGGTCTGATATCTGATGGCATATTAATGGTTCTCGTTACACAGCTGTGTGCGTACGCTGGCAACTATGTGTGTGTGTGTGTGTGTGTGTGCGTTCTTGAGGCTTTGTACTGGTATTAGTGTAGGTGTCTGTTCGCCTAATTTTGTATTTTTGTATGTCAGTGATGAAGTATGTCCTCATATGTGTGCGTGGTTTAATGGATCCTTTAGCCAGACAGATCTTTGGCTGAGCTCTACTGCGGCCCCTGCAAAGCTATTATCTCCCCATACACTGTGTACACACTTCCTCAGTGTGTGTGTGTGTGTGTGAGAGAGAGAGAGACAGACAGAGACAGAGTGGGATGAGAGAAAGCCAACTTTTTAAAAGGGGCTATCATAACATCCCCATGTCGCTTTGAACACACACATTCACACACACATAATTACGCTTATGTGTAATGACAACGGACCACATTTGAAGTATTTTTCGGGGGAAAATCTTGACCAGTACATCCCTAACTTTATCCTCCATCTCGTCTTACGACGCAAACTTTAGTCCTTACTTAAGCTCTCATTCTAGGCCACGAGTCCATCTTTCAACTGTGGCAAATACATATTGAAGTCCAGTAGACCTGTAGTTGCCAGAGACCTGTTCACGTCCAACTTATCCAAGGCGAAGTGTGTCAGCCAAACCTGCTTGAGGCACCTTTTGAGACTTTCTGCTCACCTAAAGAAACACCAGGGAATTAAAAAAGATCAGGAGCATGTGCCAGGCTCGCTGTATCACAGGACCTGATGGTCTAACTGCTTTAATTGTAGCCTTAATTAAATCCCATTAGAACAACTTGAGTCCTGATCGAAACTCTCTGGTTCAACTAGCCCAAATTCAGTTGGTAGTAACTGTAATAATTTTACTAAATGGACCCTTATATCATGATGACGGGTTAAAAAAGTCCTCAGGTCTCTAATAAACCCCTGCCCCCTGAAAGTCCACAATCAGCGTTAAATAATAGCCTGAACAGCACTTTCCCAAGCATAGTACTACGAGTACACACAAACACAAACACACACACACACACACACACTTGTGTCTCTGAATGGGCAGTTAAATAATGCCACATGTTGCTTTACCGCCTTTGTTTCATTGCGAGGGTATTTTTTTTCTCTTGCTGCTTCCTTTGTTTGATTGATGGTCTAATTTACTAGAATATCACACTGACACACACACACATACACACACACACACACACACACAACACACCAAACCGACAGCCTGGTGGTGTGTTCGCAGGCGGATTTTGCACAGGCAGATCCAAATGGCTGTGGACAAGCTCAGTTAGTGATACTCTTATAGTGTGTTTCACTCTCTCAAAAATGCTGACAGAAAACCTACTAAAATCATCTTTTACAGTGTGACATGAGCACATGGAAAGATCTCTCTTTCTCTTTCCCTTTCTTTCTTCTTTTCCTTCTTTCTCAGTTACTCGGGACAATCTTTGGATCTTGATGTGGACAATGTTTAAATTTAATCCAAATGAAATTCCAATCACGCCCACTGTATTGGGGTGGTGCACACATCTCAGCCATGAATATCTGTAGAAACGTTGAAAAATAAAAACATTGAAAAATAAAAACCGAAACAATACTTGCATATGCCACTTGTAATTTGGGTGGACTGACCCTTTAACACACCTCCCTCCTGTCCATCTCCTCAAACCCACAGCTTTAAAAACCTGGAAACAATTCAGGAAGCCGCGCAATACGTTTCTGTAAAGCTCTTCGTTACTTGCTGCAGGTCTTGAACACATATATACAGTACACACTGTGTATTAATGGCTGTTCGGCCGTGTGTTTGTGTGATTTAGGGTTCAGTAATAATAACTCATTAAACTCTAACCTCTGTGATTAAACTACTGATTGACCCTGTGTGTGTGTGTGTGTGTGTGTGAGTGTGTTTTCAGACTTGTGTTGTACCACAGCTCTAAGCTATTTACCGACAGACACAACAGCGTTTATCTATACAGACAGGAAACGGGTCTCTGTGAGCATGTGTGTGTTTGTGGCTAATTTAAAACATGAATATAATTTATATAAATACAAGTCCTTTCTGGACGTTTCTTTCGTCCATTTCATCACATCATGTTGGCCTGAATAGTGAAACAAAAGGCTGCCCAACTACTAAAACAAAAGTTATTGCTTCGTCTTTTTGCCAGTTCTGTTAACGTTTTGACCATTGCATCAATCTTGTATCTTTAAATGTAGTTCAGTGAGTGGTTTAGAGTGTAAGGGAGAGAAACAAGGCAGACATACAAAGAGAAAGAGAGAAAGGTTTGTTCTTAATGGCAGATACCCAAGTAAAATATATTTGTGGTAGCACCAATCGCTAGAAAAACCTGCTAAACACACACACACACACACACACACAAGGTCCCGATAACTGCATTTACAATCCTTTGTCTGACAGGAAAACAGCAAAGCTGAGTAAACAAAAGTGTGTCCACCGCGACGACGAAGACGGACAATATATATGCTGAAGTTACACTCCATTTAAAACAATAGTGTGTGCATGTGTGTGTCATCTTGCCTTTTAAAGCCTTCACTCAATATGCTCAAAGAAATCCCAAAGACGTAATGCTATGTATGCAAGATGTGTGATGATAACTAGAATGAAATATACCAGCAATGTCTTAAGCTGTACCGACTTCTGTTATAGCCAATGGTGTGTCAGAAATATTTAAAATATATTTGATATCATTGTCCACTGCCCTCAATTAACCCAACATAGTTCAATTAGAAAGAGAGTCAATTTCTATTAATCTGTGTCCTCTTCTGTTAATTTGAAGTGAAGGCTAATTATCTAGATGTGGATTTGTAGACATACAGCTCGGCAAAGGCTGTAGGACACCGAAATGTGTGTCTGTGTGAGTGTGTGTATTCAGTGCAGAGCTTAACCTCTTCCTTTTCCTCCCTAACAAGGAAGGGTCAAAGGTCGTGATACAAATGGAGGGAGAGGAGGAAAGAGGGATGAAAGGATAAATTGTAAAAGGAGGCATGGAGACTGGAGACTGATTGGAAGCCAGATGTCTAATAAGGTCTATAAATAACCAGGTGACGGCTGACGGAGAACCACCGAGCTGCTTCCAAAACAAAGTCTGAACACAAGATTTCACAACCTTTGTCTCCTCTCTTTGTCTTCCTCTCCTCTGCGTTTGTAATGTTCGGTTTGGTTTTATTAAACAGGTCTCACACGTAGAGCTTCAAGTACATTTTCTGTAATGTGTTTAAGACAGCCAGATTCGATGTTTCAGCAAAAATGATTTGGTAAGTTCCCCCCTCATGAGTTTGTGAAATGTCCAAGTATGTTGTTTTGCAGCATAAGAACGGGGGAAAGTCCCCGAATTTCAGATTTATACGAAAAGGCATCTGATTTAAGTGTCAGTTTGCCCTTATTTGTACTAAAAGACATATTTGTTGACAGTGCAGGAAGAGTTGTAGACCACGTGGACCTAACATCTTTCACACAAAATATGTCCAGCGCATATAGGAATTCTCCAATGTTTTAAAAATGCCATTTTTTTGTACAAAATAGTCAAACACCCTGTGTTTAGCAATTCAATTCACATATTCATTCAGCATTTCATTCTGCAACTTGTTGCTTCTGGCGGCATTTATTCAGATTGGAAAACTGAGACTTTGAAAATCTGGGAAACAAAATAATAACATATGTATATTTTTCAAAAACATCTCAAAGTTGAACAAAATGACTGACTTCCCTGGAAAACGTAACGCGGTCCATGAGTGTGAAATCTGAATAAACCTTTCTGCCTTTTCATCCCTCTGTCCTGCCCTGCCTTTTAACTTCCTGTCTCTCTCTCCTCCTCCACTTTCTCCCTGTCTTTCCTCCCTCCATCCATTTGTCTATCTGTCTACATTCTTCTCTATCAGATAGCTGCAACCTTATCGGTGTGGAGGTGCTGAGTACTGAGAAGCTCCACAGCTCCAACGTAACAACAACACATTCCTGCCTGCTATATGTCCGTGTGTGTGTGTCAGCGTGTGTGTGTGTGTGTGTGTGTTTTAGTTTAAGATATGAAAGTAACGGATGTGTTTTAGCTTTGCATGTCAGGGAAAGTGTGTGTCGCAGGGAAAGACAAAGACAGGGTCTGTTTTTGCGAGGTGCAGGTGTGTGTTTTTAGAGATATGAAAGTGATGCGAAAATAAATCGGTGTGTGTGTGTGTGTGTGTGTGTGTGGTGTGGTGTGGACACATTCCTCTTCGCCACCTCCAAATCGCTCTGCTCAGAGGGCCAATCAAAACAGACGTAAATCGCGGCCGGATATAAAAGCCATGCCAAAGCAAAGGACTGTGTGTTTGTGCATGCATGCTTTGTTTTTGTGGGTGTCTGAAGAGAAAGATATACTTCTGTCTTAATCAAGCAGCAAAAGCTAAAATGAGGTCCTTATATGATGAAAGCATTACAAAAGCAATACATTTTAAAATGATCAGATCTTAATAAGTTATGAAACCAAAATAATTGTGCATGATCCAAATTCCATCGTGGAAAAAACGATGCTCACGGGTAAAACATGTCTCACAATGTACGTTTTAATTTTTAGACTTTAGATCAGTATCAGAATAATATTACAATAAAGAGAAAAAAAGTCTCAGTTTCTGCAGAGAAAACTTTAATGAAACCGGGCACTTGTGAAACACTTTGACACAAATTTGAGCTGACTTTCCCCGTTCAACTGCCAGCATGGATGACTGGCTAATTTACAGCATGTTACATGATCCGCCGAGGGAATACCATCACAGGTGTGTGTAGGTGTGTGTGTGTGTGTGTGTGTGTGTGTGTGTGTGTGTTACAGGATCCATGGTAATGCTATTACCCTATCAGCATCTCATTTCCACCCCCAGCTCTTTGCCTGTGATGCTATCTGCTCCATTTACGAAGATATGATTACAAACATGAAGCTTCTCAACCTGGTGAGACGTCCATACCTGAACGCATGTGTTTTTTTTTTCTGTCAAGCACTTATTAACTTAATGTTAATACTTAAGAGCCAGAGGTGGAAAGTAACAAAGTACATTTAGTCTGTACTGTACTTTAGTACAATTTTAAATTTCTTGTAATTTACTTGAGGCGTAACGAATCAGTTATTATAAAACAATAATATACTTTCTGTATATTTTGGGGCTAGTACTGTTGTACTTTTACTTAACATTTTGAATGACTTTTATTTGTAAAAGAATATTACACTGTGGTATTGCTTCTCTTACTGAAGTAAAATATCTGTGATCTTTTTCTACCATTGTTAAGAACAATGTTAATATCATAACAACACTGAATGAGGAGATGCCACACGCACAACTTGTTGATTTTAATCACAGTACTAACAATAAGAACACTTTTACTAAATGGATGTTAAACCAAGCCAGGACAATTCAGTATGAGTACGAAAGAGAGAAAGGACTGGAAGGACAGGTATAAGAAGAAAGAAAAATACAACAGATTTACAGAGGAAACATGGGTGAAGTAAGAATGATACAGGGGAAAAGCACATAATCCAGAGCTGCCTTCTGGACAGAGAGAAAAATCAGAGAGTTATCATTTTTAATTCCATAAGTGGCTGTCAAACTCTCAGCAGCAGCAGCAGGTGAGGGACAGAGATCCAGTAAAAGGAAACGAAGAAGCCAGACTATCTTCTCCGTCATAATATCAAGCACTGCCCTTCTCTTCTCCCTCAACAAAAAACTCATTGCTCTAAAGCAAAACACTGAACCCTCAGCTGCTCCAGAGGAGCTGCTCCACGGTCAACACTACAAGATTACACTTGAACTGGGCAGCCCCCAGGCGTGTGTGTTTGATGTCTGACCCTTGTTCCTCTGTGACTATCCACCCAGCAATTTCTGTAGAAGAGAACCGGGGCAATGCCAGGGTCAGTTGTTGCTACACCAGACATTTATCGGGCAGATTTACACCACATTTGTGTAAAAAGTATAAATGTGCTTGTGGCAAACGCGTCGATTGTGAGGGGTGAGAGTCAGACTGAGCCACAAGGTCTTGTCAGGAGGCGGTGGCGACTTCCATCCAAATCTACCAAAGACGATCAAGAGAGAGGAAAGGGAAAAATGTAAGCCCAGGATCCGGGGAAGGAGATAGAGGGAAGAAATCGTTTGTTTATTGGTTTATTACATAACCTTCTTTATGTATTTTCAAAAATGACATGTAGCGGAGCTTTATGAATTCATTTTTCATGACACAAGTGTCAATGCAACCCAAAATATATGAGTTTTAGCGGACACCTTTTATACATTTTCTTCAGTTATCACCAACTCCCCAAAGACGCTCATAATCACGATAACTGTGTGTGGCTAAATTCCAAATGTATGAGCATCTATGATTGGGGGATTGTCTCCACATGGCTCTCAACATGGCGACGGCTGAGCCGGCGGCTAGCAGCTGACAGTGCTAACACTGTTAACCTGTGAGGGTTTTCAGCAGTAACTGTTGAGCACAGTGCACTCCATCGTACTGTACATCTTTATTACTACGCAAATAGTCGTATTGCTGCTATTTTAATGCTCTGAATTTTGAATTTAGTAACTTGAACATGACTAGATTTTAATTTGACTGCTGTCAATTTTATTTACAATATACTTCCTTAATCCCTAATCTAAAGGTAGACGTAACTTGAAACTTAACTTGAAAGCGGCACCATTCAAATGTCAAGCTTTGCCATGGTAAAATCCCAGAACTATGAAGAATTGAAAGATAACAACATGCAGGCTTTGCGTGGCCACAGAGTATCATTATCTAACTATGTAAAAAAAAATGTAACACACTTTTAAAAAAGGAAGATGTTCAAATGCAGTACCATAATGATCAACACAGATACCTGAGAGAATTGACTTGTTGCTTAACCTTAAGAACTTGAGACTTGGACGTGTCCCAAAAGCCTTAAAAACAGCTCCGCTTCCACGTTCAAGTTCCTCTGAGATTGGAGGTTGTGACATTGTTAAATATCATACCCTATATCATACCCTACATCGAAAAGTCTGTGAGGGCAAAAGGATCTCCCACCACTAGAGAAACTAATATCTGCAGGATTTAGGGTTTGATTGGAGCCTCAATTGGTGCTGCTTTCACCGAAAGCATCAATCAAATCACACAAGGTTTACATTTTATCTGAGTTGTTGGACCTCCTAAAATTCATTTTCTGTTGGAGGATATATGAGACTGACTGAGCTCTAATGAAATAAATCTAGCTGTACTGCCATTTGCACAGTTTTTTTACTCCAGCGAGCCCGAGACACTGAAGTCACAACATCAAAGCCACCAGCCTGCTGGTAACAGAGCAAACCAACTCACCAGGAGTCAAGCTCCCATGGCAGGACACACACACACACACACACACACATGAGTGAACATGCACGGCTCCACGCTGCTGGCTTATCTCTGATCCGCCATCTCCCTTCCTGCGGTTTGGATCTGATGAAGCCCTGTACTTCAAAGTTTGTGTATGTGTGTGTGTGTGTGTGCACGTATTGTACGTGCATATGTGTGTGTGTGGACGTAATGGAAAGCACCTGCACCCGTTGAGGCGGGGAAATATTTTGTGTGAAACAATGAGGAGACGTGGATGGATGAATGGACGGACGGCGAGATTGAAGGAATGCAAATGTTTAATTTGTTTCGTCTGTAAAACAATTTTTCCCAAAGCAGCTTTGTTGGCAAAGCTTTGTAAATAAATGACTTGACTTGATAGAGAAGATGTATGCGTGGATGAAAAAGAAACAGTGAGACCAGATGGGGCGGGCATCCTGGGGATGGAACAAGGAGATGAATTGGATTTAATGCGAGAAATAGAAAGGCTAAGGTAGGATTGGAAATGTGGATGGAGGGATGGAAAGAGGGCGGAGGAGGGGATCAAGGAAAGAGGGATTGCAGTGATCAGATAAAGCAAAAATAAAGATGAAAAAATACAGCAGGAAAGAATGAGGAAGAGAGGATTTCAAGCGTCTGGGGGATGGATGAAGGGATGGATGGGAGGATGAGGAGGATATAGAGCACAGTTGAGAAAGTAAATGAGAGACAAGTTAGGCAGCGGGTGAGGCAGATTTTGGCTGGAGTAAGCTCTCAGGACTGGAGATTTAAGGGAGATTCAAACAGAAGCCAACGCTGGAAGATTGACAGCATCTACGGGCTTTCTTTTTTAAATTGTGAGTCACAGTCATATTTTGATTCAGCGGGAGGAGGAGGGCACTGTCTTTCATGCACAAGTTTCTTATGACAGCATGAGGTGCTAAAGAAATGATCACATGATGACCAAAAGTGGCAAAAATCTGGGAAAATTACAAATTCACTTAATGTTATGATAATCTGCCCATTCGATTTTGTGATGTTTTGAACAGTTTGGGCTTGAGAGTGATTGAAGGAGCATCAAAATCATTTGGGTTCATCCTCAGGAGACCATGAATCTCCAGTTCAAATGTAACTGTAGCTATCAGATCTTGTGGTACAACGTTGTGACCAAACAGTGGCACTACTGGAGAGCTCATGGAGAGTCCAAAGTAAAAATTATTCAACCTCTGAAGAACAGATTTCTTTGGATAAAAGAGATGCTGGTATTCTGCTTATTACTCTTTGAATGATTCATTTCATTCACAAATGAGCTGCACAGCAGCTGTATTTGAATATCCTAGCAGCCAACACATATCAAACAGATAAGATGTAAAGTAGACATTAAAGTTCAATATTGCAGAAACATTTCTCTGTCAACATTTTACCGTCATTCTACTATTGGTGAATTTCTGCCGTTTCTTACCTGACTAACCTTCATTTCTAGCTTCTCCTTTTCTGATTTCCCTCACCGTCAGAGCTCCTCTCGTTCACAAATTCTTGGTAAACGCCTTTTACTCACATGCATAAACCAATCAGTCTTTGCTGTTGCTCTTTAAATACGTTTGTGATTCACCACTCATCGTTTCGAGATTCGAAAATGAGAGGTTAAACTTTCAAACTACTGTTTTCATTCCACGACCAAATCAATCTCCCCTCATTGATTTAAAAGTAGAAGATGATTGAATAAGCTCTCTTCAACAATCTATCAAATTAACACCAGAGTGGGGAGACACACAGCCAAACACTTGGCTTTTAGCCCTTTTAACAAGAGGTCACAGGAAGGAAGGGCTTGTTTTTATTGGGTGGCTTTGAATCTCACTTCCCACAAGATGATAATCCCAAAATGATTCACACACAACTGGAGAACTCCAACGTTTATGTAAATCTCTGCTGGCCACAAAGTATCATGCGTTATTTGAGTTTACACCTACGTTGATGAATGGATGAATATCTCAAGTATTAAACAGTTGTAGAATATTTCAAAACTCATTGGTGTTCCCGGAATGAAAATGATTGTTTCTCAATGTGCAAGTCGTTAAGAAACTAAAGCAACAACAAGAGTCTCTTCTTCTCATGCCAAAACTAGATGACTGATACCGTTAAACATCAATAGAAGCCTGTGAGTCACAGACTCAACTAATGGAAGTGATGGAATGCTTGCACATCCAATCTGTGTTTTCCTGAGGGTTGTTGGGATGTTTGTTTTAGAGAAAGAGAGTGAAAGACGGGGGGGGGGGGGGGGGGAGAGGAATGAGAGACGGTATCCAAAAAGTGCGGAGAAAATCGAAATAACGAGCGTTCATTTGTCAGAGCGGGACAAAAACCCCTCTCGAAAGTGGCTTATTAGATTTCCCTGTACGTTGCTTTTAAAAGGTCGGTAGTTTGGGACAAAATTATATGTTTCAGAGTGAAATTCTGCCTCGAGTAGCAAAAGTAAAGACATTTGTCTCAACCGTGGAGTGGTCGGCTATTCATTTTGAGCAGAGCCCCATGTAATTTACTGCTTTCCCAAGCACAATGTAAACTAAATTATGGGTTGTAATACAATGCATGACTTTCATTGATAACGAGGCCGTTTCGGCTTTGAGGTAAAGAGTCGGAGGGTTGGGCCCATGCCCATGTGCGAGCACACGAGTCATTATCACATATACACACACACACCCTCAAACACAAATCACTGTCAGGTTTGAGATGACGCTATATGAGCTTTGCTACGAAAAGTCTATTAAGGACTAGTGATAATCTTTGGATTGCTTTACACAAAGCGAGCAGAGAGAACTCACTCGACTAAACATTTGTTAGATTTATTCGAGCTCAGGGCAGAGAAGGGAAAGAAAAGTTTACATTGCCTTGCCCGGGCCCTCGAGTTCCTTTCCCAGGATATTAATGAGGAAATGACACACACTTGTGAAGAAAGAAAGAAAAAGAAAAAGAAAGAAAGAGAGGGGAAGAAGGAGGAAAAAAAAGAGGGAGTGAGGGATGTAAGTTTCAGGGGGATGAGGACTGGTGATTAATCCCGCTTTGAGTCGACTCCGCCGGGAATTCCATCAAAAGGACGGAGAAAAGGGGATTTTAATTGCTGTTCCCTCCACGTTTCCCAAAACGCTTACCTACCTCTACCCAACACCAACCACCCTCCATTCCTCCTGCTTTCCTCCGCCATCCTGGTGAGGGGGGTCGCCCTGGAATCCGGCAGGCCTCCCAC
Source organism: Leptoclinus maculatus (assembly GCA_032191485.1). Classification (NCBI taxonomy): domain Eukaryota; kingdom Metazoa; phylum Chordata; class Actinopteri; order Perciformes; family Stichaeidae; genus Leptoclinus; species Leptoclinus maculatus. The sequence continues at coordinate 5,434,710 of JAVDOI010000011.1, read as the reverse complement.
CGCACACACACACACACACACACACACACACACACACACACACAGAATTGCTTTCAGATGTGGGGTCGAAGCAAAGGTAGGTGTGTGCTTAAAATGCCACCTCACCCTCTGCGGCCTGTGAGCGCAGCTCCTCGTTTCAGTATTTAAACGTGTGTTTATCTTGCTGTCACATGCGCATGTGTCGCTGAAACCCCACCTGCATTCAGTTACAGTCTAATGCCGAGTCCTGCTCTAACTAAACCATCAGTTCTACTCAATGTGTTGATAACCTAACACAAAGCACTGACCCTTTAATGGCTGTTAGATGTGTCTGCATGGATAAAACTGCCAGTGGAGTGTGTTCCCGCCACATCTGGTGGATGAGTTTCATCCTTCTGCTGTAGCGACTGTCAGAGTGGAGACTGGGGACTCATCAGAGGTCCTTGAAGGAAACCCTGTGGTTCACCAATAAAAATGAAGAATAGTTTCATCTCTGTATTATTTCACATACCAGTTAATCAGAGAGTGTACTGACTGTGCCATGCAGCTATGCACTGTAGACTTATCCTGTCCAAGGTGACACTCCATTTAAAGTTTACAGACTTCCCACTCCCCTGGATACTATTTAACTTAGATATCCTCAATTTTTTAATATTCCATACATTTCCAGTTATTTTTAAAGGGCACACATTAAACTCTTTTAAATGGGGATTTGGATCAACAGGAGCATTACTCAGCCTGTGAAACCATTTTTACAAAGTCTTTCTGTGGCTCTGGGGAGCTTTCTAATGTCTGAAAAAATAACTGTGATGAAGTCAGCAGGGTTATCTTACCTTGGTATTGGACACTACAAAGTGATATACTTTTAAAAAGCCTATGTTACGACCTGGACATGGAGTTTAAAACATGTGGGTGTTTACCAGGCATCAGAAGTTTAAAGTTATTCTCAGACAAAACACAAATAACGTAATGTTATGGACAGTGGCATTACATGTAGTCACACCCGGAGTGAAAACGCCTCAACAGTATGGGAAATGGAAATGTATTATGGGAAATGTTGGATCCTGGGTTTTAGGAGTCTACCCTAAACTGGGTACTAAAACTCAGGATCTCTATCCCAACATTTGAATCGGCCAACTTTATGGAAACTGGAAACTAAATCGCTGGAGTGCCGCTTTAAGATCATCTACTTTAAATGTAGTCAGTGATTAACTAGATGACTGATACCATTAAACATCAATAGACTCAGTTAATGGAAGTGATGAAGTGCATGCACATTGATCATGTTTCCCTGACTGTTGTTGGGATGTTTGTTTTATACAAAGAGAGTGAATCGTCTACTGTAGTTTACATTTAGTCAGTGATTAATACTTCCCACAATGACTTTCAACAACACAGAGGCTTTTACAAGTTGTTCTTTGCATTCAAAAGTAGATCCATTACAATGTAAATACTATAAAGCTTAAAGGTTATCAATCTCAGTGCAAATACAGTATGTTAAAACATTGCATTTCCATGGCCTGCAGCAGCACCATTATTCTGTTTAAATAATCTGTGGTGCATGGAGTAACTGAAAAAAAGAAATCTTAAAATGTCATGCTTGTAGATCCTCAGACATGAACCTTTACACTCCAGGAATTAAACTGTAGGTCAAAAACAGAGTGATTTCTAATGAGTGGGTGGTATCAGGTGTAGAGTTATTCTCAAGTGTCTTGGCTTCTGTGGAAACATGGGATTGACAGTTAATATCCAGCAGTGGGACTGTCTCACTACCACACGGGGTAAATAGATAGTACACTACGTTTAAATTGGCAATACATATTCACCCATTCAGTACATTTAATCTCAGTGGAGCAAACAGTTCTACTCAAGTCCCCTCATCCTCTTATTTACCTTAACGTCCCATTTTACTTCCCCTTTACATCAGACAGGATCAAAGTAAAGAAGTTAGGGAAGGGGCTCTCTAAGTGGAGATGAGATGGGGGTGTTTGATTTCGACCGCAGCCAGAGGTCTGACTGTCATGTCATGGATAGATGACTTTAACAAACTTCCCTCAGATGAAACCACCAGGCAGTATGAATGTACCTCCCCCATGTGGCATCATATGGCCTTGGTTAGAGATAAGGGCCATTTTAAATGTATTGTGGAGTTGTCTAGATAGATCTTTAAGGGCTGCTGTTGAGGTAAAACAACATGCAACTGCAGTTTGTTTGCGTGCGGTGGTTTTGTTCATTGAAGTCACCAAATATTCCAGTGATAATTTGATGGTCTTAGATGATATACATGATGCACGTGATCCAGAAAAAAGCTCGAAAATGTGATTATTCATTTTATATGTAGGATTGAAAAAGTTTTTAAAAGATGATCCAAATAAAAAAAAAGGTAATGAAATATAGTTGTACATCTTCCTCGGCCGATACAACTCCACCAACAGACGCTCACACCCACTTGGCATCATATGGTCCTTGTTAAAGACTTTCCATTCTGAAAATACCGTGTTTTGTCATCTGTGTTTGGGAAGGCAGCCACAGGATAACATCTTTACTGGTAATGTTTGCAGGAACACAGTATAAGTGATGGCACTTTCATGTCCAAACATAACAGAGAAGCACGGGGAGAGTAATAGTGTGTGTAAAATACTGTTCACATATAACTCAGTAAGATAGAGATGTCTGATAATGTGTGGATTGGTAACCGTAGCGGAGGATCTTGTTTTTCCTGGATCGCTATGTAAGACAAATCTTTATCGTGCTTGACAGCAGAAAATAACCTTTACAGCGTCGTGTCTCTTCCATCTACCAATTCTGAGAAATCCAGTTGTAGTTGTGTAGTTGAAGATAGAGACACAATGCTGCAGATTTTGTGTTTTATTGCATCTTAAGCTTTGATGAAACTTTGATTAGTATGTTAATACCTGGACCTGGACATGGCGTTTCCATCCACTTGTTTTTAAATAGTGAGCTTTAGAGGTGCTTGTTTACTGCTATTTCCAGTCTATATGCTAAGCTAGGCTAACGGGCGGTAGCCTCATATTGACAGACAGAGAGGTATCGGTCTTTGCATCCAACACTTGGCAAGTAAGCAAGTTATCGTGTTCTCCAACATGTCGGGCTATTCCTTTGAGGCCATGCTGGTGTGTACTGTATCGGTCTATATTTTGGCTCCCTCTGTTAAAATACTGTTGATGTACCATTGTTTTGTTGACATGGTGACTTGATGATCCAGGATTAAAAACATTTGGTTGCTAAATATGAGTCTGACATTTATTTGTGGTCCATGTTTTTTAAAAGTAAAACCAAAACAAAAAAAGCATTTTGTCTGTTAATTAAAATGTCACGGTATGTTGTGAACATATTGGAGATTGAGGTCAAACTGTTTCTTACACAGCCTTACAACAGTGTGGGAAAGGATATAAAAACTGTATCTAGACAAAAACTCATTATGTCCGTGTCTCATGTGTGGCAAAAACCACCGGGTAGGAACATATTATTTTGTTTTGTGTATAATGGAAAGCTCATGTAGAAACCCATGTGGGGGGGGGGGGGGGGGGGGGGAAACAAAAAACAAATTCATATTCCTGCAAATAAACTCCAGAGCAATGAGTGTTATCACTGCGGCTGCATGGAAATGATAGCAGACATTTGTTTTCTCCTCCATGCAAAACAGCGAGAGCAATGTTTACAGACTCCATGTAGGACTACAGAATGTAAACAGGGAGAAACGGCGCAGGAAGAAGCGAACTGGCGGCACATTTAATTAAATACAGCCACGGGGAGATGAACATAAGACATCATGAGACCAAGTTGTATGTCTTAACATGTCTTTACAATCAGATCCCCAAAGTGATATTGACAGTGGGATATGATAGGATGCTTTAACCCTTTAGTTAACCATTCACATGTTTCATTGTAAAGGGCTGAGAAACATGAAGCCTTTTTGTATGTCTTGATCCTGGTTATGTGTTATTTTGGGAGTTTAACGGTCTTGTGATGTGTCAGAACAACAAGAGGGAAGATGCACAACAGATGCACTCTGTTTACTACGCTGCTGTTTCTAAGCCTCGCGCGGTCCCAAAATCGACAGTCTTTCAGACGCCATTAAAAAAAAGACAAGTGTTTCTCTAAATGCATGAAGAGTTTGTTGTTGAGCTTCCTCCTTTGTGTCAGGTATGCTTTTAGTTAGCAGCCGACAAGAGTGTCAGATCATAATCAACGCGACACCTGTGGGGACTACCCAGAAGCCCCTGCTCATATGGGCCGCATTACCGGTCTCTCTAATTGGCTCGCTCCCCTGTGAGAACTAAACCCTCTGCGCTGTGATTGGCTGGAGTCGGCTGGGTTTGTAAGAGTGTGAAACTGCAAATCTGTGAAAAGTGCAGTGTGGCGTCTATGTCCTTATGTGCCTGCATTTGTTCGTGAAAATTGAGTATTGATATGATCGAATTGCCTCAGAGTGGCTGCTCAGAAATCAATATGTGCTGTGGTTACTTTGGAGGAATAAATTACAGTTTGTTTTTTACTTCGTCATGAAAAGTGGAAAAGAGACGGCATTAAGCAGGGAAACATTCCGGGCCATTTCCTTAAGCCTGCAGCCATAAGCTTGTGGGTTCATGAAATGCAAAATGTTGCTTCATCATTTGTTTTCTGAATGATTTTACACTCCGGGAGAGTGTAGTGTTTTCTGTCATTTCGCCCTGCCAGCCTCCCTGCCAGCCTCCTCCGACGATCCCATGATCCTCGGGGGAAACATTCTCTTCAGCCCTCAAACAACAGCAAGCCCTTCTGGTACATATTTTATAACCAAATGGTGTCATGTGCACGTTACAATGCCAGAACACATGGTGCAGGAAAAAAATATAAAAAATATATATGCGTGTTTTTCACCCGTACACACACACGTGCACACAAAGACAAACACACAATAAAAGAGTTTTTAGGATGCTCAGGAGAGCAGAGTTTTAAGACGTTCTTCCTGCCTTCACTCCTGGATATCCAAACACAGGATTTCAATTACTATCACTCTGCCGTGATAGTATGCATGCGTGTGCGCGAGGAGCGTATTTTTTGTGTGTGTGCGTGCTCCGGGCCCTCCATCAGTCCATAGCCGGCAGCCAAGGTGGAATGGTTCGAGTTAGGAGTAGAAATGGCGTGAAAAGAAAGAAGGAGAAAAAAAAAGAAACACTAAAAGCACTCCGGCTCCACGGACGTCTCCTGTGACAGCGGAGGCTGAAGCTCTTGTAAGCCTCATTTCCACCCGGCCTGCTTACAGAGTTTAATGCAACACTTGTGGAACAAAGTGACTTTTTTTGCCTCATCTACTTGAACTTTGCTTAACTTACAGTATTTTGACACCAGAGGAAGCACAGGAGCCTTTATGGCTCTTATTGTTGATGCAGCATTCTTGTGTGAAGTACAACACAGCGTTTATATACTGTATATAATGGTAACATCATGGTGTTCAGTGGAGCAAGGCAGAAACAGGAATGTCAGACTTTGTACAGAAAGGTTTTGAGGCAGTAAAAGGAAGAAAGGTCGGGGACTGTGTGATTGTCGTGTCAGCCAAGATCCAAAGCAACCTCTGAAGTCTTTGTTTGATTAATTGACTATCAATAACAGAAATAGATCAGCTGCTCCAAATAAATCTTGTTTTCAGTTGCTGCTCGGACTCTTAACCTGCATCCAGATTCCTCCAAACCGTGACCTTGAATGGAGTTTACTGCAGTGGGAGCGCAGTCGGACTCCAACCACACTCGGTGTACTACTGCACACTGAGTTAATCACACTTTCTATTAACTTTTATTGGTTACACACGTAATGACATTTAATGGAGTGGAATGTACAAAGTTTAAGGCTATTGTTTTTAACTTTGGATATTCTCCCTTTGTGGGCTGGTACCAATGTCAGAACAATGTGGGGGGGGGGCTTCACACACACACACACACACAGTTTAACCTAGTTGTAACTAGTGTAAGAATCATTATTTAAAACAGGACATTCACTGATTTCTCATTGCTTTATTTATGACTCCCTGAGAGCTTAATGAGAGATAATGATTACAAAAATGAACTAATGATTTCGGTTCATGTTTCCATCTGACATTTATTTATTTTCCTCATCTAAAGTGAGGGTCGAAAAGAACATAGGGTGTCGTATGCTGTACGGATTGTAAAACTCCCTTAGGCAAATTTGTGATATGTGATATTGGGCTATATAAATACAATTGACTGAGATGTTGTGAAATCAGTTCTACGCTTTCTGTTTTGAAATTGCACAAGTTGCCATCCCCTACAAGGAAAGTTGATATTACTTTGTGAAAGCAAAGTACTACAAGTACTGCAGTGCTATTGTACGTACATAAATGGGTGAAATGTGGTGAGCTTTAACTGCTACTTTTACTGTAGCAAGACATGAATTTTGACCCCCATCTGATAAAAATCCAGTTGAAGCAAAAGATTAACCTGTAAGCTCAAGAGCGCGATCATTTATCTTTGGATTGTTAAACTCCTTCCTGTTGGTCAGTGAAGTCTAGAAATGAGCCAATCAGGGGCCAAAAACATGATTCCTGAGGTCGGTCTTTGTACTCATGGACATCAAGGGGAAGTAGAAAACAAAGTGGGAGAAAATGCAAGTGGGAGAGAGAAAGAACAGAAGGGGAGAACAAGGAATGTAAGTCTTTTGAGGTTAAAGGAAAGATTAACGAGGAGGCGAGAATGAAACAGAAACGGGGAGAGGAAGTATAATATGAGTCTGTAATTGAGAAATTTGTCTCAATCATAACACTCATGCAGCCAGGACACACACACACATGTTTAGTCTCTGCAGTTAGAAGGAATCTCTAGCTGTAAATCACAAGCTGGACAGAGGAAACACACATCCCAAAGACCAGTTCAGAGATTTTGTGAAATTAAATTGAAATAAAAATGTTAAGAAATGAACAGAAAGGCCAGCATTATTCGAGTCACATCACTGCGTATTCCTGTTTCCTTTGGTGGTATTTATTTAATGATGTGACGACATCACATTTTCAAGTCAGACCATCTATCTGTGTCTCTTTGGAGCCTCTTCAGCGGACGTTTCCTAAATAAATCCGGCTTTGTTTAGACTCTGAGGAGGAGTAACTGGACGGTGCTTTTACAGCCTCGAGGCATGAAGGAAACTCAGGATGTATTGACACTAAATAGCAGAATCACAGAGTCTTTGCTAGCTATTCATTGTCCATCCTGACAGTTGCTAACAGGCAATGTTTTGAAAACACTCGAGGTTGCAGCGCTGAAGATTTTGGAGTCATTCGTCATTCAGCAGCCGAAATCCAACATTTTAATGCAATAAATAACAAAAGCAATATGTTTATTTTTTAATTTCGGACAGTCAACTCCAAAATATTTGAGTTTTTGTTATAATGGGTGTTGTTGCTACAGTTACTGCGTCATAAGGCAATCAAATGTTGACTCTGAGAGGCTACTTCTCAACAAAGTTTCAAGTCTCTGAAGGAGAATTGACCTACGACTTGTAAACAAGTGGAAGTAATTTGAGATTTGAGATTTAATGTCACAAAGCTGGTTCCAGGTAACAAAACTGAGGGAGCAGGCTGAACAGATAACAGAACAAGGGAAGAAAATACAAAAACTTAACTTGGAACAGAATGAAAATGAGTCAGGAAGAAGGAAAGCACTCAGACATACACAAGGAAAGGAGGGAATAACGAGGAGACAGGTGACAGCAGGGCTGATGAAGAACAGGTGAAACTCATCAGGGCGGGGCAGACAATCACACAGAAGGGAAACACACAGGTTGTCTGAAATTAGTAGAAAGGTGAGTATTTCAAAATAAGAAAGGTGAGTATTTCAAAATAAGACAGGAAACTATGAATAAATGACGAGAAACAAAGAAAACATGCGACATCAGACAAACATCAGACTTCAGATAGTGACACTTTATCAAATATGTCTTGTAAGACATGAAATGGAAGTGGCACTGACATGTTTACCGCCAAATCAAAAATGTCTCCAATGTCTTTTTCCCCTTATCCAATCCTACGGCTCAAGTGTAATTTTATAGTTATGTTTCTGCAGCTCACTGCAGCTTCACTAAAAGCACCAGGAGTTGTGCACAGTGCTGCTGAGGAGAGGGAGAGCATTTCCAAATGCTGTATTGAGCCTTCGGTGGCAGATGTCCAGCGGGAACAGATTCATTCATGCTGAAACTGATTGGAAAAGAGAGGAGTAATTTGCTCCAATCAGACCTGGTGTTGTTACAAAAGCCTCCTAGGTTCTGTGTTGTCATTCACAATTCTTTACTTTTTCTCTCCTTCGATATGTCTCTCTCTTCGCTTCCCTTTTTCTTTTCTCTCTTTTTCCTTTTGCTGCCGGATGGACAAAAAAAACTAATCCAAGCTGGGCTGTGTGGAGGCACATCAGCATCTTTCTCTCATCTTCTGTTTTCTTCTCTCGTCATGTCTCAGTTTCTTCGTCTGTGTTTTTGTCCCTGAACCACGTTCAGCTGACCATTCCTAGAAAATCAGCCATTGTTTGAACACAGTAGAAGATTGAATGTCTAACTAGTGCTATAAAGCTTTGGGCTATAAATGAAACCACTGACCTAATAATGGCCCTCAGGAAACGCAATCTTCAACTTAAGTCTTTACTATAAATTCACTTCACCTGACCTTATCTCCATCTGCCTCTCCGTGTCTGTGCCTTTCTCTCTTTCTCTCTTTCTCTCTGTCTCTTGCCGTCTCCTGCCAAAAAAGCCATTGCTTGAAACACTGTTTTGCAAAAATCTATTTGTTTGTCTTCGTCTGCGCCATCTCTCTCTTTAGATGATTTATTTGACTGCATTGCGGTGCTCGGCTCCAGTTTCAGGCGGCTCGGCCAACGTAAACCTTGTCACAACTCTGAATTCCTGACTAGGCTACAGCTTCCAGGCAGAGCTACAGTGGATCAGCGCTGGATAAATACACCAGATAAGCCGCGCCAGAGCCGTGCATAGCACAGGAGGTAGGCGAAGACCTCCGCACCGCGGGTGATAACGCACGGCAGGAGGCTTCATCGGACAGAGGGCTGGGATGGGCGACCTGGAGTGGAGCCACCGTCAGTGTTTGGTGTCATTCTGTATGCCATGCTGCCTTAAAGCAAGACTTCTGCCAACACACAGTGGTCTCTATCTGAACATACTAACATCTTCAATTAGCCACCATGTGCTACATTTCAAAAGATGTATAGGCTTCCTTTAAATTTAAAACAACAGGAAAAACAACGTATTAAACATAAACTTTATTTTTATCGTCACATACATGAACCTCCACATTTAACCCATCGTAGGCACTTTATGAACAGTGGGCTGCTGTAAAAGCACCAGGGGAGCATCTTGGGGTTCAGTGTCTTGCTCAAGGACACTTTGACATGCGGACAGGAGGAGGCGGGGTTCAAACCGCCAAACTTGTGGCCCGACCCTCTCCAACCACTGAGCCACAGCTTAGTTTAGCAGTGCCAAACTAGCCAGTCATTCAGGGAAATCTAGCCATTTTCAACAGCTGAAGTTGTGGCTTCACAGAAGAAATCCACTGTCCAACATGATTGATCGCATCATTTCAAATCATATTTCATTTGACACACTTAAGCCGGTCTCTTGTATGAACCACAGCGGCCAATTTTTCACATATAGTGTATGTGCAAAAAAATCCCTTGTAAGTTATTGCTTAACCATTTTCAAAGAGTGGTGTTACAATGAATAAGACAGTCACAGTTTTCTGCTCAGGTCGCTGACAGACACTGAAGAACAGGGATCACCGCGTCACTCGGCACACACAAGTTTCGACGCTCACTTTCTGCCAAACGACCGACGGGATGAAGCGGTGAGAGAGAGAGAAAGAGGCCAGCTGGACCCAGAAGGATGCTGACTAACAACTAAATCCCTTCAATTTGCTAAACCATGCTAACCTGACAAATATTACTGGAAATATAAATACGGTGTCATGTTGACCTATTATTTATCCTGTGGGCCACACATGTGTAAGTGCATTTACTTTGCAGTGTTTTGAGTAAGAGAATATTTAGCTTGTAGCTTTCTTTGATTGAACTTCAACATCAGTGTCTTTGTCTTTTACTGATCGGCCCCTTAATGTGCCAACAGTCTTGCTTTGGTTAGCCATTACTCTTTACTAAATTAGTCAGACTCTGTCGTATGTTCACCCTTATGTTATTTGTGTGCTGTATCTACTGCTCAGAGTGACGCAAAGCAGCTTGGGTAACTGACACCTCAAGCTATTTTAGGATCTTGTTCTGCTCCAGTACAGTACTTCATAACACCTGTGTGAGTGCACACAGCTCAGGTGTTGTTGTCTGTCACATCGTCACTCAGGATGAATCGGGGTAAGAATATGTTGCTGTGGAAGCTGTTGAAGATTGTTATATGTCACAGTGGGTTGTCATTTGTCATATTTGATTGGTTGCTAAGCATCAAGAAGGCGGGTCTTATCTAAAACGAGTGTGTCTAAATGCAGAAGCCAGGAGATGTGAGAGGAGGAGAGAGCGGCGTTATGGAAGCACGAGAGTGCCGTGCACGCTGTTGTTATAACCGTGAAGTATTTTGGATTCTGTCAGTGTCTTTTTCTTAACCTAAATGAACCTAAACCAAGTCTGAGCTCAGTGCACCATCCAGTCGAGTGACTTTGTGGGGGGGGGGGGGGGGGGGGACAAGTGGAGTGAGTTAAACTAAGCAAGGTTCAGGTAATGCCTGCATCCTTTCTTGTTGATGGGAAACAAGGACTTCAGATCATGTTGTGTCCCGTCAGCCAAAAGGCTTAGTGGTAATTCAATTCCACAGATCTAAAACAAATAACTTTACCAGAACTAATTGTGCTATGGCATTAACTATCAATCATAAACGCCATCAGTACTGTTTCTAATAAGAATGTTGAATAAAATTAATCTGCAAATGCTGCAACACTTTCTCATACAACGGTTTGTGTGATATCCTACTAAAAGTTACTCTTCCTACGAAAATCTGCAACATGTGTCAATTTCCGTTATATGCATACGGTCTTTTTTAACTAAACTTCCGTCTTTACAGGAAACTACTCAGTTAGGTTTAGGCAATAAACTACTTAGTTAGGTTCAGGAATAGATCGTCGTTTGGGTTAAAGTAACCATGGAAGTGCCATTACTAAAGTAAGCAATTTAAACATTGACTTCTCGTTTCACATGGGGAACGAACTGTTGTCTCCTGGCTGAAAGATCGCTGTTTGTTGGACCCGTCCACCTACCCTTCCGCCTGCCCACTTTCAAGATTACGCACATAACATACAAAAAAATGTATTGGGATATCACGAATTTTGACACATTATTTTTCGTAGGTATTCTGGATGAGACCAGTCTGCATGATGAAACCATTTTCTCAAAGTAGGATGAATATGACAGTGCTCATCGATCTCAATCATATCAATCATTCAATAGGTGAAAGAGAACTGAATGCAGGCCTGAACAACATCCACAATAACACAACTCAAAAAGTGTAAAAAATATGTCCATACCATTTTTTTTATATTCTTTTTAGTTGGAAACCTGTGGTCAGGCCTGGAATTTTTGCTTTTTGTTAGTCCTCTGACCCAGATTTGTCTCTGGGCTGGTCTAAAGCTCCCCAAAAAAAATAGAGTTCCTCGATCAGGGGTCGCAAACCTGTGAAGTCATTTCTACACCAATGAAACAAGGATTAGAGGGGAATCAGCACTGGAGTATGTGTGTGCATCCATGCATGTGCGTGTGCATGCCTGCTGTGATTCACACCTGATATAGGGACGTATGCATTTGATTGTGTGTGTGTGTGTGTGTGTGTGTGTGTGTGTGTGTGTGTGTGTCTCTCTCTTTGTGGTTGCATATTTGCAAGTGGGTGTGCCCACTAACTGTGCTTGAACTGAGCCTGGCTGTAAGGCCTCAAAGCATCCACTCTGTGTTTTCCTTCCAGTGTTTGATCAAGCTGACAGGAGACCATTGTTTAGAGCTGGCTGGTTAAATCTTTGCGACCGAGTGCTGCTTGGCAGAGAAATTGCATTTCTGAGAGTTAGATACACAAATGATGGCTTAGATCAGGTCTTTCAACATTTTTCATTCCAGGACCTGAGCAAGACAAGTCACTGACCCTGTAAGCCAGGATAACAATAATAACACTGCTGCTGTTATTCAGGGACCTACACCAAAGGCGTTCCAGTGATGCCTAGGACATATTTTAGGTCTTAGGTCCACTGTAAGAAACCAGGAAAGCACAAATACTTGGCTATTTATGGATTGTGACTTCAACGTGAAACAAAAATGCTAGAAATTTCTTTGTTTGTGCAACAAAACTACTACTTAGTAATGTTATGAAAACCAAAGTACTTGTTTCACACAGGACATGAACAGCAGTCTCCTGGGTGAAAGTCAAGTTACATTTCTCTTGAAAATGCTGTTTCGTTTTATCGGAAAGTCATTTTGGGGAGACAGGGCTGAAAACATGAGTTTCATTTTCCATCTTTCTACAATACCTATCTGAACAAACTAACACTGGCAGGCATTTTAACAAGAACAATGAACACTGGTCCTTACAGCGGTACCCTGAATCACATTTATATAGCTTCAAAATATGTTTTAGGAGCTCACTGCGCAGTCATCTGTTGGCCCCTGGAAATTCCCACTGCATCAGCATGGAGCTATAAAGGGCACTTCATTGCAGTTGTTAAGGGGAGGATCGTCTTTTCCCACGTTTTACCATACAGAGTCTCTGGATTAAAATAAAAAGGTTGCAATGAAACATCCTTGATGTTCCCCCCCAACGGTCTTCTGAAAGTTTAGTGCCACCCAGTATGCTCGAACACTGACTGACACGAGCTGGAAAGCCAAAGAATTTAAGCAGAACTCCAAAAATTCCCACGTCGCCGTCTTGGAGACGCCCATTTCTTCTTGGGGACAACTCCCGGCTCGCCTTGGTTTAGCAAGAGTGTGGTTCAGGGTTCGAGCACTCCCAGGGAAGTCCAAATTCGTGGGATTTAGCCAAATAATCTGACTGTTTTAAGCACGACAGAGGCCAGAGTTAAGAGGGGGTTAAAAGGGTTTAAACATTTTGTTGGCCCAGACTGATTTTCAGTGTAAAAAAAGTTGTTTCTGATCAAATAAAACAAGCCAAATTGTGACACTAAAAAACAATTAACAGATTAGTGTGGATGTGTCTGCATGCAGAGACATATTGCACAATGTAAGATCTCCCCAGTCTGACAATGTAATTATCTGTCTGTCTCTGATGTTTGTAGCCAACACGGCCCACACTGCAGAAACCACTTCCCCTTTGCCACAATGGACAGAAGCACAGATGAGATAAAGACAGTATGGAAATACCTTAGGGGTCTCTCTTTCTTTCCCATTTTTCTATCTGTTATATATCTGTCAGTAGTGGATTTAAAAACCGAAAAGCAGCCTAAATACAGAAGAAAAAACATATTTTTGCGATTGTCGACTTCCAAAGATGTGGTGATTTTTGACATTGCGGCCTGCAGAGAAAATTGAAACCATGTGGAGAGCTCAGGAGCAGAGGATGAGGTGGAAGAGAGGAGGGAAAGCAGCCAAAGATGCTGAATTATCATCGGTCTGCCCTCTCTTCATGCCACCAGACAAGCTGACAAGGACGACCAACCCCAGCAGAGATGAGTCAGTGCTTGGGTGGAACTTTCTTTTTAACCTATATTTATTCGGGGAAAGCTTGCTGAACATGCAACATCTTTCCAAGCTCCGTATCACACAAACACAGCCACCTTCTTCTAGTGACTATTCAGCTGGGGGTTACCTGCCTCGCTCATCTCAATATCATAGTGTCGAAAGAAGTGAGCGTATTACTCATTCTTTCCTGAACCAGATTTCCACAGCGAGTACGGGAATTTAAGCAGGCGTTTGTCCAGCCACAAACCACCATGGGTAGGCTTTACTGTGTAAGAACAATGGTGTTAAGTTGATTCTCATAAAGTATATTAAAGGTGCTACTACATTTTTTTCCCTCAAAATTAAGACCACATTTCCCATAAACCCTGTTGCTTGTGAACATGTTTTGAAAAGGAATAATGGTAGTGATGTGATATTTTACGCCTTGCAGCTATTTCCTTTTGGGTGTGAGGTAACCCAGCTGTTTAACAACAAAACTCATGCTATGCAATGCCTAGTAGCTGCTCTATCAACACTCAAAATAACATAATGTAATCTAGTCAGAAATATGGCAGCAACATTTATATTGTATAATGTTTATACCAGTAATGTTACATTTGTACACATAGAATTATGATTTATGAGGTACTGTTGTAGAGCTCTTGGTTTTTTTCCTCCATTTCTGATTAAACAATGTCACTGTGTGAATGGGTGAATGATGACAAGTACTGTGAAAGCGCTTTGAGTGGTCGGAAAGACTAGAAAAGTGCTATACAAGTACAGTCCATTATCAATTACCATTCCCGCTTAAAACTTAATTTACATAATTGTGTTTTTCACGTCTTTGCGTCGGCAGGCTTTGCATTGACTTTGTATGTAATCGAGGTGCCAAAGTGCATAAAACAGTCATAACATGGACCGATAAGTCATAAAAAGATCCAGAACCAAAACAAAATTAACTATATATTAGTAATATGACAGCTTGCTAACATAAATGCTAGCTAACAATAGCTAACGTTGGCTAAAATGAACACCTAAACCTAAAAGAAAATGTTATATACCAGTGATACTCAATTTAAGGTCACGATAGGATGCCGCCAACTATGAAAATAATTTGTATATATATATACAAATACTGTATATATAGAGCGAGAGAGAGAGAGAGAGAGAGAGAGAGAGATCCAATTTTTTTTTTTTTGTTAAGATTAAAAGCTATATTTGCAATAATAATCTGGACAACGTACATTTTTAAAAATGACCAGAAACAGAGGTCCCCTGCTAGTAGGACCTGAGTGAAAGTCCACTGTTGGTAATGTAGGAATGTGTGTGTGTGTGTGTGTGTGTGTGTGTGTGTGTGTGTGTGTGTGTGTGTGTGTGTGTGTGTGTGTGTGTGTGTGTGTGTGTGTGTGTGTGTGTGTGTGTGTGTGTGTGTGTGTGTGTGTGTGTGTGTGTGTGTGTGTGTGTGTGCTTTTATGAGTCAATATGTGTACATAAATTCTCACGTTTCTCAGCATTACCTAAGATAATGCCCGTACCCTGATTAAAGGACAGCTGATATGCTTACCTCAGGGGTTGCCATGGTAGTTAATTGGCACAAATTACCCAGAGTGTGTCGGTCATTTCCTCGTTAAGTGCTTTGGGAGGTCGCAGAGGCTAACGTTACACCAATCACATGAAGTATTCTCAATCAAGTCCTCAGATTACCGGGAGTGTTGCCGCAGCCTGGGACGGATCAAAAAGAGCTTTTCATCTTTTCTTCCTCTTTTTCTTTGTTTTTGTCTTTTCACTCAAGCGTCTCTCTTTCCGTATCCGTTGAGGCTCTTGTTGTTCTTTACTACCTTTTCTCTCATTCTTGCTCTACATATCAGTGTGATTTGTCTTCTTCCATCCTAGAAATCATCTTCACATCTGTCTGCTCTAGAACAAAAAATCCTAATTTCTCCCTTTGTCTTTCTGTGTTTCTCCAATTTCAACTTCATCTTCATGTCCATCATATATTATTCATAGTAGGCCTGCAGGATATGAGGGAAATCTGCGATGACGTTGTTCAATATTGCGATGATGATATGACTTGCGATAAATATACAAATATTAAGGTGTGCATATTAGCTAGATACTTTCTATGTCAGCCGGGTTGTCTTTAAATACAGAACCGGATTAGACTTGAATATTTAAAATATATCTAGAATAAATGTTGTCTATAGAGGAGCAACAGTAATGTTGACATTACAGCCAAGTCACTATATAAACACATTAATATCTCACTGGATATGGAATTCATTGGTCAGTATCAGTATCGATGTCACTGTAGGTTTCTTTCTCTGACTTTCTCTCTGCATCTTTCCCCTTTGTCCGTACACTCCCCTCTCTGGTTTGGTCTCCTTGATTTTTAGACCTGCAGTAAAAAACAAATGACCGGGGACGGGAAAGAAGATGTGTGAGGATGGAGGAAGAGTTTGGGGGAGGAAGCAGGTGAGGAAGAGAAATCATGAAGAAAAGGATGGTGGAAAAGAGGTAGATGTGAGAAAAGGGAGGCGGAAGAAAAGCATGAACGAAGTGAAGGAGAAAGTTATCAGGGAAGAGAAAAGAGAGAAGAGTTGGACTCGGGAAGGTGAACAGGCAGGATGGAGGTAGGCGCTACAGCGAGAAAGGTCAAAGCTGTTGTAACTGTTGGCACTTTGTCAAAAACTCAGACCAACAGATTATCTCTCCCAAGACGAAATATTTAAGACTTTCTGCGGTATCAAAAATATGTGAAAAATGACGTGGTTGTCATAACATTTGCACAGCAAAATTAGTTTTCAAGAATGATGGCTCCTCTGCCCGCCTCTCCCACAGTAAGATTTAATGTGCACTGATGTCTGGATGAATAATGATGTTTCCATCGTAGCTGAAATTATTCTCTTTTTTTTTTCAAACAGCAGATTCTTTCTTCTTCATTTTTTTGAGGCTCGGTTTCAAACCTTTATCAACACGCTGTATCTCACTGAATGTAGAGAAGGGAGGCTTTCACTCTCACACACACACACGTGTGCACACGCACGTTTGCAGCTCAGACCTCCACAATGCGGCGGGCACACACGTTCACACACGTGTAATATATACAAACACCGTGCACGTCATTGTACACACACTCACTGTGCAGACATTGAGTTGTGTCTAATTATCTGTGTGTTGAGTGATACAGACCACATAGGAAGAGAATGTTTCTGCTTTACATCCATTTTTAATGATGAAAAGTCTAACTGAATGCCCCCACACACACCACCTGCTGACACACACTCACATACACACTGTACTCCTTTCTGTATAAAGGCTACTCATTCATAAAAAGTACACACACAAACACACATTTTTCTCCCCTAAACTCTAATGGGCTTGCAATTTGTATCATGTACGTTATTCATTTTGTCACCAATCTCTACACTTGATCATCCTGTTGTTCATCTACTGTTCATTTCCATCACAGGTAACATTAAGTGTCATTTAGCCACCTTGATAGGACAACGAGTGTAACAACTTAGAAGAATGTTAAACTACAGAAATGTTCTTTGAGTTGACTTGTGGCCGATTAATTATAGGTCAGAATTTGTACAATAAGCCTTTTTTTTATTGCTTACAGGTGCAGCATGACTCAACTGGGTCTGCTCCTTCTTCAGACGCTGGTGCAGGACGTTAGTTTATGTAATTTGGAACAATAATGGACCAATCCTTTCTTAGATTTTCATCCCTTTTGTATTATGGAAGAAAACATAAAAGTTGTAAAAAAATAAGTGATGTTAGGATCTTAATTGTATTGCATGCTGTAAATATTGTGATGTAACATGTACAAAGACAAGGATAAAGTAAACAACACAATAAAGTAGCACCGTTACATCCAAAACACTGAGCGGAGCTGAGGGACAAATGAGCACAATAAGGAGGTCAGTGCTGAAGTCAGTGCTGAGCAGGATGCTGCAATTTAAACTATTTTTGACTGAAAATCTTACAACTACTAACACCAATGATTTTGCCAAATCTGTAGATGAGACAATACAAATCCCCACCCAGACAAAAGCACTGGAACTATTGGCCAGATTTCTTTTCCTACCCTTCTTCTTATGTCTTTTATAATTTTACTTCCTACCTTTGTTTGTTTCCCGCCTGTGTGATTTACTGCACTTGTGATTTTCACCTGTTGCTCGTCAGCCCTGCTCTCACCTGTCCCTCATTATCTCCCTCTCTTGTGTATTGTGTCTCTTTGCTTCCACTGTCTTATGTCGGTTTGTCTTTGTTTTCTTTATTGCTGTGTGGATGTTTGCTTACGTATCTGCCTGCTGTTCCTGACGGCTTTTTGAGACTCCTGGCTTGTCAGCTTTTTGTTTGTTAAATGATTTAACTGCTGTTGTATCTACATTTGGATCCTTCTCCTTCTCCTGAACTGAATGAACCAAATTTCACAAACCAAATTCTGTGGTTCGTTTCTTCGCGTAGACACTATCCTTTAAAGCCAAAGATACTGTGTGAAACTATACACGCGACCTTTTTGTGCACCTTCATGTCAACCATCTCTAAAATAACTAAAGTTGCCACGAAACACAGCTTGAGCCAAGAGTTGTGAAACAACATGACTCTACTGAGACTCTTAACAGTATTTACCTCCATGTTATACTGAGCTCATAAACATCTTTGAAGTTCATCGAAGACGATAGCTTAGAATCTAAATGTGCAGCAAAGCGCTGATGAGGGGTTGTCAGCCACCAACATCCCCTGCACGCAGGCCGTGTTCTGCCAGCTCCTGTCATGGCTATTAAGCATTATATTTTCAATAACTGTTGGTCCCTTCAATAAAATGAGACTGCTCAGCACATTTCACCAGAAATTTCCAGAAACTGTGAGAGGCATTACCGGGATCATTAACGCTGGTATCTCGTTCTGCCATCTGATTGGGCAACGAGACAGAGGGAAAATAAATAGAGACTTTTGGGGCACATGTACAGAAAGACAGATACTGAGAACAGAGAAGACAGATATATATAGAGGAAAATATTACGAAAGAGAGACTATTTAATCATGTATTGTAAAAGCAAGAAGGAGGAGATGAGATGAAATAAGCAGACACAAAACAGGATTTCGGCCCCATTTATCAAATATGTGATATCTCCTTCAGGGAGTTCCCTGACCACCCTGCCAAAGGGTTTACAGTATCACTCAGGGATGCTAGAGAGGATAGGTTACGCTATCTCAGAAACTGTGTGGTATATCAAAGGACTGATCATATTCTTGACACAACAACCAACATATTTAGAGAAGTTACAGCTGTCTGGCATCATTCTACGTCTCTGGGTCGGGTGGTGGAGAACATGTTGACATTCGAGCTTCCAAGAACTTTACTTATCGCTTGGAATCGGATCGTGATTACTCAATTTGTTTGCGGTAGGTCTGGTTGAGAGGTTAACAGAGGCCTCATACAGTCTGGGATGGATGGGCACCTTTGCTACACTTCCACAAATAAGGCAACAGACCACCATATATCTAAAAAAATACATACATCTTGTCATCCTAAAAACAAAAGCAGGGCTCATCAATATAAAGTCCAACATTATTCAGACCCAGTCTAGTCTCAGGGCAGTTTGTGAAATGGTCACAAAGCTGAAATCTAGTGATTTGTGTACATGGAAACAAATATTCTCTTTTTTCGTGGCTCTCAGCACAAAACAATGACAATGGAGAGTTAATTAGGATCCTTTTCCGTGGTGGACACACAAATTAAACACATCCACGTAACTATAGCTGCAACGGTCAGAGCTCGTGATGTAGTATTATATATTGAGGGAGACCACATAAGGTGGGGGAGTGAGGAGGTGGATGGGTCCAGCAAACACAGGACACAAAACATATTGTTGACTAAAGACGTATTTGTGGCGGTTTTCCTAAACCTTTGTGGCCTAAATCTAAGTTTACGTTTTAAACCCAACCATGATGTTATTTCGTCCCGGCTGACAGAAGAAAAGATGCTTCTAAATGAAGGCATTGTGGGATACCAGGCATCATAGGAGTTCCTGGAGAAAGTGGTGGGTTGGTTATTTACACGATGTTTGCTAATGAGAACGCTTGTGAGCGTTGACGTGCCCACAGCGATGAGCGAGGAGTGATGGAGTCGCTCTGATGGGGTCTTCACAAATTCTACAAGCAAAATAAAGAGGGACGGGCGAGACTAGTCAATTTAACGTACAGAAAATACACTCCTCGACCTGAACCTTAATGTTGTGAAATAAACTTGATTAACGGAAAAGAAAGGTGTGAATTCAAAATGATTGAATACAACGAGAAGAGGTCATAGAAAAGTGTTTGTGCGGGAGAAACATGTGAATGCATGACATGCAAATGATGTGCATATATTAAACAAAAGCCGAGTGAAACATTAAATGATTAAATGTATGAGCAGCTACAGGTGCGTAAAGAGAGACCTGCTCCTCCCCACATGCTGTATATTCAAATGACATCTAGAATCAGGAGTTCAATCTATACCTTTTGACCTCTTTTTCCTGTTTCCTGTACTTCTTTCTTTGTGTTTTCATTATGTGTGACTGATCGCTGCCATCAAAGAAAGAAAAAGGTTCCATATATTGTGTTCTTAACCGGCGTAGAGGGACAGGAATTCATGTAACACAAACGCTCATTTCCTTTATTTTCTCTTCTCTCCTTCTCTCATTGCAAATGTATGATTTTTTTCATATTTCTGTATGTCAAAAACACATCCCAGATATGAGGAATAACAGCCAGAATTATTCACATAAAAGCCAAGTTCAACAGGTACGTTCAAACTGTTTTGAAATCCTTTCGCTCACAGTTTATTCCCTCAATTACAGTACATGTTATTTCTATATCTTATAGAACTGCTGCTTTGCCTCATTTTCTCTCTTTTTGTTCTGGCTTCTCTCTCTCTCTCTCTCTCTCTCTCTCTCTCTCTCTCTCTCTCTCTCTCTCTCTCTCTCTCTGGTTTCTTTGTTTTCCACTGATTATCGTCATCAAAGAAAAAATAACACATGTAAGCACTCAAGAGTTCAAGAGGCAGGGTGGATACACGTTAAAAGATTTTGACCAGATTTAGTCCCAATTACAGAAACACAAATAACATAAATCCAAGTGTATGTCATAGTTTTTCCTTGGAGGCTCTCCTAATCCAGAAATGTATCGCCGAGGGTAACATTTGGTCTAATTAGTTAGGGAAATCTTGCAGGCCAAGTTCATGCTTTGTCAGAGTTGAGGTAATATAAACAAATGGCTCATGAAGTAGCTCTCCATTAAAATTAACATCATGAACTAGTTTAATTGCACGGCTGGCAGCACCGCCAATAGTTACTCCGAAGTCTAACAAAGCAGCAAGAATAAACAAGACGGTAAATAAGAATTCATTAATTGATTGAAGAACACAAAATATTGTGTATCAATGGAGCCAAACTATTGTGATTGCTCATCACCTCTGGGGAGCATATTTCCCAAAGTGTCAAACGTTTTCTTTTAAATACCAGCTGACATACCAATGATGTCACTGGGTCCATGTGCATTTGAAAGGTACCTGTTGACTGAGGTGTGTTTAAAATCACTTGATGTGAATCAGAAACTGTAGCATTAGTATTTAGCTGTGTCTTCCTAGCACCTGTGTGATTCTTTCTTGCAGTGTGAGTGTCGGCTGTGTGCTTCTCACCATACTGACGGTGGTTTTGGGGCCTTCCCCTTAACCCCCCTCCTCCTGTGGGTTTCCCTGGCAAGAAAAAAAAATAATTAATAAGATCACTAAAAAATTATTTTACTTTTTTTCCACCAGCAAAAAAAAAATAATTGTACTGAGCAAACGCACCCTTGAAGCTCTGGAGTATAAAGAATGAAACCAATGTGGCTGAGGTGGCGACCAATAACTATGGAAGCCCATTCACGCCAGCAAAAAAATAAAAAATAAGATCACCAAAAAAAAAAAATAATAATTAATTCACAAAAAATAAAAATTAATTCACAAAAAAAAAATAATAATAATTAATTCACAAAAAAATTAAATATATATATATTTTCTTTTTACTTTTTCTCTGTCAGCAAAAAAAAAAAAAAAAAAAGATGTTTCCAGTTGCTGTTTATTGGTCGCCACATTGGTTTCATTGTTCTTCCACAGTATGTGTTTCATCCTGCAGTCTCCCATAATGAGAAATGTTACACTCACTGTTTACTGTGGAAGTGTATACTTGGCAGGATGGTAAAGGCTTCGAAACAGCGTCTAGATCAGCCAAAAGCAAATAAAAAAAAAAAAAAATGTTGTCATATTATTTAAGGTAAGATTTTGTGATTTTCCCTCAGAAGTTTGATATGCTTCCCTGCTGAACAGCATAGAGGTAAAAGGATGTAACATTGAGAGGGGCTTGACTGAGAGCCAGATAGAAAAACACACCATACTGCGTCACACTGAATAAGACGGTGGGAAAACTGCAACAGTGTCTTTGTAACACTAATCTAATAATCTTCAGTCACAGGTGAAAACAAAGATGCTTCATTCAGCATCAAAGAGCAGTGGCCATGGAAACAGCAACAAAGACACCAGAGTGAGTGCGGGGGTGTTCCCAGCTTTCATGTGTGAGTTATCAGTACCTGTGCAGGTTTCTGTGCCTCCATCTGCCGCATTCATCTCTCTGGGTTTGTGTGTGTGTGTGTGTGTGTGTGTGTGTGTGTGTGTGTGTGTGTGTGTGTGTGTGTGTGTGTGTGTTGCTGCATTGAAGAGAGTGTTCACCTGTTACGTATGTTTGTGTACATGTGTGGGGAAGCTGTTTGCCTTTAAAAATTGATTAACAATGAATTTATGCAGCTGTTCTTTAGTGTCCTATGTTCCAACATTCTCACAGTTCTGTTTTCCTCCACTTACCTGACCAGTTATTCTTTCTGTAATGTGTAATTGGCCATTTTACAAAAGTAAGAGGCTTGGTGTTTTGGTTTGTTTTCTCTGAGCGGTGATGTAATGGCGTTGCAAACTGGGAGGGGGCCCTGGCTCCAGAAGTATAGGTTTGATGTTATGCTTTTAATTATTTCAATTTCGTTTTCTGAGAAATCACGTTGTTGCGTCACTTCGAAGCGGTAAATGGCTGTAAATACAACGATACACGTGAGCCAAAGCTGTCGTAGCTGTGAAGGAGAAACAAGTCCAGGGTTGAATGAGAGCTGTAACAAATTCACAGTGGTTGGTTGATGCAGTTGGAAGCAAAACACTGTGCCACAGTGGATTCATTTATCGCAAAATGAAACAAGAAACAAAAAAAAATGACAGATTGAATTTGCTGAATGTTTTTATTCAGGTTTCTATTAAGTGTCATTT
Source organism: Leptoclinus maculatus (assembly GCA_032191485.1). Classification (NCBI taxonomy): domain Eukaryota; kingdom Metazoa; phylum Chordata; class Actinopteri; order Perciformes; family Stichaeidae; genus Leptoclinus; species Leptoclinus maculatus. The sequence continues at coordinate 5,411,733 of JAVDOI010000011.1, read as the reverse complement.
TTATTAGCTGTGCAGTAACAGAACTTTAAACTTCGTGGTTGTTTCTTACCAAAATTCTGAATGGGATTGAAAGAACGAGATATTCTCTAACATCTCTTTAAATTTCGGAGCCATGGTTCAAAGCTGCTGGTGTAGGTCCAACCTTTCCCCCGATCTGATCCCGACACGTGTCCATCTTTGGGAGCATCAGTCCGTAGATGCATCCACAATATGCGTTTTGTGCACAGCGTGATAAGGTACCTCGGGGGTCACTGTACTTTTGCCATCAGAGAAAGGATGTTTCCGTGCCGTTGCTCGGCAACCATCACCGTAGAGACGGCCTATCGTGGGCACAGAGAGGAGTTCCATTGTGCGAGGCGTGATGTTAAGAAAGCTGATCTCTGGGAATATAGGCGCGATATCAGGCGAGAGAGATGTTCATCTCACCACAGAAACAGCGTCTTTGAATGAGTGTTTACTGATGGAGGCAGAAGAGAGAAAGTCTTTGTTGACTGTGTGTAGGTAGTGTGTGTGTGTGTGTGTGTGTGTGTGTGTGTGTGTGTGTGTGTGTGTGAGTGTGTGTGTGTGTGTGTGTGTGTGTGTGCGTGTGTGTGTGTGTGTGTGTGTGTGTGATTATGTGCAACGATTAGGAGCAGAGGTGGGAAAAGGAGATCAGGGCCGTGCAGCGTCGTATCGCTCATGGTTTCCTGTTGTTTTCTGAGCCACCAGATAAGAAGTAAACAAACAAACACACAGAAACTACACTTCTCTCCACAATGCTGATACCAGGACGAACTGCCAGGAACTAATCTTACACTACATTACACCCATATGTGATTGTTGAACATCTCATTCCAAAAACCATTATGCTGCTGTGTCAATATGCTGCGACGACAGCTTCCAGTCTTTTGGTTTCAGGCTTTCCACAAGATGATGGAACCTGGGCCGCCGCGGGGATCTGCTCCCATTCAGACACTGAACATCACTGAGGCCGGACGCTGAAGTTGGATGATGAGGCCAAGACAGCAGTCGGCGTTCCAATTCATTGGAAGTCAGGCCTCAGGACGGTCAGGTTTTTCCACAACAATCTCAGACGTCACTGTTTGCACGGGCAAATCTGTTTAAAATGTCTTTGTGTTCCAATTACTTATTAAATAATTGGAAGCTGTAGCCCAAACCATGAACCCAGATCAAAACCACACAGAAGGACAGGGATGCCAAAACATCTTTGGAAAACTGTATTTTATTATACATAAGAAATATTGAATAAACAAAAATAACATTATAACATAAGTATTATTATTATTATCCATCATGATTACAATTTCACATGTCACTGTAATACAGACATTTCAGTGTGAGTTCCAATAAAACACTCTCACAGTTGATTACGAAAGGTTTTAATAAAATGGAGGAAGTAAGTTGTTGGAATTAATAAAAAGCTTTCCATGAGGGTGAGAAAGTGAGGATACAGCCAACACATCGGGCCGAAGTGTCGCACCTCTAATATGGAATAAAGCAATGAAAAGGTGTGTGTGTGTGTGTGTGTGTTTGTGTTGCATCGACCAAATGTCTCACGGAGTGAACACATTAAAGAACCAACTACAACTCAAGCAGAATAACTTCCAGTCTCATTCAGAATTTCTTTACACCTTCCTGCCTTTATATAATGATTTAAATAATTGAGCGATCGGTCCATTTATCCATCTGCTTAACCACTCATTCCCCCCCAAAATTTATAGTTGCATCATTCAAGTGTCAAAGTAATGCGGGGACTCAAAACAGCAGCAGCAGTTTTTCTGAATACTGACTGTCAAGAAGTCCTTCTGTCATCAGAATGGAAAGAAAACGTTTTGTTAAAACATGCTTTATGGACCAGAGGTACAGCGCATGTTGAGGCATTAATAGGGGGCAGCTCAGTGGTTCTAAATTGGCCTATAAAAACAAAGCAAAACGTAACAGAAACCTGAATCTAATATAAAAGAAGAAATACATGCAGGCTGGAGGACCCTGTAAATCATCTGATTAGGCCTATGCAGGAATGGTAAATAATATAAAAAAGAATGGCTCTCCGCATGGGCCCATGTGTGTTACTTCACCTACGTCCATATGCTTTCATGTGTGAACTAGCGAGTGTGCAGAGAGTAATAAGTCATACTTGTAGTAATTCTGTGGAATTCCTGTGGACCTGTAAGCAGGCGCTCACAGCCAGTAAATACCGCCTGTTAAGCCGGGCTGATAACTTCGGCCCAGGACTCTGATTTACAGGTGGACAAACACGAGGTGACTCTGGGTCTCGGTGTGGGTGTGTGACTTATTGTGTGAGTGTGGAAAAAAAAAAAGACACAACGAGATGAAGAGAAATGTACCGCTTAACAAACAGTCTGTTACTTCTTGTCGGAGGTAATTACAGTCCATGCCGTCCTGATAACACTTTGTTTGAATGCACTCGGAAAGAATCCGAAAAATGTGTCGGCCTGTTTTTATTTAAAATACAAGAAGGTTTTATAAATGCTCCGCATGTCGCCAATGATGTACAGATGAATTCCTGGTTACAGCCTGAATATGATTCATGTGATGACTTGAATACGTATGGCTTAAACATTTTTTTTTAAGTAAAGTCTTTACACATTTGGTGCTCATAGTTTCACGTTTGTAAGTTTTCAAAAGCGGTGATTTTATTATAGTTACACAGTGTAAAAGCAAAATAACACTATTTTTGCCTAATTACTAATTCTACAATTAGCATGGTTAGAATTTAGATCCAGAAACGTCCTTTGAATAGATATGAATTGATAACTGGGAGGCGTTATGACAGCTGATGATGTGGCTGATATTTATGATTTACACTGTGAGCTTGTGTGATTTAAATATGTTATATGTTTTATGCATTTTAATTTAGTTTTATCTTCAGGTCTGTGTGTTCTGTGTTTGACCTGGCTGCAAAACAAACTTCCCCTCGGAGACAACTATGTTATTTATTTGATTTTGACTTTCTTTTCAATTTTTATTTTGACTTTCCAAAGGTGATGAGGTAGAAGGCTCAGGGCACAGGTTGGGTTTGGTGAAAATAACAACTTGAGATGCTTTCGGCTCATGTGCCCACTGTAACCTTTGGACTCAGTAGAGACCGATGGCGTACTCTCTCTACATAAAACACGCTCTTAATTAATAAAAGGGAAGGAAGCTGGTCATTTATGGGTCATAAAATCCTTTCAGTGTGACAAAGAGTGTCTGGAATTTCTGCACCACAAATTGCACCGCAGACGTCTCAGGTGTGCAGAAAGATGGCCGGGGACAAAAGTGGCAAAGACAAAAAGGAGAAAAGGACAGATGGGAGGATGAAAAGGGAGGGAGGGAGAAAAATAAACAGATGAATAAAATGGAAAGCAGATCGCAAGAGAGACAGATATGAAAGGACAGAAATTGTAACATCCTGAGAAGCACATTAAAGCAACGTTTTAGCCTAAAAGTAAATGCAAATATTTGACATTATTTATTATTTTGTATTTTTTTTTTTTGCCATTTCAAAACAATGAACAATCGGTGATATTTGGACTTACATTATATCATAGACAGGAAACCATACAACCCAAGGTTGTAGCAAAGTTCAACACCTTTAAGAGTGCAGAGGGAGTGAGAGAAAGTGAGATATATATATGGACTGAGTGTGAAAGGTGTGTGTGTGTGGGGGGGGGGGGGGGGGGGGCTCAGAACATGAGCTCATGACTGCAGCATTAATGTAACATTAGTGTTAAGTGCTCGTAAAATCCCGTTTTGGGATTACCTCAGAGTGCGGGGGAGCAAGAAAAACTTTTATTTTTAACGTTTTTAATGAAACATTTCTGAAAGAGAGTGGAGGAAAATACATAAAACAACACCTGAGAAAGCCACCAGCTCCCACACACTCATATATCCGGACAGACGGACTATTTACAGCAGCACCGAAGATACTAAATACTATTAGCTGCAGTGCCGGTGGCCCACACAGGCACAACTGGCATGTAAATGCTTAACTGTACATGCAGTCAGAGCTTCTCCTCCCTCCCTACATTTTGTGTTTTGCAGCCCCCAGAGGATCATAAATGTGACAAAATCACTTCTCTGAGTTGGTTTAGAGACGTTTAATGCTAAATGCCCGCCAGGAAGTTTTCCTCACTGTGCTGGTTTCTTTTTCTCATCACTTCCAGGATGATGAACAGGATTTGCTGACATTCGTTCCCAACGGTGTTGAGAATGAGAGTTCCAAAGCATCCGACTACGATGCCTGTTTCTCCCCTGGATTCGAACCCGACCAGCAGGAGATTAAATATTACTAAGTTTCAATTTTATGTAATGGTGCAGACATATAAAAACTGTACTTGTTGGTTTATTATGTTATTATCAACACGTACAATTAGTCAGAAACTAAGTGTATTTCAGTCTATTGTATGAGACATAAAAGAAACTAATTATACTTAAATACCAAACTAAGTGGAATTTAGTCTGTGTGAGAAATAAGTTAACAAATTATACTTAGAATATATGAAACAGCATAAAATAACAAAACAAATGTCATATTGCAATCACAAAAGAAAACACAACTCAAACATCTCATTGTGTCATTGTCGTTCTCACACAATCTCACACAATCCTATAACAATCTGCTTTCATCCGCCAGCTGATATCATCACTGGGCAAACTGAGGGTCGGAGCTGACTCTGAATCAGTCTAGTCTCAGGTTTGGTTGGTCACACTAGGTTAGGAAATGTCCTGCTGCATTCTGGTCTGTACCATTCTGTGCTTTTACAGCTGGCTCCATTACATTACACTTTTTATTTTCCTAGTCTGGGGGCTAAATATCTCCCGTTTACTTAACTGGCCCCCATGGTCGCTTTGGCAAATGTGTGTATCTGTGTGTGTGTGTGTGTGTGTGTGTGTGTGTGTGTGTGTGTGTGTGGGGAAATGTGTGTGTGTGTGTGTTTAGGTGCGGCGGGGGGTCAGACTACCTGGCATCCAGATGTGGTACAAGAAGTTCTGCTTGAAACAGAGCTATTGTTTCCTATAAACTGTACAGATTGTGTGACCGCAGTAGGAGAAGTATTGTACTGTAGTAGAAGACAGATAGTAGCAGTATCAGCAGTGCCGCTTCCAGGATGCCACAGGTAGCAGCGCTATTAGTGACAGTAGTAGTCGTAGGAGTACTACGGCAGTGCAACAGTAACGATGATGGTAGTGGAGTTGGTGTAATGTATATCGAGCACAAGAAAAAAATAAATTTCACATTTCAAATTTCTGCAGAATCCATTTTTTTTAAATCACCATAAGTATATTATTATTATTATAATCCAAAAATGAACTACTTCAATTACTTTCGTACTGTGAGGTTTTTTTTTTCAACACAGGTAATCCAGGTGAAGTAACACTGGTGTCACTGGGGACATTAAAGCACTTTTCTCTTGTTCAAAATGAAGCATTTTAGCACAAGAAGTTGCATGTTTGAAAAGTGAACGTTGAAATGCTCATTTAAGAATGTTGATAGAACTTTGATTTGCAACATTTCCAACACAGTTAGATGAAACTTAAAGCGCAATTCCTATTATTATTTTGACTATAAAACCACCAAAGTATAAGAATGAGTGGGCTGCAGTGCTTTATTCTGTGTACATGTACTGCAGGATATGCATATAATAGTGTCCAGATTAGTTATTTGTCATTTGGAACCGAAATGTAGCAGTAAAACTGATCAATACAATATAAAAGTGTGGTCGAGTGGGTCTCAAGTTTGGCAGCATGAATCAGAGTAACGCAAGTACACAACTAGTACGGCTCTCAGTTTAGTTTTTATGGAAATTTAGCGTGAAGGATGTCATAAAAAACGTCATGGCAAGCAGACAGAATAAAACTTTGCTAAACAGCGAGTTTGAAAATTGGCCTCTTTTGACGCGAACCACATTAAGAAGGTGAACATTACGGAGCTGCCAAGGTGAAAAAAAATCCCACTTGAATCCTGTTTTCAGGTATCGACGATGATGATAACAATACAGCAGACAAGGTTTCAGAGTGTCGGCTCATCTGAGTCATTCCTGTTCTGCTTTTGGGGTCAAGACTCATCGTTCATGGCACTCGGTGGGATTGATGACTCATGTAACATTCTTTTTTTTCTCCAACTTTTCCAGTTGTTTGTTGTCTAACTAGCACGGAAATGCTAATGCGAAAAGTCCCCAAATGACAAAAACATATTTTGAGAAACTGGAAGTGAATCCAAAAGCTGCCAAAAGTCTCTCACTTTCTCCAGCTCTCTCTCTCTCTCTCTCTCTCTCTCATTCTCTCTCTCTCTCTCTCTCTCTCTCATTCTCTCTCTCTCTCTCTCTCTCTCTCTCTCTCTCTCTCTCTCTCTCTCTCTCGTTCTCTCTCCCTCTGCAGCCGTTTTCCATTATCAGTGCCCAAACCAGCTTGTTAAAAAGAGTGAAACTCAAACCACAGTTTTGAAAATTACAGAATTCCTTCATAAATGCGCAGCCCTCCCCGCGGCTACGCTGGGTTCAGGCTTGAGGTGAGACCGCCGAACTACAACTACAACACACACACACCCACACACACACACACACACACATTTAATGTATGCCGAAACAGCCAGAGGTATGAGCGCACAACAAAAAATGCTGCACGATACACAAATTTACACACGCTTTAAGCACATGCACACAATACACAGACTCACACACTATATGATGATAATACACAAATACATGCTAACACAGAAATACACACACACACACACACAAGTGCACAGTAATAGCCTTGTGGCTACATCGCCCTCTTTCCTTCCCTCCTTTCAAACTTTAACCAGAGCCATTTCCTACAACAGCTGAGGCTGCCGCATAGCAACTGGTCAGACCGCCCTAGCAACAACAACATTATCACTCATTTGACCTCTTTATGACAGCAAAGTAATAATGAAACAGTTCTTATTTTACACATTTGGGCTTTGAGTTTTATATTTGTACCGTCATGAATTCTGCTTCTAAAGGATGTTCAAGGATAACAGCTTTTCTGTTAGAAATAGTTTTCAGATCTTCAAGTGTTTTTGCCGACAGCACACCTGGGAACTGGGTAGATTGCTTTCCCAAATCTTTGAACTGGCAGGTAAACAGGCGGAGGTATGGTGATGCTGAATAAATTACGCTTCTCTGCAGCTGCTGTTTAATTTCCCTTGTGTGTGTGCATGTGTGTGCCCTCCCATCACCAAAACCCTCTCCAGCCTGGGCAATAAATGTGAATCATTCTCAGCTGCTCCTACATGTAAAAGTTGTGAAACTGCTTAAATTGAACAGCATTTATTTACAGCATTACTGTAGATGAGTCCCTCCAAGTCACATTTAACCAGCTGATCCAGGAACAAAAGCATTTGATACTGGACTAAGAGGTAAGAATGGAATAACACCAACCCACAAGTGTTTCACACATGCACACCGTTCAGTTTCGCTCACCATGAGTAATTCGATGTTTTGCTTCAAGGGAAATTGGTGCACTTTGGCCATGATTGTTTCAAAACTGCTGGCTAATTATGACCTTTTGAAAACAAAGCGTACAGATTGAATGTGACATTCTGCTGCGCCTGCAGAATATAAACGCCCTCTCGCACTGGCTGAAGCCCAGTTAAACCTAATAATGAAAACAACCATGTCCTAACTAGTGCTTGAACTAAAAAAAAAGGCTGCATTCACAAGTTACTGCCCACTCACTGCCAGGACAAAATACTACTCGCACTTTTAATACAGATAAGCTCAGACTGCGTGCTGCACTTTGATTAACGATAGTTTGAGATGTTATCATCGAGCCACTCCTGTGAAGGGAGAAACTGTTAATCAGGAGACGGACAATCAATATGATTTAGATGCATAATCTGTTCTGCTACAACCAGAAATACATAATACTCATCAGCAAAGGTGGATTTCAAGTCTCATGAAGTAAATCATATACTACCATAGAGTGTATTAAGTCATTATGGACAAAAGGGAGCTCAGAATAGTGGAAAGATCTGTAGTTCCACAATCTGCTGATGAAGACCATGTCATACAGGCAAAAGCTTATGAACAGGCAAGTAAGTGGACCTTGAGTCCAAATGGTTTTCTTTACTTGTTACTGCTGCACATGTTACAGGACAAAGTGCTCTCATGTAGGCCTTCTATACATACAGTATACCTGTCTCACACTGGAAAGTGCACATCTTTTGTTTTTGCTATTCTGCAACAGGCAACACCAAATCGAACTTGTTAGAATACAAAATGCATAATTACCAAGATTTAACAATAAATATGACATTAATACGAATAATCTTTGAGTGTGCAACATCACATCCCTCTTTGCTTGAACCTTGCCTGTATGAAGACACATCTAATGCACACTTTAGCAAAATAAGGATAGTTACTGAAATAAGGTGTTTAAGAATTAAGGAGCGTTTAATCCTGAAATAACTTCAACGTAAACCCATCACCCATTCTGAAAATATAAAACATCCGTAATAGCCAGCTATTGTTTGTATGATTTAGAATGACAGATGTATGACTCCGGTTGCAGTAACAGTCAGCACATGTAGGAACATTAGTAACTGACAGTGGATGTTCTGCACAAGTTGAGTTATGATCACGTTCTGATCCACTTTCTCTCACTTAGTCTCCACTTGTAGAAAACAAATGGACTTCTGGCCTCCGGTTTCTTTTGGGCAGACAAGAGCAGAAAGTACAGCGGAGGTTAATGACATAATAAAGAGAACCGAGAGCCTCTTACAAAAGCGGTATTCATCCGACCATTTTATGTTCGGCAACAGGTGCGAGAGGTGAAAGCCATTTCAGTCTACAGTAACTAATGAATGTGTGTGTTGGAATAGTTTGAAGAAGTCGGTCACAGGATGTCTCTATGGATATAGAAAAGACATGACTTCAGAGCAGACAGGAATGGACACGTGGTCGCTCTCCCTCCCTCTCTTTTTCTGTCTCTCACTCTCACACACACACACACACACACTCACACAAAGTCTTTACCAGAAATAGTTCCAGCCGACTGCCTGTCACAGTGCATGGATTTCAATGGAGCATACGCAACCATATTCCCACCATCTGTCATGATGATTTGAGAAGAAAAGCAGGTTCTTAAAATGTTAGCAGTGTACTTAAAACATAAAAATACAATGTGTGTAACAGTGTGTGTATTTTTGTTCTCTTGATATAGTCCTCTGCTTCCATCTACTGGAGGAAACACAAAGATTAAACTGTGTTAAAGCTCCCTGACAATAATGCACTGAATTCTCAATTGGATAAATTATTTGTATTTGTATTCACATGTTGTATTCCATTATATATCTTATATAATATTTAGTGTGGACAGTTTTTCTACTGTTTTAATAACAGTACCACAAACATAGTAATAAAAACCTTCTAGCTCATGATCACTTCACTTTCAGGGATACTAGTCGACATCAGCCCTCAAAGTATTAGAGTAGAATCAGTAACATTTCTGAGATACAACTTTCTTGTGTACAAAAGTACTACACTTTTTTTTTGTTTAATTATGTGTTAAACTGGGATGGGAGAGTTTGACTTTGTTTCCTTTCTCTGGATTTTGAATTGGTCTCACATTTATTTCCAGGTAGCATTAAAAAGTTCTTTCAGTGAGCCCTTTTCCCAGCTGCTCAGACACTCTGGGAGACTCCGGAGAGTTTAGTCTGGCGTCTCCTGATGCGGAAATAAAACACAGTGGTCAAAGCCATGGAACTGGAGCACAGCCATAGACAATACTCTGCTGTGTTTCACAGTTAAACCCAATCATTGCTGTAAAGATGGCTGTATTAAATGACTCTTTGACTGATCTTAAGTGCTGCTGGTTGTCGTAAATGTCCGTCAGCCTATTTTAGAAGTGTTTTTAATGTCGACCTGTTGATTGATCAAGGCTTCCATGTCTGTGTGGGTTTTGCCTGCTTCACTACAGGCAGAATCCTTCCACTGGTTACAGTGGGCAGGGAAATAAAATCAATGTATCAATCAAAATAAGTGTTGATTTCTTCATTTCTTCAATTCCAGACGACGGAGTCAGTGTGCCACATCTCGCTTCTGGGGATTCCCAGTAAGAACCTGCAGTGGTGCAGCTGCCAACCAGATTTATTTACTCATTAATCGAAAGGCGCCAGAATGCAGTTCTGGATCGTTGCGGCCCACTTTAACCCCTGGGTAGGAGATTGAAAACATAACAAGGTATGTTTCAAATAAGACAGCAATAAGGAATCGTGCTAAATGTATATATTCATTATATAAGGAATCATACTGCAGTGATGCTGCATGCCAGGAGTGCTGCAGTGATGTAAAAAGTAAACTAGTGATGTAAAATAATTGACTATCACGACTAATGACGTTCCATAACTTAAGCAGGGGAACAAAGACCACACCTCATTTCCCATGGCAATTTCCTGTCCAAGCCCATATGGGTGTGACTAACCCTTTCTTCTCTGTCTCTCTCTTTCAGCACAAGAGGAGTATTCAAGGAAGGCAACACCAGCACCCTCACCCCGCAGCCTGAGTCTCAACTAACTGGTGTTTTCCAGCCTTACCGTGTTACTTTTTATATAGAGAAATACACAACAATTATGCAATGCAGTGTATTACAGCATTCTAGCTACGGCTAATTTCTAATGTCTGTCCTACTTATAAGGCCTTGATGATTTCAGTATACATTGTTCTGAAATACATTAGATGAATCTAGAAACATACACAATAGGACTGTCACTTTTCATTAGAAATGTAATCTATTTAATCGTTTTTACTTCCATTTTACCATTATTATTGTGTGTTTTAAATGGTGTGTTTGTATGAATTTATATTTATGTATGACTAAATATTGCACTCATGGCAGATACTTCTCTCTGCTTCTGTTTTTGACTGCTAATTGTAACATATATTGAATGTCGGTTAGCTGGGTTGTAGTTTGTAATTGTTTAATTTTAACGTGAACTTAAAGGGACATTGTGATCTAAAGTTACTAGCTAAATTCGGACTTGGATGTGGCCTGGCCACATTACAGCGTCGTAGGCAGGATGCAGGTTTTTTTTTCCCTTTTTGGCTAAAACAGAACTGCAGTGTGCACAGCGAGGGACCTGCTGGATATTGAAGCTGACTTGCCTTAGTTCCTCCCTGCTAAGCTAAAGTGCATGTACAGACTGATTCTCACTCCAATGATGACCAGTGAACTTCAAAAACTGCCAACTCTCCCCAGTCAGAATTGGATTCAGATCCCGGTAGCCCGCTTGGTTCTCCACCCACTGTTTCAACAAGGATCCTCAATTGCTTTGAATTTTATGTGTCTTTTCAACAAAGTTTTTCTTGTAGAAAACAGCAGGATGTCACTGTAAGAGTTTTCGCATTCACAGCGCCCCCACACCTCTTAGGGATCAATTTGTTGAGTCGAAATGTATGGCACGCCAACGCGCCCAAACAAAACTCAGAGAAGCCCAGATTACAAAACACACAGAGGGAGAGCAACTTCAACTCCACTATATCTTTACATCGCAAATAGTTGTTTGCTGCTATATTAATGTTCAGAATACTGTAAATTGCACCTTTAACCATCACAACGAACCTTTAAACAGGCCATTGAAGAAGGGGGGACATGTTATCTTCAAAGATGGCCTCACTCTGTGGTTAAAACACTTGTTTTGGTCCCCACTATGTGTCAAGTACACACACACACACACACACACACACTAACACACGGTTGTGTTTTTATGACTTCTGGGGGCATTACATTGACTTAAATTCATTTCCTAGACTTAATCCTAAACCTTACCCGTACCTTGAAACAATTGTTCATCCTAAAATGCAATTATATATGCATGAGGATGTGCATTTTGACAAAAGGAAGGCGAGTCCCCACAATGTGACTGTGTAATCAGATTTAGATGAGTAAAACACTCACACACCCACACACTGGTAGGATCCTCCTATCACCAGGAGATGGCACCACTGCTCTACAGTGTGGAATAGAATAGAAAAATCAAGGTCAACATTACTTCTTAACAAAAGTTAACAAAAGGTTTATAATATCACATGATGTTTTTATGAAGATTATTCTCGTATACAGTATATCAGTCCAAAACATGGATAAAGAGACAAATTAAGATTTCAGAGCATGAGATGACATCTGCTGGACAATTCTCTGTAACAAGTGAATTCCTGTATTTCATATTTTACTTAAGTGAAGTACAAAAGTATTTGTATATTGCCGCTGGCAAAGATGGGTCTTGTTTTTTTTACTATAGGGCCTGCTGCCTGGTAGCTCGTGGATTTTAAGCAAGAGCTTATCTATAATAATAATACACCATCATTTATTTATTTTTTATTATTTATCTGAATCTACAAAGTAACTAGTAACTAATGGGGTCAAATATATGCTGTGGAATGAAACGTACAATGTTTCCTTCTAATTGTAGTGGAGTAGAAGTAAAAAGTAGCAGAAAATAAAAATACTCAAAAAAAGTAAAGTACAAATACCTCAAATTTGTAGTTAGTACAGTACTTGAGTAAATGTACTTTCCACCGTTGACTATTCACTTTCCTGCATAAATACTACAGGACTTCTTCACAGCTTCAACATATTCATAAAACATATGGCACTTTTTTGTAACAGGACGAATCAGAGATTACCTTGTCAATCGTTGACAATCAAACAAACTGCTTTTGTCCATGTGATTTATTTGTTGCAAGAGAAAACGAGAGACCCAGACTTCATCTCCTGTGCAAATCATGTTATCAGTTATTATATTTATCTAGTTACCTTTATTTGGCCATCAACGCTGGCGGACATCTACAGGAAACATTTTTTGCTGCCACACACAATATGTGAGCTTCATCTTGTAAATGCATGTTGCTGTAATAACGTCTAAATGCCACGAGGGGGCAGTGGTGGTCCATAACGTTACTTGGAGCGACATCTCGCGGACTGCAATTACTGTACATGCACTGGACTATATAGAATAGAATAGAAAAAAAAACTCCACTACTACTACTACTACTTATAATAAAATAATTAAAAAAATAATAATAATAATACAATTAATAATAAAAATAATAAATAAATAAAAATAATAAATAATAATAAAGGCATGTAATAAATAATGTATGTCCCAATTTTGTGCACCATTTTTTGTTATTAACATACAATATAAGTTGATATGAGATGAAACCCCCTCCTCTACCCATAAACCGCTCCAAATTTGTCCAGCACCTTCCTGCTCGCTGATTGGTCCGCGCTCTGATTGGCCTGCCCTCTGATTGGCTGAAAGTTCTGTACTCGGGACAGACAGTCGACGCAGTTTGTTTTCTTGCCTGCGGCTGAAATTTTGGACGGCGCGTCGCTGCTGGAGGCAATGTGGATATAGTATTCAGGTTTTCATTTTACAGGGAAGCGTGCACAAATAGTTACGTGGACAGGCGGACCGTGTAGATACCGCTTTTGTCTTTTTTTCCTCTTTTCTTTCTTTCCCCGGTTCTGTGAGTGGGTTCCCTTGAGCGCCTTACATGCGGACTGTCATTCAGAAATACTACAGTCTCACGTGTTTGACCTTAGCCCACAGATTTTATTCCGCTCTTTTAGTCACAGCGTAGTTGCAACACTTTGTTAGAGTCGACTTCATTTCGGTGACAGACGCGTCTCTGTACGTGAGTGAATTATTTTGGGTTTGAATCACGGGTTAAGTTATCGCAATCATAAACGCGCTGCAGAGGAGGTGGAGGAGTCTTAAAGGCATGGTATACGTGCAGGTCATCAGAGGGTGACAGACTGTGGAGACCTCATCACTTCTTACAGTAAGTCTGAATATGTTAATCATCTCTTTAACCTATCCACAGGGTCTTACTGCTTGTCTGTCGCACTTTGTAGTGAGTTTAAAGTGCACTTTTATCATCTCCTTGTTACCTTTTTTCATTCGTCTTTCCTCTCCTCTTAAGCTACCGAGGTTTTTTTTTGTGATGTAGACTCAAATGAATGCATGTCATATTTCTATGTAATCTTCAACGGTATTTCAGAAGCTGTTGCTCAAAGTTAAGTTTGCCATATTATAACAGTTATAACATGTTACAGCACTTGCAAAGTTCTCTTATGCATTTTTGAAGTCGTTAAAAATATTCACAGTACAATATGGTTTCATAAGGGAAGGTGAACGTGCCATACTGTATGAATGCAAGGGACCAGGGTTAATGATCCAGGTTTTTCTTTTAATTAGGATGTACATTATTGATTTTAAACAAGTGCTAAATAACAATTTATTAGACTTAAAGTTTGGGATCATCATAATACAAACAACCACAGGTCGCCGGCTCTCCTCTTCCTTAAAGAAGCTTTTATATATTAATTTACAGCCACTTTCAGCTGCTCTGTATGATGGTTATTGTGTATTTAGGGATAAAGATTGTTCTCTCAGTAAGATTACTACACCACTAACTCGTGAGAATAAAAATGTGACTAAACCTGACTTTGGCTGTTTGGAAATCCACCGGCTATTGCCACAAATCAAATCAATTATCCAGCACTTTTACAGTAAGTGTGTAGCAGTTTCGGGTGAACCGAGACGCTGAGGTTGACGGATGCTGATCAAAGATACAGCATGTGGAGCATTGAAATAAGAGCTCGTAAGGTTCAGGGAAGAATTCATGTGGCGGAAAGATTAAAACCACTGTAAGGAGAGACATGTGGACAGGTGGACAGAGTAGATCTGTGGGGAAAATAGTTTGACTTCCAGAAAATCTCTGCTCCTGTGCCACAGCATTAGTGTCCAGCCAGTGATGGACACCTTATTTTATTCTGACTGCCGAGGACGTTTGTAGACCCAAAGAAGGTTTAGAGTAGAGGAGATTAAGTTGAAACATTTTGGAAATAAGAGCTCGTATTCCTTCACCTCCGAGCTGACATCTACCTTTTTAAAAAACTTTAGCCGGGTGGGTTTTAAAACATCTGTATAGGAATTAAATGTTTAATTCTTTCTCGGTTTTGTTCAGAGAAATTACAGACTTTTAGTTTTACTTTCCTTTATTCGGGAATAACTTTATTATGTTCCGTCAAGTTATTCCCACTTCTGTCTCTTCTGAAAGTCAAGGCAGGTTTTCACGTAGACGCTCAACAGCTGTCAGCCGCTTGATAGTAAATTATGTTTTCATTCCTTTGAAGCAATTAATCAAAAAATGTAAAAAAAAAAAAAAACATCAGATGGTAAAATGATGAATGTGGCTGATTTTTGGAATAAACAGTTTTGATACGTTGATAATTTATATACAGAGATGTCATCTGAAAGATTAAAAGGAACCTTCAAGCTGGTGAATAATTACTCAGTACCTGCAGATGTATCAGCTGTTATCCTTCAATAAGCAACTCAATTTATTTTTCTTCTCTCATTTCCTTTCAGAACAAAAAAGAGGCTGAGACTTCTTCTTCCTAAATGGAGCTTCTCTGGGTCTTTCTGCTGCTGGAGGTGGTGCTGATGTCCACTGCTGCCAGAGGTGAGTAACAGAAGCACAGATGTATAGAGACTTATAGAGCAGCACAGTCATGAACGCCGGCAGGGAGATAAATCACTGCTGCGGACATCACTGTATGTGGCAGCTCACCAGGCCTGGTGTACACTCGCTGCAGTGAAATGTGCCGTTGGTGCATTATTGCTGTCGCACTGCTGATCCGAACTCAGGAGGATTTCTTTGAAACATGCTGGCACTATTTCTTCGACTGTGGTTTCAGTCGCAGCCGTTGCATTAAAGCAGAAGGCATGATGGGAGGACAGTAGGACGAGTGAACCGTCTCCTGTATCTTTTCCTCTTTTCTATCACCTGCTCTGTGGAACTGCTTTAACAATGTGCTTTGTGAACGCCTCTGTTTTCCTGCATCGGCTCATTCTGCACTGATACATTTGCTCAGATTTTGGAATATGTCTGCAGACATTAGTCATTGGGTGAACTTTACTTTGTGAACCTTTGAAACTTTGACTGGTTATTCAGTTACTGTCAGGTATTCTAGCGCTCACCCGGGAGTTTCAGACATTGCAGTGCGGCTTTCTACCTTATTTTGCATTGATGCTACCTTGTTGGCTGCAGTATTTCAACTCAAAATCTAAAGGTAACTACCTCACTGGGAGTTTGGTGGTCGGGGTCAGATGCAGAGAAGCAGCCTCGGTACTTCAGCAGGTCCGCCACCTTGTTTCCTTCAGTGAAATCAAACCTAATAAAAAACAAACAGCCGCAGCCACAGAAGCTGCTCCTCGATGAGGACAATCCCCAGCATGCAGGCGTTATGGGCAGACGGCTGTGGAGTTGGCGCCCGTTCCCGAGATCACACAGATGATGGGTTTTCAGCGGGAACAAAGCCGCATTCAGCGAGGCGAGGCCGAAGCCAGTGTGCAGACACGGGGCTGAAAGTAAACACAGGCCCGAAGACCGCAAAGAGATGAGATTAGATTAGCCTATTAGGGATGTTTGCTGTGCAATGCTACAGCGTTTCCTCCCCCCTCGACCGCCTGCAGTCTGTCAATGAAACCAGGGAGGGGGTGAGGGTGGAAGGAAGGGAAGAGGAGAGGAAAGGAAGTAGGGTGAAGGAGAGAAACGGGGGACTCATGACGGAGGAAGACTGGAGGAATAATGGATGATAAGAGAAGGAAGGGAAGTAGGAGAAAAGGAAAGAGGGAGGAAGAAAAGGGGGAAAAATGGACAAGGGAAGGAAACAGATTAGACGGGTGTGAGAGAGAGGGCAGGGGATCATGAAGAGGACACACGGGACAAAATGACATAATGAACCTATTACAAACTGCACTTTCCCTTCATCTTGTGATGGGTAGACTTCAGTTGTTATCTCTTGGTTAACATACAGTATTAACTGGAGAAATCAAAACTAAATTATTGTTTCTACTACCACATTTGTGTTATTTCTATGTCATTTCCTGTGTAACAGTGAGTGAAGAGTGAAGAGGCAGCTGTAAAACGTACTTGAGTGTTAGTGATGAGGGGGATGCTGGGATTTGGTGGCCTTGTGGTCTGAGGTTCATACCATGTAATTGTGAATTTGTGGTTTTGAACTTGGACTTGTGCACTAAGTCGTCGGTAATGCAGCGTGTCAGCTGTTCTCGGTCTGTATCTCACCCTGAAGTATAATCGGGGACAAAAAGAATGAACGGAATTCGTAGATTTTTTTTTAAAAGCGGGAGTTTGTGATCTTGGAATTTTTGTAAGATTGTAAGATTTATCGGCAGCGTTACACGGATTTATTTGCAATTCCACCAACATTTTACACATAAAACAGCCCAAGTCTGCACAATGTTAAGTGCCACGGTCAAACAAAGGCAGCTCCTGACTTCTACAGCCCAACATGCTGACAGGTATGCTGGTTCCAATGTAAGTCGATGTTCATTGCCCATCACAACTTCTACCAAACAATTTCAAGATACTCTTGGCCTTGCACTTTTCAAATGGGAAAAGCGGCTGCTCGTGACATTCATTTTTGGCCACAACTAGTTACACAAAGATGCGTGAAGCAGTTTGACCTTTAGCTGTAGTGAGAGTAGCCAAGTACAGAACTACCAAAACGAGCACGGGAAACGGCTTCGGCAAGCTTAACAATCTTCACAAGTGTCCCAGTCCCTCAGCAGGATCTGATCCAGTTGGGACTGTGCAGAAAGACGACACTCAAGCTATTTCAATAAATAATAATATCTTATTTTAGCTCCAGATCTGACAGCACGTCCTAGATAAATGTGCATACCGGAGATGGGTTACTCAGGGCAACTGTATAAACAATGAACAATAAAATGCAAAATATCATAAGACACATATTGTGACATGTGACATGCTTTTAAATGATTAAAAGCATGCATTATGTTGTGGCCTCATCTGACCCCATTGCACACAAGGTTCAGTGATAGTAAATGTGAGGCCGCTATTGTACGGCGTGAATCCAGGAAGTTATGTACAACAGCTCCTTTTATAACGGCAAAGTACAGTGTGGCTTATTGTGTTTAGGAAATAGCTGAACATGTTGACAAAAAAGAGAACCAAATGATTCAGTTAATGATAAATGAATAGATACCAGAAAGAGGAGGCAGTTTTAAAGATCGTTGCTTTTCTCCTGGGCGTCCGTGGGGTCGGTGACGGCTGAGCGTCCACTGTGAGATGAAGAGAAACATTGGGAGATGGAGGGCTGGAACAGGGCAGACAGTTGAAAACATACAGGTGCGAGTGAAGAGAGAGAAAGAAAGGAAAAGGGCAGTAAAAGAGAAAGAACAGGAAGCAGACGGAGATAAGGCTCCAGATAGGGGACAGAAAGAGATAAAGACGCAACAATTCTGCCACTTATTGCAGCGGATGTAGAGTCGCGTTATAAATGGCATTCAGGCTTACACAACCACGCTGTTTCAACCAGTCTGGGCCTCTGTGTCCGTATGTTTGTGTGTGTGTGTGTGTGTGTGTGTGTGTGTGCGTAGCTGAGCATGAGACTGAGCAGCTGAGAGATTAGCATTCTCCTCTGTTAGCTGAACAACATTCAGCTGACTAGCAGTAGGCCAATGCATTCTGGGCTACCTGCAGCTCTAGACAGAGTAACGCTGCACGTTTTCACTGCACGGCTCGACTCGCTTGTAACCTTCTTTTATGGTTTTCCATCGGCAAACGTCATTTTGGATAGCACCTGGCCTGTTTTTTGGTATCGCCTCCGTCGAGTCCACCGATTGGTCAGAGAATCACCAGCAGAGGTGCACGGTGTCCTGCACAGAATAATAGCAAAGCTGCCTTCGATATCAGTCGTATTTTTTTTAATTCACTTTTCAATTTTCACTTTTAGAAAATGGCAACAAGCACGTTCTTATGTTTGGTTCGCAATGAAAGGATCCAGCGAGAGCCGTGACACATTGAAGATGATACCACAGCAGTAGGTCCACCCTAAAATACAAGAGTTACAGCTTCATTTGAGGCCATTGTTCTCTAGCGTTTAACAATATTTACTGACAGTAAATATCTTTTCATGAAGAAACTTGTCTTCAGCAGAAAGATTTATGCAAACTGCCTTCTCGGGGTCGATGATGAGGCAGGTGGCAGGTGAGGAAGAATATACCAACAGACGGTAGACGCTTGTAATGCACTGAAAAGATCAAGCTCAGACGATCACATTTGTTAATTGGTAAGTGCATTCCTGTGTTTCTGCCACACACACACACACACACACATTAATGGTACATGTGATGTGAAATGCCACGTGTCTGTCAGATGGTTATCAGCATGTCAGATGGTATTTTACGTAAGCCAGCTGTTAAGCGCTTCACGGTCAAACAACTGGAGCAGGCTGAAGAGGATAACGATGATGTGATTATTGAAGTCACTCCGGCAGAGATTTATACATTTCTTCTGTGCTTTTGTATTGAAATAACCTACAGTGTGTATCATCATCCCCGTCACGGTCTGGTCTGCGTCTTCTCCCCCCCGAGCCTTTTTTGCAGTAACGAAAAAAGGGCATCGAGGAATTAGATGAGAGTGTGGGTTTGTGTACATCGTTTCCTGGTACCGTTCTGTTCAAACAGTTTAATGTTTTCCGGCTGATTTCGCCGTATAGACCACCCATCATCATCCAGAGGGAGGCAGAGGGGGAAAAAAGAGACGGAGATGAGAGGGTTCATTTGTTGTTAGACCAAGTGTAAAGAGCCACAAACACATTAAAAATGCATCGGCATCGTATTGAAGCTGCCAGGACAGAGATGCACATCAAAGATAGACTAGACAGCGCGGAGTGTAAACAAGCGCACACACACACACACACGCACAGATGCTGAAGACGTATACAACGAGAAGACGCTACGCATAAATGTGACCTAACACACACACACACACAGCCCACAACCCGCCCTCCTGTCCCACACACTCATTACTGAGGAATGTAATTAGCATGCTAACACTAACAATGATGGGTAGGAGAGAATTGTGGTTAAAAAGGGGCTGGAGGAGCAGGAGGACGCACAAAGTCACCAGAGACGCACACACTGGATAACCAGCAGGGCTTTAAACTGTTGAAGAGATGTAAAATACTAGACAACGGTGATGCTTTTCTCCCACTTATGTTCCACTTACTGTGAGACAGTAAGGAGTGTTTTTACAGATTTGTTTTCTTGAACTCAGATAAAGAAATGCAAGGTGGACGGGGAGCTACATGAACACAACAGAAGTGGCTTAAAAGGCCTCAGTCAGACTTATCTCAGTTACAAATGCTTGTCCTTGGACAATAATAGTGCTTTTGGGTATAATACATGTGATTTTGTATTTTTATTTTCGCAGACAGTATGATTCAGGGCTGCAACTAATATTGAATTTTATTATTGATTAATCTGCCAATTATTTCCTTGAAAGTGCCAGAAATCTAGTCTAGTTGTTTGGAGAAATAGCTCAAATATCAGATATTTTGAAGGCTCTCATCACTGAATATTGAGGTTTGGTGATAACAGTATGGAAAACACTAACAAGTAGGAATGTAACAAGTAGTTATAGGTGACCAATGAATAAAAGGGTTACTCTTTAATGAATCTTGTCATTTTAGGTTCTAACTAGACCCACATTGAATGTGTTATTTCCCCACACGCTGTGTTCAGCACTGACTAACCGTGATATGACATCGTGGGATATAAAGCTAATTGTGGTCTCGTCAAGTGGAGGACGGCGGAGTGGAGCATCTTGATTCCTCATCGAGTAAACAACTGCATACCACAGACAGATGCTTCAAACACACAACTTCACCTCATTGTAAACAGACACACTCCTGTTTTTAATGCGTGCAACGCGTCCTAAGTCACAGCTAACTATCGTAAATACCATTTGACATGCTGATAACCATTATACGGCCTGGTGGTGGTGAGCATCTGCCTGCCAGCCGCGGTGGAGGAGCTGGATCCAGAGGGGTGACATTTTACATTTTAGAAAAGTGCATTTCCTTAATTAAGCATGGGACCAAAATAATAAACAATGTCTTTTCAGGTCTATGACTTGGTTTTAGATTTGAGCAACGATGACGTTAAAAGTAGAATGAAAAAAGCAATTAAGAAGTTTGACTTTATTATTTCTAATCACTTGATGTTCGCTGTAATCATTTTATCCTTTTTAAATGAGCAGAAATATGAACACGCGTGTGTTTGTTGATGATATGGTGATTGGCAGACAAAGGGACACTTCAAAGGGCTCAAGTGACTCTTTCAGTTCCTCTTGTTAAATCCTAATGTCAGGGCCAGATGTTGTCTAAGTTGGCTGTTTAGACAAGTAGAGCTGCGGCTGCCAGAGAAAAAAGTCCAAATGAGATATTTCCGCTCATCTATCGTACATTTGGTTTGATTTCAGAAGTTTGGAAGAGATGTTTGTCTTTTAATGGACAGAGTGAGACGTGCCCGCGGGATCTTCAGCTATATTGTTGTCCGAAATAACTTGAAACACAACATTACATACAGAAATGACTGTTTTGTTCTCCAAAAGACATTAAACAACACTGTCATGAACCCATTTGCAGCGCCTTTAAGGAGCCCCCCCCCCCCACCCCCCCACCCACACACACACACACCCTGATCTCCCTCTCAGAGTTTTTACAGGGCCCGTTAATGTTAAAGGCTATTAGCCCTCATTTAGATAAAGTCAATGTTTGCTCTGACTTCGCTAATGGCGGGGTGGTAATGGGGCTGTCTGGTCGCTCTCTGTGGGGGTCGACATTGTGTTGCAGCGATGTGAAGATGTGGTGTGTGTTTGTGGAGCGGGGCGCAGCAGAGAGGGAAGCAGCAGGCGAAGACAAGAAACAACGTTGAATGTTAAACTGTCAGCGTCATGTTGTGTATCTAATTTGTTTCAGTCAGAAAAGTTTCATTGTTAGTACTTTAATGGTGGTAATATCGGTACTCGGTGGCTGAAAGTACTTGTGGTTAAGTTATTTAATTTTTTTGCGGCTCCTCTTCTGAATGCGACTTTGTTTCTCTCTGTTCTTTCTGCTGCTCTCCTCTGCAGCTCCTCTGTCTCTGCAGGATAGTGTGGGCCGTGGCGCCACAGTGCTGTATTGTGGTCTCAGTGGGGTTGGGGTATGTTTGGTCAACGCTACAGCACTGCGGGTCAAAGGTCAGCCAGTGGATGAGGGAGGGGTCAGGGAGAGTGTGTGTGTGGTTTTGTATGTGTGTGTGTGCGTGAGGGTCAGAGAAAGCACATGCCAGCACCAGAGGAGACTGTAATAACACACCAGGAACCCCACAGGACAACACACACTGTGCTTTCACTCCTTTATCTCCTCCCTGTGTCTCACTCTGTCTCTGTTCACCAACCTCATCGACATGTGTGTCAGAGACAGAGTTACCAAACATTCAATCAATCATTCAGTTCCACCCAGTGTTATCTGAAATGAAAATCCTATTTTGTCAGGGTTAAACTTGAGATTTGTGCACGTTCTGTAACACAGACTTTTCTATCTAAATCGAGTGAATTTCAACATCAATCAGCAATTATGGACAACCATGATTGTAAAAAGTTTCTGAAGTTAAAGCCCAAAGCGTGTTTTTACATATGTTTACCATGTTTATGACATTTGGGGCACGTTGAGCACCATCTGTGTTGTTTATGGTTCACCGCATGCATTTTATTGGACGCGGAACTTTCAATCTTTAACATTAATACAATATTTAAATTGACGTAGACACCTAATTAACCCAAATGACAGGCAGTCTGAGTAGTAGAGGCACAATAAAAGAAATGATGACATTTATTTTATACATTTGTGACCAGATATTGACTTTCCACTAGATATTCAAATCACAGTGAATGCAGTGAGCCTGTAAACAGATTCATAAAGAGTGTGTATTTCAATTAAAGGACCATAAATAAATATATATGTCTCCTTTACCCCGGGTGGTGTCTAACCATGCAGGAAACATACATAGATGTTCCAGGTGACTTTGGATCATTAATAAACGTTGCTGTCAAAAGGTTTTTCTTTTAAAGGAACAAAACACAGGGAGGTCTCCATGAGTGTCACTCAGCTAATTGTACTCTGCTTTACATCGTCTCTGTCACTTTCTATCTCTCTCTCTCTGACAGTTTAATTCCTCCGCCACTTTCTTTGTCTCTGCTGGTTTCTCTCTCTCTTGTCTACCTTTCAATCAGACCTTTTCCAACCGCTTTAACCGCCAACAACCCCACACACACACACACACACACACACACACACACACACAGTCTCCAGCTGTTATTCCTGATGGCGCGTTACAAATGAGATGTTGAAAGGTGATCGCTGGGACAGGAGACACAGACCCTTGTTTTCTTTGGGCATCGGTCTGTCACATTGGGTCTTGTGGGGGGTGCGATACACTACTCAGGCCTGTGTGTGTGTGTGTGTGTGTGTGTGTGTGTGTGTGTGTGTTGTTGTATGTGATAGACAGGAGGACAGAAACACAAAGGCTACCCTAAACCAAAAATACCACCATTTTGACCTCGGCCTCAAATGTGATTGACATGTTATGGACAGTCGGCCACGCTCCCTCTCCCTGGTTGTTTATCAGACATACAGATGACCTGTGACCCCAGGAAGTGGAGGCTGATCAGGGCCAGGATGTTAAGGCAGAGAGCTTTAGGAAATACTTTTTGTAAGCTGTAGCTGTAGATTCTAGCTTTGACGGCTTGAGCTCGTTGTGTTGAGCTGTAATTCACGTCAGTGTAGACGTACTCAGTCTTTGGTACACAAGTTTCGCCTTTTAGCACGTCACAGGGTTCTAAAGGAACATGCCAGGTCTTTATCGTTCCCGTTTCTTGTTTTTCACTGCTGTCTACAAAAGCAGGAAACGGCTGTCGTATTTTCGGATCACAAATGGTTCAGTTCTGAGATGGGTTTTCCTTGTTGTGGCACGTGTTGCTCAAAGTTAAAAACCACCACACATGAGGGGACTCAAACGCGCTGGTCTCTCTCCGCAGTGCCAGCTGTCCATGTGGAATCCATACTGCAGGGGGAATGTGAGAGGAGTGTGAGAGATGTGGGGGTGGGCTCAGGAAGACGGGAACTCTGGAGGGGACATATACACCGGTGACTGTGACTGTGAGCCACACAGTCACAACAAATGCTTTTTTTTGTCTCTAAATTAGTAGGTATCATTCAAAATGTCATGTTTTGTTTATTTTGACATTTGCCACTAATGGTTGATGCGCTGCTCACCTCACTGTATGAAGAACTGTGGAAAATCTCTCAGGGACGAGTTAAGCTAGAAAATAACTCTTCTCTACAACGTGCTGTCCAACCAATTGTTCACAGCTGTTCTGAACTTCCACTCTCAAAGGTGGAGTGAAAATGGTCCGTCGTGGAGAGAGAGGAGAGATGCTTTAAATAATAAAGACAACAGCGCACATTCTCAGACGGCCTCTGCTGGAAAGCATTCATTGTTGCAATCATTTGCACACACAAAAAGTGAGCCTCCCCTCACTCCTCACAGCTCACCAATCACTGCGTGAAAGCGAGTGTAAATGTCACATCGCCGCTTTTGTAATGTTGCAGAAATTGTCGGACCGAGCCCCCCAAATTCCAATGTCTGAAAGGTGTGGGAGGAGAGAAACATTCTGGTGCTTTTAGTTTGTCCGTATAATTTGTGGATTGAAGTGCTGTGAATCAAATCTAGTGGATCTGATAAGCGTCTGTCCGTACTGGAAGAGGAATCCCCCCGTCTGTTGCTTTTCACCCTTTTAAAGGGTTTATTCTTTGAGTTATTACTCACCCGAATCAATGCTCCTAGGCCAGAAAGCGTTGCATGTCCACAGATTGTAAAGCCCTATGAAGCAAACTTCTGAGTTTTGGCCATGTAAATAAAACCGACTTGACTCCACTTTGAAAATCATCTACTGTAACAAAAATGTCTGCATTAAGCTCGAACTCCTCCTGCTCGCAGACGAAAGCCAAAAGTTCACAGCCTGGAGTCTTTGGACAGTGTGTTCTGACACAATGTGGTACAACTATTTCAGGATTTCAGCCAAAGTAGACAGAGCATCCTGTGGTGATTATTGTTAAAAAATTTGAAAAGCAGCAGAGAACAGCATGAGTGGCATTTCTTGCATTTTTCAGGCAACAGGCAAAACATTTTGGCGAGATCTGTATGAAAATGAAAAATAAAGTGTCTCCAGATATTAGTCACAGCCGCAGTGAAATAAACCCGGGACATTAATCCGCCTGTAACCAGACAGCGCTGACATCTGGCTGAAAGGCCTGCCGACCGGTTAACTGTGTTAATTATTTCCCAGTACATGGGCCTTCATCACATTGGGCAGCTCAGCATACTTATTATCCCGAGGTAATCCCTCTGTTGTGCTGGCACCATTATCACACACAGGGACACAACAGGCCTATTCTTCCACACGTAATTAACAAAGGTACTTATGGGCTGCTTTCTGGGATTTAACTGTTGTGTTGTCGCAGCTTTAGGGAAGGCAGTGAGATGTGGTGGAAAACGGAGAAGGTGTGGGGGGGGGGGGGGGGGGGGGCTCTCAGATCAGTGGATGTTTAGGAGTCTAGCTGTTACCACTTTAGTTTTAATTGAGAGTAAAGTGTTGTGTACTGCATGTAGCGCTCAGTGGTTGAAAGTATGTACAAGACTGAGGTGCTTGTAGTTCATGTATTTTTATTTTAAGTATCTTTAGAACGTCAACTTTTCAGGAGCTGAGAATAACGGGCCTTTTTTCATCTTTGTCACAATGTGTGATATATGGTTTATTTATCTGAAGGAGCAGCCATAATCATAATCCTTCAGTTACTGGAGAGCTACTTTATTCATACGTCTTCACTACTACATGTTAGAAAGACAAGTGATGAGACTGATTAAGTTCTAAATCTTCACTGGCCTCACAATTCAATGCGATTACGATTCACCTGTCGACAATTTGGAAAGCACCTCAATGTATCGCATCCACACTTTTCTATACTGCACGGACAATTTTCTGCATTTTTACAGCTGTGGCTTACTTTACAGATTTGAGATTTTCCATTAAAAACTGTACAGTATAATCAGTTTATGGAATATGATGTCTGATGTATTCAAGCCTCGGTGTGTAAAGGCCCTGAAGCCCCGCCCCTGCGTTTATTACTATTGAACGTTTCCAAATTGCACCAGCCTGACACATCTTACAGACAGACTTACAGAGACTCCTTGCTTGACATTTACTTTTCAATTGACTAGTATTACAATGTTGTATTACTACTAATTCTACTTCTACTGAGGCTTTAAATGGATCCCAATGGTTTTCTAGCTATAGCCTTACAAACGATATGCTATAGAAGTAGAGAACATAGTATAATGTAGACACATCTCTACAGAATGATGAGAGGAGAACATGAAGAAAACATGACTAGACTGGAGATTAGTCCACACTGACAGCTACAAGTGACATGCTGACTGATTGATTCCACGTTGTATTCTGGGATTGTGTGTGTGTGTGTGTGTGTGTGTGTGTGTCCACTATCAATCAGCACTTGTCAGGCTCTGTTCCTGCCTCGCCCTCTTCTCACATGTAGTTTGTAAAAGGAATGATTCAGCCGGCGGACATTAGTACTTCTTCACATTAACTGGTGAGTAAAAGCAGGCCTCTTGACAAACCTTTTTTTATTGGGCCTTGTTACCCAAAAGCATGGTACGGTCATGATGAGTCTTACTGTAAATCCAGTCCCCCCCCTCACCCTTTTTGATGTGGAAATGATTAGTTGGACTTTACACAATGTCTTTTATAGCATTCAGAGAGCAACAATCCAGCGTTACTCTACGCAGCGATGTGCCAGGTGTGTAGAGGTGAGACACTTCCTCTGGAGCTCGCCCGTTAATCCTACGATGGCTTTTGGAGAATGGTAAAAGGGAAGTGAAAACTGAGCCTCCCAAATATAAGAATTTCCTTATTTGTAAAAAATGTTTGTTACAATTATTCAGTTACTTTGGAACAATTGTTGAAAGGAAACCAGTTTCTCAAAGAACGGTGTGAATCCTCTTGAATCTACGCTTCGTTTTCCTCACAGCAGTTAATCCATTAATCTAAGTGCAAACACTTCCAGCGATCCAGTAAAGCTTTGAGTTAATATCTGTGATATAAACCAGCTGCAGTACTTGTCTTCTGAACTGTATAACTCTCAGACATGTTCATCAACATGCTCGGTGTGTCACTGCGACTGAGCTTTACCGTTAACGTAACTCTTAATTTACAGAGGCTCACCCTCACTGGCCATCAGTTGACTCTTTTACTGGCGTGCACATGATGTAAGTGTGCTGACTGGATCCCATGTTAGCTGGGGAAGTGTCCGTGTTGAACAGAGATTAGTATGAAGCTCTGTTTCATTAAAGGTTCAATGTCACAACTTTGAGGTTGGTGTTGGACAGTTGTATTTCCCTTCTTCATTTAGCACTTCTATTTCCTGTTACGTAAGACTTGGACACATTAAGATGTCAATCAACATGGAGCCATTAGAAAAAAAGACATATAGGTTAAGAACATTCAATCACACACACACACACACACACATCTAATCCCCTCTCTCTCTCTCTCTCTCTCACACACACACACACACACACACACACACACTCAGGAGCCTAAAAGGAGACAGTGACCTGAGCTGAACAAATGGACTTAGTCACGGCTGAGGATTGGTGTGGAATGTGTGTGTGTTTGTGTGTGTGTGTGTTTTATGTGCATGCTTGGAATGTCTGACTCTCCACCAAGTGAAGCAGAAAACACACAGGTGGAGGAGGAGGAGGAGGAGGAGGAGGAGGAGGAAATACAGGAGGAAGACGGAACAATACTGAATTATCACATGCTGCTTGAGTGTGTGTGTGTGTGTGTGTGTGTGTGTGTGTGTGTGTGTGTGTGTGTGTGTGTGTGTGTGTGTGTGTGTGTGTGTGTGTGTGTGTGTGTGTGTGTGTGTGTGTGTGTGTGTGTGTGTGTGTGTGTGTGTGTGTGTGTGTGTGTGTGTGTGTGTGTGTGTGTGTGTGTGTGTGTGTGTGTGTGTGTGTGTGTGTGCGTGCGTGCGTGCGTGTGTGTGAAGGTTATGTTTCTTCATTTGAAATGTAGTCCTCAATTCCTCCTGCTTTTGTTTATTATTTATTCAAATGTAGCATACAAATGAAGTTTTTCTTACTTTAATTAAATTAAATCAAAGTCAAAAGTAGCAGAAATAAAAGCTCATTTAAGATCGCAGCAATGTCTCGACGTCTGCTTGAAAACGTGGGTGTAAAGTGAGTTTTTCTAGGAAACATGAAGCTGTCTATCAACATTCATGTGGCTGTGAGACCGGTCTTAACTATGTTTTGCAATAGAGTAGTGATTTTGCATTTTGTTTGTATTTACTTGATGCCAAACTTCACTCAAGCAAGCATGGCGTTTTCTCGACGACGCTGCAAGCTGCACATCGGGATGTCAAACAGTCGGCCTGCTCCCAACGGACACCTTAAATTATAGTTAAATTAAATAAAGAACATATTTGTAATGTAAAGCTCTAATTATTCCTCGGAGGAATTAATGTAATGTAAGATTTGAGTAAACAGAAAACACAAAGGTGTTTGTTCTTCTGGCCTTCCAGGGTCACCTACTTGTATTCAACCCTTTTATAGCTTATCTGCAATTATTTAACTGCTCGGAAGCCAAATACATATGAAGCTGTTTATAAAGCCAGTCTCTCTCTCTCGCCATTGTCCCCATCTTTATATGGGTTATGTCAATATGAAAAGGCTCCCTTACAGCAAATATTCACCTCTTTATCACTAAAGTGGACCACAGCAAGTGGTGGTACCGTGTGTGTGTGTGTGTGTGTGTGTGTGTGTGTGTGTGTGTGTGTGTGTGTGTGTTATCACTGTTGTTAATGAGTTACAGTGTCTGCCTCCAAAAGGCTGATAAAAGTCAGGTCGAGGACACCGGTTTGCTTCACACACACACACAAGCACACAAACAATCACACACACTCAGGAGTGTTAACTGTTTCTTATCTTGCGCCAACTATGTCTTGCCTTATCTGTAAGGCACGAGGCGCTCTGCAGACACACACACACACACACACAGAATACTTTACTATACAAACCGATGGAGATACATGTCACTAAATATAGTGGTTTACCCCTAAAGGTGTGTTTAATTGGACTTTGGTTCAGAGGGTCATTGCTCTCGGTTGAGTCCACCGATGGTGAGTGCAACCTGACTTTGACAGAATAAGTAAAGTGACCCCGACCTCGGATTCCTCACATACACGCCCGCGACACCTGCCGCCGCTGCGCTGTTAGGAGAGACTTCACAGTCACTGGTGAAGGTTTGGCTGGAGTCAAATGGAGTGAAGCTGTTTTCATGTCTGCGTGTCTGAAAACAAACTACCGAACGATATCATTTTGCTATCTGGAATCTTGATTTTGGAGCTTTATATGCGGCTGCTACATTGATTGAAAAAAAAAACACACATTTTCTGCTAGATTCTGTATTCTGCTTAAACGTTCAGGATGAAGGTGAGCTGAGTGTACGGTCATACTGTGGAGTGTCTCCTCCCAGTCTGTCTCTGGTCTTATTTTGCACTAAAATGTAACTCAGTCCCCAGCCTCCATGCACTGACCAGCCAGACACACACACACACACACATTAATACACACACTGAACTGGAATAGTACTTGTAGCCTTTGACCTACTTTCAGCCCAAAGCTGGCCTACTTTCCCCCGTTTATTGAGTCTTTTTCCTGCTCACCTTTTCTTTCTCTTTTCACTTTCCTTCCCTCCTTCTTTTAGTTTTTTTTGGGGGTTAAGGAGCCCTGGATGCTCTAATCCCTATTTTGACAATAATCATTTATTATCTGACCAAGGTGACGCTAAAATCTTGCAAAATTCCCTCTTCTGTTATAAAAAATGAATAATCAGGGAGTTGAGATATAACAAGTGTAAAGTAAATAACTAGATCCGTGATGTAAAACAAGCCTCATCACATGGATGTGTTGGAGACACAGGAGACAGGTGTGACGTTTTAATATTCTCACCGTGAAAGCCGGAAGAAACGGAGAAAAACATCGTTTTGGTTGTGTTCGTTCTCAAACTGCTACCAGATCAGTTTTCAACAAGTCCTGACTGCGAGTTGTTAATGGACCGTTTAGGATGTCTCTAGCTCTGTCAGTCTTTTCTGTTTTCTGTCTCACAGGATGTAATGCAGCACACGGTTTTAGAAAGCAAAGTAGATTCTGTTACGTTTTTTTTACCCAAGGTACTCATTAACATGTCATTTTCTTGTCCACTCTGCAGTTCACCTGTAAATCCTCACGCGTTAAGCAGTTGTTTGTGAGGATTAATTCCTCTCCCTGAGTCCATCCCTTCTTCTTCTTCTTCCCTTACCGTACTTTCTTCACTTTCCTTAATCTGCATTTAAATAATGAGCCCAACTTGTTGTTGCACACACACGCACATACTCTCACAAGTGCATACTGTGCATGATGTGGTTTCTGTAAAGCCCTTTATAAGCTTTAAAAGAATGTTCTAGGTTCACACCGCCCTCAGGTTCTTTGTGGTCTGCAGAACTTTATGTTCTCGGTCTCGGTTTCCTCAAAAGCCTCACTCGCTTTTTTCCCATGCCCGAGTATCCTCCTTCTTCTCTTCGTGAGATGTGTATTTTTGGGAACTCTTGACTGCAGGTTTCACAGGTTGATAACTTGAGTTTTGAAACTAAAAACATATGGCCTTGATGTTTTCTGTATGAATGATACTTCGTTCCAGTGCTTCGTCAATATGTTGCCTAGAAAACCATTTGAGTGTGTTTACTATTTCCCTGTGACAGATACTGAGTCATAAATGAAGCTATTCTAATGGTAATAAGAAATGAAAACCACTCTCCTATAATAACACACAATTCAATCTTAATATTGTGGCTTATTATTGTTCAGATTGTTGCCATGATTTCCTTTTCCCCTCAGTTAGTTGAATTAATCGTCTTCATAAATCTTTTCTTCTCCGTTAATTTGGGTTGGGTGTGTCGTTAAAATGATTCATCGCTTGCTTTAGTTTTTTCGGGATTAAACTGATGTATTGCTCTTGCCAAGTATGAACCCGACAGGAAAAGGTCTGCGGTAGATTTTGGCACCTGACGCCGCTGGTTTCTGAGCATTAACGTGAAATTTAAACACTAGTCTTTGAGTTTTTTTGAGGGAACCGCGTGACTATATGGTCATTTTATACCCAACTTTGTGTGTGAGGTGTTATTTCTAAATTAGGTTTAAGGAAATCTTTGAGCTTAAATATTGTCAAATGATTAGGGTTCGAGCAGACAGGTGGAGCAGCCAGAAGAGAGGAAAAAACGGTAAAACAATACAACCAGCTATTATATAGATGCTGTGAAAGGAGCGGAGAGAGGAGGAGGAGGGGAGAGAAAAAAGAGAGAGAAAGTAAGAGCAAGAGAACAAATCACATTTCTATTATCAGGCCATTAAATATCTGATTAAGACATTAACAAAAAGGATTAACAGAAGGTTTCACACCTATTTGTGTGTGTGTGTGTGTGTGTGTGTGTGTGTGTGTGTGTGTGTGTGTGTGCGTGCGTGTGTGCGTGTGTGTGTGTGTGTGTGTGTGCGTGTGCACCCACAAAGCCAGCGGTGTGAGTCGCTCAGAGGATCAGGTTGCCGTACCAACCACTCAGCAGATTACTCAAAGTTTTTGCGGCCGCTGTGTGATTTTCTGTAGCGTGCGTGTGTGTGAGACAAGTGTAAGCTTTAGGTTTGATGTGTATATGTGTGTGTGTGTGTGTGTGTGAGTGTCATGTAGCCCTTCGATGATGTGTCGGTGTATCCTCCCCAGCCTCAGGCCTAGTGTTAACTGTCAGGACAGAGCAAAGCAGCAGTTGTCCTATTGTTGGTGGAAGTGACTGGGTCAGAATGAGAAAAGTGTTTCTGTGTGTGTGTTTCTGTGTGTGTGTGTGTGTGTGTGTAGCTGAAGAAGACAACTTAATGTGTACCCATCAGGCTGCCTGTTGCCTCAGGCCAAAGAAAGGCCTGAGTGTGTTAGAGTGTGTGTAAGTGAACTACAGGAAGTGAAGGAGAGGCAATCAGGGTGAAACCTGTCGGTCGCAGCAGCGGCCTGATGAATAAATCCTCGTTCAGCCAATAGGGAAACGAGCAACCCCACTGGTCTTAATCGATTTAGAGAGTATTGACGTGATAACAGGATTCAGGCTCGTGAAGAGAATTCAAAAACAGGACAGCAGGGGATTACAGGGTTTCACTGAAAGTGTTGCGTAAACAGCCGACTTACGGGTATTTGGGTAATTTTGAGTTACGCACACACAAATCCTCATTGAAGCACGTAGCGGAAGGATAAAACCTTGTGGCTGTTTTATTAACTCTGAGCTTATTTGGAAGCGCGAGAGACAGAAAGTTACTTTTTCCTAACTGATTGGATAATAATGAAAACCTCTTGAGGACGCGGTTGTCTCCCTTGGCGCTCCAGTCTTTGATAGCTCAGCGTGCATTCGCACACATACATGTAGACTAGGGCTGCACGATTATGGCCAAAATCATAATCGCGATTATTTTGATCAATATTGAGATCGCGATTATTGATCACGATTAGTGGTGTAACGGATCACGGGTCGATCCGTGGATCAATTGAGTATTTTTTCTTCTTTTCTTTTTTTACAGTGTAATCATCATAGTGTGTAATACAGTTTTACTGCTGTTGTTCCTTTTCAAGTAACAAGTCCCCGAATATCAATGCAAAGTGTCAGTGAACAGATATAAAGCATGTGTTCACGTGAACGGAGCAGGTTAGAAGCATTTAACGGCGAAAGTCACGGCGAGCGGAGGAGCTTCAGAAGCCCCCGGGTCATTTAAGTCACAAGTTTGGGATCATTTTGTCTTCCCTGTAAAGTATAATAACGGATAAGGGTGGTGGACAAAACCGTTACGGTATGTAGGCGTTATTTAAAGAGAAAGACATATGACAAGGAAAAGACTGTGACCGCTTTCACCACGGAGGAGTGATTCATAGTCCGGTGCTGCAGACACGCCCCCTCTGTGAGAGTCACACAGACACACCTGGTGTGCCGCTGCAGGGTGCGTGCATGACACCTCCCATCTCGTTCTCCCCCTGGTGGTTGGCTGACTCTTAGTTGAGGAAGCGCTTGATTTGATATGTAGCAGAGCACGCATTTTAAATGTTAATATCGCCGACGATCACGCTCGTTTAATCGTGGCAGCCATAATCGTGATCGCGATTAAAATTCGATTAATTGTGCAGCCCTAATGTAGACACACCTCTACCTTTTGCGCAGCACTGTACATCAGCGCTGCGTCCCGCTGTTAAGTGCCCTCCATCAAAAGCATTCCTCGGCTCTCCCCTCTCGCTCTCCAGTCTCGCCTCCCTGCCAACAACAACGTGGTGTTGGACTCTGCAGACCCATCTGACTCTGAGACCAGTGGAACGTTCAGGGCATTGAAAAGCGAACTCTCCATCCCAAACCATAACACAAAGGGCAGTCGCACGCTGCCAAAAATATGCAGCACCAAAAATTTACTAAATTTGTATTTTTTTTTTAGCACTTTAGAAAAAAATGACAAAGTATTTGGATGCTTTGCTTTCATGGCGAAAGGAGAGTAAGCGTCAATATTTCTCTCTCTGGTGTAAAATCGTTACAAATCTTACTTCGTCAGCCAGTTATGGAGTTGATTATTTTTCATCCAAGAAAATTCAGCTCATGGAAATGTCTGTGAAAATCATTAGCGAGTCTGATTTAAACAAACAGCACTGTGCTCTGACGTTAGCTGGCAAAGAATGTCAGAGAAGTATGTAGAGCAGAGAACCAAAGAAAACACACTCAAGTTTATGCTAAACTCCACTGTGTAATAGTATCCGCTAATGTTAGCGTGTAAAAAGGCAAAGGTGTACCAGTTGGCCAAAACAAGGAAAATACTCATGTTGCATTATCAATATTTGGAGTGTCTTCAGGCTTCAGTTTCATATTGAACAGACAGATATGGTAAGATGGTAGTATTAATCCTGTAAATCTAATTCTCATTATGTCACCAAACGTTGCCTTTAATGGAATTCAAGCAGTGCATTTGCAGTTGTTTTGGGGGAGTAGCCCGCACAAGAACAGAATGTAAGAGCTGATTTCTGCTCTGCTTTGTTTGGCCTTCAGTTACCATCCTTGTAGAGGATGTGCAGCTCTGAGCTGGAAGGTTTCTGCCTCTGTGGGAGTAGTGGGATCTGACCTGGGCCGCGTTTTCCCGCCGTTTGGCTCCAGAATGCCAGACGTGCACGCCTTAACCTACCTACGCACACTCCCTCCCTGCATGTGAGGAGAACGAGAGGGAGGGTGTGCCTGGTGTGTGTTTATGTGTGTGTGTGTGTGTGTGGAGGCCGACAAACAATCTTCAAGGTGCTTTAGATTGTCTCAAGGAGCCTGTTGCAGGCGAGGGAGCATCGTAAAGCCCCAAATGGACTAAACAGACCGAAGTTGAAAGGCCTGCAATTTTCCTTTCTCCCCCACACGCACACATGCAGACACACAAACATGAAGACACTTCCTAAACAGCATATGAACAGACAAAGATGCAAATAATTAGCTTCATTTGACTAAATGTGGAGCAAAACATTCAGCAGCTCATATATTCTAAAAATGACCCACACATGTGCAAAGACACACACACACACTCACACACGCACACACTGACCTTGTGTCTCGTGAAAGAGAGGAAAAGATTTTTTACTCTCTTCAGTTTCACCCCTAGAGACAGATTTAAAAAGACTTTACTTCGGTCATGGACCGTTGAAGAGGAAGAGGAGGAAGACGATGACGATGGGGAGGGGAAGGGAATGGAGGGAGGGAGGAGAGGAGGCTGCTGGTCTGTGTTCCCTTCATAGGGGAACGAGGGAGTAAGGGAAGAAAAAGGGGGGAGGTAGACGTAACAGAGGTTAACTGTCGAAAGTTGAGAGGTTCAGTTCGAGGTCCTGCTCCTGCGATCCTCTGGGGAAGAAACTGGAAGTTGTGTGTGTGTGTGTGTGTGTGTGTGTGTGTGTGTGTGTGTGTGTGTGTGTGTGTGTGTGTGTGTGTGTGTGTGTGTGTGTGTGTGTGTGTGTGTGTGTGTGTGTGTGTGTGTGTGTGTGTGTGTGTGTGTGTGTGTGTGTGTGTGTGTGTGTGTGTGTGTGTGTGTGTGTGTGTGAGAGCAGATCCGAAAAAGGCAGGAGACCATTAAATCACACAGGAGAGGAAGAAGAGAAACTGCACTGAGCGAAGAGGATGGTGTGAATGAGTGTGATAAAAGAGAAGAGAGTGAAAGAGAGAGAGAGAGCAGGGAGTAAGAGAGCAAAATAAAGAGAGAGAGGAAACGAGTGGTGACAGGGGAGAAGAGGAGGCAGTAATGGGAAGCGAGGGGTTAAGGGTAAGAAGGAGAGAGGTAGCAGGGGAGTAGTGAGAGTTCAAGGGAATGAGATTTCAATCTGTTGGAAGAAGAAAAGAGAGGACGAAATAAATATAGCGAAAGAAAAAATAAGAACATTGAAGGGACACAGTATTTAAAGAAAGGAAAAGATAGTGAAAGCGGGACTAACAGAAGAGCAAGAGAGAGAAAGAAACAGGACTTAGAAAGAACAGGAGAATTATAGAGGGAGATATAGAGTATTTAAAAAGGAAATAAAGTATAAGAGCAAGAGAGAGGGGAAGGAGTGAGCTGTCGGGCCCCTGATGAGAAAGCCATACAGCTGAACGAACACACATTCCCTGTCCAGGAGTGAGGAGGATGGAGGGAGGCGAGAGGAGGAGAGGCTCCTGTGAATACCCTTTGTGTGACTAATGTCTTTTTCACACATTTCACCTCCATCCATCCATCATTGTGTCCACCTCCTGCTCTCCTGTCGTGACAGAAAGAATGCTGGGAGACTACTGTAACTGTTCTCCTTTTTTTTTTATTATAACCAGCTTCATGTATACGACTCCACTTAACCGCGTTCATCTCCGACATCTACAGGAATAAATCACGGCCCCTTGTTTTGTTTTTCGGTGACGGTTGACAGCTGTGCCGACGATGTGAAGTCTTTCTCTGGAGTTTGAGACCCTTTTAGGAAGGCAGCCACACGTTTCTGTGAAGCCGTGGTGGTTACTGTTGCTCGCGTTGACGAGTTCCTCCGAAAGAATTGCGAAAAATAAAGGCTGTGGTGATTGCAACGAGTTATGTGTGTGTCCGTACACTGTATGAAATATGGACGTAGTCTCCGTGACGCCACCCATTGGTTTCTGAAAGGGGGGGGGGGGGGGGGGGTGGCTTCGACCGCCACCATCTTTGCATTGATGTTCTAGCACCTCAAACGAGCTTATTCAACTATTATACATCCTAAAAACTCAAAATGATGTCAGCTGAGTCTAAAAACGCTGACTGGACACAAACGCAGGTCAACTGGAAAAAAAGTGTTGCGTTTGACCCGTTCATCCACCACGACTTCCTCTCAAAACAGACCTTCGTCACACTTCGTCAGCAACAACCAAAAAGCTGATTTTAAAAAACAAAATAGTCCAAATCTACAGCTGTTTATTGAACCCTTTCTTCACAAGGGACACATTAAAGGTACCAGGCTGTGTTAGTTCCCTGTGATAAGAAAGCACCGGACAAAAAGGGGGCAATAAAGGAAACTCACCTCAAGTGTTTATATTTGAGGTGATATGTTTCTAATCCTTATCAGAGCGTATGTATTCTTCTAGATAAGCCTTTATCAGGCACATTGTTCAAATCAAGCCTTTGTCCTTCTTTTAAATCGTTCGTACCCGACAGGACATGACCCGAAGAGGTTGTTTTCTGATGGGGTTTTCCATACAATTGGCTTTCGTAGTGTGTTAGGACACTTTGTTGGCTACATGGTGGCCTGTCATGTGTTGTTATTGCTATATTTGGAGCGTATTGTTTTAAGCCAGGAGGAGTAATGAGAAGAGATGTACACTATGACTCCCACACCTCCTCCTGCTTGCATCTCTCTATCTTCCTGTTTGTCTTTCTTTGTACTGCTCCCCCCTATTTGGCCATATTTCATCCCCCTTTCTCTCCTCAGACTCACTCCCTTAAATTCCACTCTCCCTCGTTCCCTCCCTTCTTCTCTTCTTACCTTCCTTCCTTCCTCTCTTTCTCTCTCACCCCCACAATTTCCTCCCACCTTTCCCAGTCAATCAGCCGGCTCGCTCGCACTCCCTCTGTTTTTCTAGTGTGCAGTTTCACAGTAGACCGGCTACCGAGCGGTCAAGGTCACGCCCGATTTTATGTCTCGACACGACATCTCGGTTGATATTAGCTCGGCTTTGTGTTTGCTCCCCCGAGGACTCTATTGTTTTCTGTGATAAAATGTCAATGTTAAGCCAAGCCATTATAAACTTCTCAAAGGTCAAAGGATAATTCCTGTGTGTTAAATGCCATATTTGGAGGCTTCTTTGGTTCTGAGAGTAGCGCTGAGAATGAGAGCGTGTGTGATTTCTTAAGCTTCGTGTAACTAGGCTGATGAGGGAGATCTTTATTGATTTCATAATCTCAGGACACTCTCCCTTCCCTCCCCCCGCGCTTAAGGTCCGCCCAGGGTGTCGGAGCGGGTGGCCCACCGACAGAGCATCCGCCTGGGTCGCACCATGAAGCTGCCCTGCCCCGTGGAGGGCGACCCCCCGCCGCTCATCATGTGGACCAAAGGCGGCCGCAACATCCACAGCGGTTGGACGCGCTTCCGGGTGCTGCAGCACGGGCTGCGCATCAAAGAGGTGGAGACCGAGGACGCGGGGACGTACATCTGTAAGGCGACCAACGGGTTCGGCAGCGTGAACATCAACTACACGCTCATCGTTATCGGTGAGTAGTGACGTGAGACAACGTTTGGCTCAACTGCACAGACTTGGTATATTACTTATGAGCTATCAAACAACTCTGATGATTTGTTTCTCCTAGAGTTATGTGCTGTATAATATTTACATAAATCAACGAAGTACACTTAGTAAATCTTACTGAATCTACATCAGTCACACGTAGAACTTGATCCGGAGGAGGACTTGAGTCTTTTGTAGAGGCAGTGTGGGGTTGTGTGTTTATGTGTGTGTTTGTACGATGAAGTCTTTGCTCTTTTATTTCTCTCAACATTCTCTCGCTTTCTTCCCATTCATTTAAGTTTGTACCCACATCTTCTCTCCTTCATTACACATGATACTTCGGTCTTTAGTTTTGTCTTTCGTTACTTTTTACATGCTTGCTTGCTTCCATTGACTCGGCTGTGTGAGTTTCTAGGACATAATTAGCCAGGCTGGGTTGGTGGGGCCATTATACAGTAATGAGGTCTGTGTAGTTCCCCACACGGGAGTTTTTCTGCCGTGTGTGTGTGTGTGTGTGTGTGTGTGTGTGTGTGTGTGAGGCCACATTGTTGTGTTTGTGCGTACCTGTATGGTTATGAACGAGGCATTTGTTAAAGAAGATGCTTTTGTTAATGTGTAGGACATTGTGTCATTGTAATATGAAATGTCAAGTCTGTGTGCGTGTCCCAAACTATAAAAGACACATTGTTATCTTTTTTTTTCTACATAATCATTTTCCAACTTCGCATTCAGAAAGCTGAGTCAGTTGTCAGTATCTCTGGGTGTGTATAGAGTGCAGAGTCAAAGTGTGTGTATAGAGTGGAAGTCAAAGTAAGGTCTGTGTTTAACACAAGCGTTTAGTTCTACGACTCAAGATATGCAGTGAATATCCCTCTCGTGAATTTTGAAGCTTTTGCGTGTCTTGAAAAAGGCGGTTGATCGTCATCAAGACAAACACTTGTTCGCCGATAGCTGAGGCTGTAGTCTGTGACCCTATGGACTCTGATGACCCCCCCCCCCCTGCTCAAATACAGGTGTGTTTCTTTCTATACTGGGACTCAAATAGCTGCTTCCCTCAACTCCTATTCATGTAAACAAAATACCTGGAGGGAAGACAGTGTGTCAGTGTGTGTCTGAGTGCTACAGTGTCTCTACACCCCTCCATGTGTGTGTGTGTGTGTGTGCATCATTCCATGTGTTTGTCTACATACCGCACTGTGTGTGTGTGTGTGTGTGTGTGTGTGTGTGTGTGTGTGTGTGTGTGTGTGTGTGTGTGTGTGTATGTGTGTGTGTCAGGTTCCAGCGTTCCAGAGAGTCTGACTAAAGCATCTCTCTCTGCCCGCCGTCGGCACTTCAAAGACGGCCTTGAGTGAAATGCTCTGATACAGATATCACCGGCCGATATTTACTGTATTGTAAATGATCGTGAAGAACATTTTTGTAACAAAGTGGGAATCTTAAAAGAAGAACAGCTGGTAGAAAACAGAATGATGTTAGGGATTACCAATAAGCAGTTATGCTTTGTTAATACAACTTTGAACTCGTAGTTTGTGATTTGTGACATTAGAGTCTCGACCAATTAACAAACCTACAATTATAAAAGCGAGTCTCAATTAGTAGTATTAAAGATTGTATTGTTGCTTAAACAACATTAAGGGAACATCCCTGAAAGAACATTTTCTCTTTCTGTCAAGTTTCCATTTGTAGTTGCATGAACACATTTTTCTATCCTAGTTGGTGCGTTATATTGGCAGTGAATGATGTGCTTTCATTCTGCAGTAATGATTATCGGTAGTGATCCAAAGCTGTATCGGTCTGGACTCGGACTTCAAAGACGAGCTGGCATACAGAGGGCAGCAGGGCGGGGGGGCAGCAGCTGCTGCTGAGGTCATCCA
This sequence comes from Leptoclinus maculatus, assembly GCA_032191485.1. Lineage (NCBI taxonomy): Eukaryota > Metazoa > Chordata > Actinopteri > Perciformes > Stichaeidae > Leptoclinus > Leptoclinus maculatus. The sequence continues at coordinate 5,372,026 of JAVDOI010000011.1, read as the reverse complement.
GGCAGACAGCTGCTGCCCCCCTCTCTCTCTCTCTGCATGTCTCTCTCTCTCTCTCTCTCTCTGTATGTCTCTCTCTCTCTCTCTGTCTGTCTCTCTCTCTCTCTTTCCCTCTCCCTCGCGCTCTCTCTCTCTCTCCCTCTCTATCTCCCTCTCTCTCTCTCCCTCCCTTGCTCTCCCTCTCTCATTCACCGTCCCTTTCATTCACTTTCATGTGTGCGCACACAGATGCTTCAGAAACAATGGATTGGGTGAACCCACATGAGCAAAGCGGGATTTTATCATCTGAGTTCTGATTGGACACTGAGATCAGTACCGTACCATGCAAAATAAGGAATATTTTAAATGGAGTGTACCTGATGTCATTTTAATTGTTTAAAGTTAACTTTTTATGAGACCTTTTATGAGTTATCGTTCTTAAACTCTAAAGTCCTAAAAGTAGAAATCTCAAAGATTATCATTCAAAAGTCTGTCAGTAACTATCGATGTCAGATTGAGCCTGTAGCCTGACGTAAGGGTTGCTATATTTATATATTTGCAGTATTATGAACTGGATGTCTGTGGCGACATTCACAGAAAAGACATGCTGTATAAAGTTACAGCTAATGCAGACCGAACATTTCCTTCTGCTGCAGCTTCACATTAAGAGCTTTTAACTGGTAGAAACAGGAGTTGACTTTTATTGTGAAATAGTCACAGGAAATGAAATGTGTTTGTCAGTGAGTTGAACTTGACCGATATCTTACATCAAAAATGCGTCTGCGAAACAAGACGGCAGCCTTTCTTTGACAGCGGGTCAGTTTGAAATGTTGCAGGGAGTAATGGAAGAAGAAGGAGCAGCCACAGTGAGCTGTTAGATGAACACATCTCAGAGAGGCGACCAACCTCTCTCACTTTTGCTGCTCGCAGACTCAGCAAAAATGTGCAGCATAAAACCAGATCACGGTTGATCACAGAATGATGGAAAAAGGCTAATTATTGACATTACTTCTTTATTAAAACAACAATAGTATGTTTTGCTGCACCCTGTATTCTGTTTAGTATTAAACAACATTTTCTGTCAAAACAAGGATTGCCCCTTTAGAGTCTACAGTTCCATGACAACTGGACAAACTCCATCTGCTGAGGAAGATTGTCCGATACGATCGACGATGTTGACCACAACAGCTACTAAACAGACACCGATGTGGCATTGTGCTGTGGACTGCTGTTTACAAGAACAAGAAGGAACTTAGGGAACTGTTTTTATTAAAGAAACCCTAAAAGTGTTAAATGGTTCACTTAAAATCAAACAGTACCCAGAGATCGTTTGTGCTCCACCAGGTTAACCTTCAGAGACCCCCCCCCTGTAATTCAAGCCAGGAATCGTGGCACGGCATCTCCTTAGTTTGGATAGCCATGTTTTCATAGCTGGAACAATCTGCATAGGCAATGATGTTCAAAGCTGTGTTGTTCATCAGCTGGTTTTGTTTTCTGTGCAGTGTTTCTCTCTCCGCTGCTTTGCTTTGCCTCCTCCCATCTCTCTCCTCCTCCTCCTCCTCCTCCTCCTCCTCCTCCTCCTCCTCCTTCCTTTCCTCTCCTGTGTGGTCCTGTGGTAATTATTCTATGGCCGCTCCGCTTCACAGTAATGAGCCCACACCTGCGTCTTATTGTCTCTCCCTCTCGATTTCTAACCCAAATTGTCTTCAACACCTTTTTCCTATTAACACTCAATCTCATTCCTCCTCCCTCTGTTGGCCGGCTCATTTTTCTCCGGCTGCACTTTAATTTGTATCAATATTTTCCCAGTTCCCCATTTTTCCCCGCACGTAATGGCATTTGATTACCGTAAAACATCCACTGTAGCGCTGCCTGGTGAAGTGATGGAGAGGTGGATTTTTTTGTGAAGGCAGGCTTTTGTTGGCGGGGGAAATTAGAAGATTTGCTCTTTTATTGTATGGAGGTTAGCAAATGTTTGCGCGAGTAAATAGTCTTTGTGTGTGTGTGTGTGTGTGTGTGTGTGTGTGTGTGTGTGTGTGTGTGTGTGTGTGTGTGTGTGTGTGTGTGTGTGTGCTTGTTTATCTGAGGGCTATGTGTGCGTAGGTGTATGCAGATTTATGGGACCACCAGTAAAGTGAAACTGGGAGAGTTTTTGTTTTTTTCTGCTCAAAGAACCTCAATGTCCTTCAAAAATCTGAAGGCCAGGAACTCTCATTACTTCCTCTCTCTCTCTCTCTCTCTCTCTCTTGATCTTCTTTGTCTCTGCTGTCTGTCTTTTGTAGTTTCTTGTATGAAATTCTAAAATTGTTTCCCTCCTCGCAGAAGAGTGAATGATATAAAAACGTATAGTTCAAACCAGATGTGGCGACAATGGGAGCGTGTCTGGAGGTTGGAAGCCGTGCGTAAGAAAGACGGAAGGAAGCGGTTTGGCGTTGTGTGTGTGTGTGTGTGTGTGTGTGTGTGTGTGTGTGTGTGTGTGTGTGTGTGTGTGTGTGTGTGTGTGTGTGTTAGTGTGTTTTTAGTGCACGTGAATGTAAAAATGCGGTTTTGACTTTTAATGAAAATGTTCATCAACACATTTTTGTGTGTGTGTGTGTGTGTGTGTGTGTGTGTGTGTGTGTGCGTGCAGGTCCCTTCATAAGTGACCGGTGTGATGATTTGTGGTGATTTAAGAGCTTGGCCGCAGCGGCTGACATCTGGCCATAATTGCAGAACAAAGAGGAAAAGAGAAGCAGAGAAAGATATTAAACATAGACACACTGTTTGTTTGAACAAATGAGCTTGTGCGTGATTTATGTTCGTCAAGCGGCAGATACATAATGAACATTGAAATAAGAAAAATGGAAGCACGGGATGAAACCTGACAAATGGAAAATATACACAAAACAGGAGGAGGAGGAGGGGTGTTTCGGGAAAATGATTCTGTTCTATATTTTCTCGTATTAAGCGCTGCGGTTTTATGCCAGGCGTAGTCCATGAACACTGCTGAACTCAACTAAAATCTATTATCACTTAATACAGTCTGACACCCTGACATCACACGGCTCAGTCCTGTATGCCGTGACGATCCGATGTGATGTTACATGCCGACCAAGCGGTTTTAAATTGTTGCTCCGGTCTGCTTTTACATCCAGTTCAGGCAGAAAATCACACTCCTTCATTCAGGTTTATTCTCTCTCCGTTCTACTGCACTGCATTGTGTGAGACTTGCAGCTGTCTGTCGGCCAAAAAACGCATCAGATCTGGTTGCAGACCAACATCATCTCTCTATCCCTCAGTTCCTCCATCCTGATGCCTCCTCTGTTTTTGTGTTCTCACGTTACGCAGTTTTTAATTTAGATATCTGGTGCCTCGTCTGGAGAGGATGTAGAGGTGGCCAAGGTTTGCAGGCTAATTGGTATGAGTCATACACACACACACACACACACACACACACACACACACAGAGAGATAAATGTATGAGTGTGCGTAATTGCACAGTGCCTAAAAACTATCTCAAATAACCCAATCTCCCTTCACCCACCTTCTTACAAATACAGCAGGGCAGCTGTGCCTGTCTTGCTGTATTTTTCTGAACGTGTGTGTGCATATATGTGTGTGTGTGTGTGTGTGTGTGTAGGTTGTGGATTTAGTGTTTTTACTGCAAGATTCTTCTGCTCATGTTACACACACAGCGCTTTCTCACTAATGGCAGAAAAATGCATGGAGGGAACCTGGAGCGGCAGCTCGCCGGTTTGCAGGAACCGCTCAGTTGGTGTTCAGTTGAGGGTCTGAGGCCTCACAGGGGATTCTTTTTCTCAATCATGATTTACAGAACATGAAAAATAAATCATCGAGTGGTTTGGCCTCCATCTTCTTGAACTATAGCGTTGCCTTTACTAGCCTTGAATCCGATCCCAAGTAGAAGTTTCTCTCCAGTGTTTCCCCCTTCACTTCTGTTGCCTGGATGAAATATACTTGGACATCCTCCTCACCTTAGTTTTATTTTAAGATACGATAATGTTATTTATGATACTGATGAGACCGTAAAATGCAGAAAACAGACCACACTTTTTCTGACTGCTGTAGGTTTTCTAATACAGTGAATTCAATGTTTGTAGCTTATTATTTTTGTTTCAATTGATGTATTTCACATATTTGTTATTTATTTTTATTTTTGTAGCCATTTTTATAAAAAAAACAGGCCAATGGCAGGAATTGTTCATAAGGCACCCATCATGCATCTTTGCACGAGTAGCACACGCTGTCTTAAAAAGACAACTTTTGAAGGCATAACCTCTGGAACCACTGATGAAAGTTTGACAAAAGCGGATAATTGATTTGCAGTTCGAGAAAAGTTATAACAGAATTGAGAGTGAGTGCAAATGTTTTCTGTATCAGATCCGTTCTGCTCATGTTGGTCCTCCTGCTGGAGCAACATGCCGCCCTTACAGAGAGGTAGACAAAGCTGCTCCTCAGCGTGGCACTGTGGAGATCTGACATGTAAACATGCTGGTGTGTGTGTGTGTGTGTGTGTGTGTGCTCATATGAAAGAGCATGGGGGGGGGTTGTGGAGTTACAGACAGGAGAGGAAAGCTTTTTTTCGCCTTGTTGTTGCGTCCAGTTGAGACAAACAATCTCAGATACACAAAGATATATGAGCTGCATCTTTCTGGAAATATCAACAAGACGGAACAGGAAAATATTTGGTTATTTTGCCATTCTCTCTCACACACACACACACACACACACATATATCGCAGACAGATGTGAACAAAATCACGCACTCCTCGGAGGCCCCGGCCCCCATTTCACGGCTGTCTGTCCCACATCCTCTCGTTCTGCCTCGTTTCACTTCAAGCGAAGAGACGGAAAGACGATGGACAGGACGGAGACACGGAGAGAGAAAAGAATAAAGCTTCTGGTTTTTTTTTTCCTGGCTTCAGTCCGAAGACGTCAACGAGTCTGGGGAACAAAAAGGAATCTCGGTGGAAGTTTTTGGAAATCCCGTGTCCTAACAGGTAGAGATGTCACGCTTGTATCCAAAACACAGAGAGCTGTATCTGCTGTATATGGAAGCTCAAACTTCATAAAGAGAGCAAAGGCAGGAAGCGGTACCTCCACACCGATTGATTGACAGGTGCGCTGTCAAACCACCGTAACATCTGAAGCATTAAAGCGTCAAAAACATCAACTAAATATCAAAGGACACCAATGACAGAACTGGAGACGGCGTCGTAGATTCATTCCTATGAATATTGCTCAGTAGTGCATGAAGCAAAAAAAAAAAAAGGTTTGACTTCCGAACGTAAAACTCAGATAAAATCACCCGGATCTTCCAGCGATCTTCAGCATCGTGGGGCCCGTAGAGCAAGCGCTCTTGAACTCATTCACATGAGCGGAGGAAGGAAAACAAGGAAGGGCTATTCAAGTGTTGAATTTACCTTTATGAAAAAAGATGACCTGCTTATTCATAGACGTCTCTTTCCCAATGTAAGTCTATGGGGGGAAAAAGTAATTTGGGGCCCAATAGAATTACCTGACCCACAACTTTAATATTCCACCGTTTGACCACTAAAAGTAAAATTTGTGTCACAGCCCAGCGCTCATCCTGAGGGCTTTACCATTGCCTGCCTCTTGAACCATGTCACCTTCTCTCTTTTAGATTTGTCTCTCTTTGTCCTCCCTCTTACCTACTTTAACTCTCTTTCTTTTCTCTCTCTCTCTCTCTCTCTCTCTCTCTCTCTCTCTCTCTCTCTCTCTCTCTCTCTCTCTCTCTCTCTCTCCCCACCGCCCGTGGTCGTATTTCTCCCGCTCCACCAGCCGATAGAAGATGTCTTTTCTCTCAAGCATCTTTCAGCTCTTCATTCTTCACTCTTCTGTTTGCCTTCATGCTCCATTTACATCTGTGTATGTGTGTGTGTGTGTGTGTGTGTGTGTGTGTGTGTGTGTGTGTGTGTGTGTGTGTGTGAGTGCGTATGGCTTGCATCCACTGATTGTATGCCAAGTCAAGCTCCCATAGACCCCTAATGGGTCTTAAATACCCTCTGCTAGCTTTAACTTCAATTCTCCGTACGAGATGCCATCTGTCAGTCAGCGGGCCTTTTTCTGGAGTCCTTCTGAAGGAGAAGTCCACCCTAAAACAGAAGTAACGAACACGTCTTCTATGATTTTGGAGAGTGTAAATGCTTATGTATCTCCCTGAGGCTTGAAATCTCTTGAATTCAGCTTCCCAAATCGTCCAGCTCTGCTCACTCGAGGGTCTCCGATGCTGGGAACACACTTGTGGATTTTGAACAAATATACACAATGGTTTTGACAAGATGTCATCCAACTCCTGCTTTTCGTATTGTCCTGGTGTCTGTCTTCACTGTTCTTAGTAAATTCAGTTTTAGGGTGGAATTTGCCTTCAACTTCGTGTGCCAGCTGCTCTCAAAGTCTAAAGCAAACGTGTTTTCACTCCGGGTTTCCACAGCAACTCTCCCATCGCTAATATGAGGTGTAACTTTACTTCCCTGTGTGTGTGTTTTGGCTTCCTCTGAGCACAAAATATAAGTATAATAAGTAACAAATGTAGCAGAATTTAACATGGGTCATTTGGTGCAGTATTACTCATATCATGAAGTACAGTCTGTCCCCAAACCAGTAGAACTATGTGAAAGTGAGTATTTGAGGATGTTGGCTGCCTTAAAGTATCTCAGTTCCTCAGTTTGTTTAATGTAATTAAGACAGAACTCCTCAGTGGTTGTCCAACAGTAACAAAAGATGGGAGAAGGGGGAGGAAGAGAGAGAGAGGGGGAGGCAGGAGGGTAGTTTGTGGATGAGAGTATTTTAAATAGTCTGCTGCCGGTTACGTCGTGGAAACGCTGTAAACGCACCGCCAAGTCACGTCACATGGTAGCACAGGACGGTTGTAAGACTCTACATGATGCTAATTTCTCCCCAACTGGTTTTTACAATTGAATTTGTAAAGTTGAATTTAGTAAAAATTAGTCGGCATGTTCGTTTGCTTTGTTTGGTTGCTAAAGTTGATGCGTAATTTCTAAGAATCAGAATCAGAAAGCAAGAGATGATTTCATAGATGTATTATAACCATAGACTGCTTTTAAATCAGACTTCCACTTGTGGGAACATATAAGCGTATGGAGCGATCCCTGTCTGTCATACCAGCTAGATCATCACTGAACATGTTCTCTTTAGCAATGAAGCAAGTGAAGAGGCGACTGATGGAGTAAAGATGTAAAGCAGCGAGAGTTCAGACATGTGAAAGGCATCAACAAATCCTCTCAAGGAGACGCTCACTGCTCTCAGTGTGTGGCTTAAGGGAGATGTGTCCTGCACCCCCTCACGCAACAAACACCTCACCACCGACCCAAAGCCCAAAGCCCCCACCCCACCAACTACTGAAAGGAATCCTTCGCGTCCTTCGCCGCATAACTTCCCGGTCCCTCACACGCAATTGCAACGGCACTGCATTCTCACGGCAGAGGGGTTAACCTCTCCAAAACCTCACACACACACACACACACACGATGCAAAAATGATTGGGAGGAGGAAGAGGTGGAGAGGGATTAAGAAAGAGGAGGGAGAGACAGGTTTGGAGAGACAGGGTCAAAACTTCATCAGACAGGAACAGATAGATAAACCGATATATCAGGACTTTAATGCCAATAGCAATATTTGAAAGGTGGATAAGTGTCTGATGTACCATATGGTGGTCATTGATATATTTCTTTTAACATAAACAAACAAAGGCAAGCAGAGGTTTTGATCAATATCCCTTTAATGTGGATATTACTGTAGATAATTGTGACCAAGAAAGATACTAAGCAGGACTTTTTACTGTTGAAAAATACCTTTACCTGAATACTATATTTCAATGGTAAACTAATATTGAGCAACAATGCCATGCAGACAAACAGATAGATAGATAGATAGATAGATAGATAGATAGATGGACAGACGGACAGATAGATAAATGGATGAGGATAAAAGGAGTAAGAAAGACTCTGAGTGTGAATGGGTGTCGTTATTCATGTCTGATCAGAGCCGCTAGCAGGGGAGCTGTGTACTTCTGAATAGACAGCTTAGTGACCATTATGCGGTCTGGAGGATTTGTCCTGTTCACTATTGTTACCCTCAGGAGGTAGCGACTCACACACACACACACACACACACACGCACATGAACACACACTGTCTTCCTGTTCCTCACTTTGATTTTCTTTCATTTCATACTTCATTGCTGTATGTCTCTATCACAGACAAAGACAGATGCACCTACGGCTTAAACACAGAAAAAAAAACACACACACACGCACACACACGCTGTGCCCCCCCCTCCACACACCCCCACCCTGTAACTCAATAGCGGGCCAGTCTATTGACAGACCTGCTTGTTCGCTGAAGGAGTCTTTTCTCATTAGGGCTGGGATTTTGTCGCTGGCCCTGCAGGCTCCATTGTTCCTCTCCAGAGCGGGTTATTAGGCCTCCCCGCTGGAACAACCCCCCCCCCCCCTGCTGAATAGACCTGAGAGGAGTGGAGAGCCTGCGAAGGGCAGAACAGGGTCTGGCAATTAGCAAAGACATGTTTGAAGAGAGGAGGGAGAGGAAAGAATGGAGGAATCAAGGAGAAAGAGAGCGGACCTGCGCTACAAAAAGGCTTCTTTTGAAGTTTTAGAAACTTTTGTCTGCTTTTTGCTGCTTCGCTGTTGCGCCGTCATCAAAGCCAAAGACTGGTTCTTCAACACGCAACATCCCTCCTCCTCCTCCTCCTCCTCTTCCCTCTCTTTTCTCTCCTGCTCTTCGCTCTCATTCGTTACTCTTCTCCCAGAGAATGCGTTTGTGCCAGCGCCCGAAAGAAGCCCATATATCTTCTGTAGCCGCTTTGATGTCTTAATGACGACGTGAAGAGCGAATTATGCTCAGAGGACCCCCCCCCCCCTTCACTCTCCTTTTGTCGCTCTTCAGATTCCAGCAGTCACATCTGGCTTTTCCAATCCCACCTCACTGACAACAAGCAGGCGGGATGCAACGGAAAAAAAAAAACCCGCTCGCATTCAAAGGGACGAAAAAAAGCAGCAGGCATGGAAAAACTTGTTCCACTTATCAAAAGGTTTATCAGAGTTTCAGCTCTGTATCCCAAAGCCAGTGTTTTATCTGGGTTGGATAAAGCCTTGTTGACTATGCAGCGTTCTCTTGTCATGTGGTTGCAGGAGGCGGGTAGACTAAATGTTGTTTCTTTCAAAGCCATATCTCAGCTCCAGGAAGTTTGATAAAGATGCTTTTATCGCTCGTATTTTTAAACATTTAGCATAGCTGAGGTGAAATAAAAAGGCAGACAAAAACATACTGATTACAGAAAACGACTGCCGACTGAAATATCAAATGAAATTATATGTAATTTGAAACAGACAATGTCGCTGTAAAACAAGAAATGAGCTCCAACAGACGGGTTTTGTTCGGAGCCATCAGGTGTGCGTGTCTGCATGTGCTTGCTTGTATAATGTCGCTGCATTCCACTGCGTTATATTTCACATAAAAGCATGCGCAATATGTTTTAGCTGTGTTCTCTGGTATAAGGTGTGTGTGTGTGTGTGTGTGTGTGTGTGTGTGTGTGTGTGTGTGTGTGTGTGGGTGGGTGTGGGTGTGTGTGTGCGCACAGTTTCCCCCCATGGTTCTTAGGCAAACACAGCGATGGTTCTGCGGCGCCTCTGCTATCCGCCTGGAGTTTGATCAGTGTGACAGCATGCTGAAAACTGATACACACACACACACACACACACTCTTTGGCCATGACCACAATCTCTTCTCTGCATTCCTCTGTTCTGACTCTATACTGCATTTGTATGCATGCATGTATCCTACATTTTTAGGTTTTAGGATCTGTTTTGTTGTTCTTTTTTTGTCAAAAATGTCAGAATATTCATTTAATTCTATTGTGGCTCGTTCTGCACGAAGCACACTAAATGTAACGCCTTTGAAATGCCTTCAAACCCCAGAAGGTTTGGAGCTATGACAAGACCGTCCACGCTTTCATTCCAGGCTAACATCCTCAGACAATTTCTCTGTGTGTGCGAGCATTGTTTTTTCGATTGGGCGTTCTAAGCGCTTCACGCCAACGTCGGTCAGATTTAAGCCGCCGTGACGAGCCGAGTGTGTAATTTTCGGTTCTCGGCTGTAACTTTATTTGGCCCGGAGACCAAAGCCCTCACAACAAGTGAAAACAGAAGAAAAGGAAGGGAGAGCAGAGGATGTGTAGATGCTGTAAGACATGTCGTTTAACGACGAGAACAAGCCGCAGAGTTAAGCTGCTGTCAGCCCACGCAGACCCTTTTATTCCTACTTCACTACTGCTGCTTCTCTGCATCCATCAATCTGAGTCTCTACGCGTGTGGTAACTGAAATGCCACTGTGGCACAAAAGCAACATAGCATTGCTTTTAATAGTTCAAACTGTGTTTCCTAATGTGTGCAGTCTGGATTAGAAAGGAAGCTCGTAAGGCCGTGACATTTTTCTCGACCTGTCGATTTTGACATGACAGCAGCTATGTGTGCTGAGTATTTACACGAGGACACTTCTGACTTCATGGCCGTACTGCAGAGAGCTTCTTTACCGCACTGCTTTGCCCAGTTTCAGAGTCTAAACTTGGATCGGTCGTGTTAGCGCACCATCACTACAAGACCAAACACATGCAATCATGTGCCCTGCTGAGATGTCCTCTAGACAAACACTGACAATTGGAGGTGAGTAAGTAGCAAGAGAGCATCCCACTGGGTGCAGATAAAAAAAGTGGCATTATTATCAATCCATCAACACCTCTGAGCAACCCAAATGAAAGCAAAACAAAGCAGGCGTCGGGGTGAGTCATGCTGAAACGTCGCCCCCGGCGGCGCAATCGTTGATGAGCGGGTTAGTTTTACATTGTTGTAAATGCTTCTTCAAAGACGGCCTGTCAGCATGTAGCCTCACACAGCGGAGAGTGCCAGCATCTTTGAAGTTAAACCAGACAACCGCATATTCTCAACACGCACGCACGGGCATGCAAACACATCAGTGGGCACGCATGCGGATCGATGCAGAAACTATCATACAGTGTGCAAAGAAAACAAGCTCACGCACACAGCAGGTGCACATGCATGTGACATAGCCACACTTAAGAGGTCCGGTAGCTGCTTATGAAGTGTGACTTGTTTTTAGGCCTCCAGAAACATTCAAGCAGGGATCCCAGGTTAAAGCAGCGGTGGGCAGACACGGGTCACGTAGATGCCACTAATGATTTATAAAGTGGAGATTATTTTCCTGGCAATAACTTCATCAGGGTGCGAGCGAGAGCTTGTCCAGTTCGTGGGAAACAAAAAGCAGAAATGTTCTTTTCGTTCTTCTCCAACTCAGCAGGTCGTGATCGCACCTCCCGACCCGAGGAGTGAAAATGAATTCAGGGATGTAAGATGAGAACGAGGTCAAATGGGGAGAAAACTGCTAAAGTGCTAATGAGTAGATATTTAACTTGGGGTATAATTTGATACAGGGTGGGCGAGGGCGAGAATGATTTTGAGTTCAAAGTCCTGAGCCGAGGCCGGCGGTGTGCGTTTCAAAGGCGGCGCGTGGCGATGGATGTGAGAGATTCGTTAATTCAGCGAAGTAAAGCGCTGCTCTTGATGTTTACTAGAGTTACACAGGCAGCAGCTGGACGAGCGCACGCACTCACATATATACATGCATTCAGACACACAGGCACCGTAGCGGTACACACACATATATGCACTTGGATGCAAAAGAGACGTCCAATGCGCAAGTAAATACACAAGTAAATGCAGGCAGATGTACTAATACACACTCAAAAATACACATTTACAAACACACAAAAATGAACCACCTTTTTATGTGAACGTCCAATCAGTGCTGATGGTAAATGTAGTCTTTCGAAGCCATACATTCCTCAGTGTGTGTGCTATATTGAGCCAGAAAGCTGCAGTCATTTGACGTGACAGTGACGCAGTTGGATGAAACTACTGCTTGTATTTCTAGGAGACGGGCAAGTTTGAGATGCAGCTAAAAAAAAAAATAGAGCTTTCTTGTTCTCTTTGCTTGCAAGCAATGCATCCTGGTACATGTAGGCACTGCCAGCACAGCTCTGTAAAGCAGGAGAAGTCAGCTTGTTGTTCAGCTTGAAGTCAGCGGATTTCCTCTTTAATGGCGCACAAACATTCAATAACATAGAAACCAGCAAAGGATTATACATGCACAGTTTAGAAGTAATATACGGGGCCACGAGCACGCACACAGGGGAGAGGCTACACTTTGCTGATGGGGACATCGTCTATTTTTGGGATATGACGATCAATTTTATAAGCAAGGATGGTTTGAGGTTGGAGCAAACTGCTAAATATATCTGACCTGGTGGCTCTTAAACAGACCGTGCACCTTCTGCATCCCCCTCAGGACACACCACACGCAGCCGGTTGAAATTCTTTGTTTTACACTCTAGAGGGCTTGTCATTCCTTTCAAACAAAGCTAGGAGCTCATGTGATCCTCTGTAACAGGTTGCACACGTCTACAATTAAGTTTAGAGGCCTTCAAAAATCAAATTATCCAATGTTTTGAAAGTCAAAAATTGTTTTTTCTCTTAATTCTCCTATCCTTTCTGTCATCTTGATGACTGAGTTATCTCACAATTTGTCCGTGTGATTCAACCCTCAGGTGGCTCTCACAGGCCGCAGATATGTATTTGCATCAAGCGCCTGTGTCTGTTTTTAATGTGCCATCGTGAAACTGACATAAGTGGACATAAATACGTCTGGTGTAAACAGGTCGAGTTTTTATCTGGAGAGTTACTAACGACAGGATAAAATGCAACGTACATCGGTGTTAGCCTCTTTTATTGTGTTTGTGGAGGTTTTAAGTCCTGCACCGTGTGTTGGTGAAAGTCCTTCATCATATTAGTATGACTCTATTATATAATACGGATGTGAGTTTATATGTAATCTGCATAACCTACGTATACTGTATTTTGCACACACACACACACACACACAGTGTGTTTCCTCTCCTGTGATCTCAGAGCCCTCCTGTGAGCAGCGGACATGAAGTCATTTACTAATTCCACTGAATCATTTCTGTCCTTGACTGGATCTCCTGCGTCATGTTGACCTGCTGAGGCGGAGGGTCAAGGCTTTAGGCTGCACGTGTGTGTGTGTGTGTGTGTGTGTGTGTGTGTGTGTGTGTGTGTGTGTGTGTGTGTGTGTGTGTGTGTGTGTGTGTGTGTGTGTGTGTGTGTGTGTGTGTGTGTGTGTGTGTGTGTGTGTGTGTGTGTGTGTGTGTGTGTGTGTGTGTGTGTGTGTGTGTGTGTGTGTGTGTGTGTGTGTGTGTGTGTGTGTGTGTGTGTGTGTGTGTGTTTGCCAGATTCCTGCCTGGCGTATGTGTCGTCTCCATCGTAGTCAAATCTCAGTCTGTGTTCCACACTTGACCCTGCTGCTCCATCGCTGAAGTGTGAACGGTGATGTAAAACAGCTACGCGAATAAGCACACACACACTGCACGTACATGGATTAATGCACTGTCACAGGAACACACACAGTGCACACACACACACACATGGGAAGAGAAAAAAAACGACAAAAAGAAAGAAAGAGGAGGAACTTTTTTTCTTTGGCGTAGAAAAACGAAATGAACTTATCCAGATGCTTTTGTTGTACAAACACACGCGTTATATTAACACGCACACACACACACAGAAAACTTGATCCCTAACTGTATGTTTTCAGAACTCATAAACCCCGTCACCGTGTGACGTTTATGAGCGAGTGTGTGGAACCACTTGTGCCTCGTGCCTGTATGTTATTTCATCGCCGTGTTGATATTTTACGCTCTGACACAGTCCATGTTCAGCGTTGGAAGCTTGGTGTATATTCTCACTGTTGGTTTTCTCAACATTTTTTAATGTCATAACCAAACCCAGGCCTCGTTGTTAACCTAAACCTGACCGCCACGGGTAAATGGCCCGTGCCTGGCCACAGCGTCTGAAAATATACCAGAGCTGAATCGAGGAGTAACTGCCGGAAAAAGGATCTGGACTTATTAACGCCCCATAACAAATGTGGCGTGTTAATCACATATTGTGTATTTGGATAATATCAGATGGAGATTGATTGGGGCCGGATTTGTGCTTTGTCAGCTGGAAGCGACATAGTTGAACTTCTTCCCCCCCGCTGCTACAGTGAGGCAACGGTTGCATAACGATTCACGGAAATTCTTGGAGTCCTAATCAGTATATAATGTGATACTTTATTGATCCCTAGCGGAGAAGTTTCCTTTCTTTTGCCTCCTTGCAGGGAGGTCAGGCTCAGCAACAGGAAAGCATCGGGATTTAGTTTCTTACTCTGGGATACCTGGAGGACACCCGGAGACACTTTCACAGAGTTAAAAAAGACAAACTGTTGCTGTGCGGTACATTTCTTTCTGCTATGATGCTAAAATGTTTTTCTCCTGAGGACAACTGGCCAGATGTAGACATGTGATGTTTACAGCAGCTCAAGTAGAGTTTGATTGGACAGAATCTGTCCAAACGAATAAAGGTTAGTCCTCTCAACATTTAGACTATTCCTGTCTCTTCTGCCTTCACTTTGCTGTAATTGGAAAGCTGTACAGCAAGCTATATACACACCGCCAGGTTTGAAGGCAGGAGTTGGCGTTTAAATAATATTCGGTTATAAAACACACAAAAAAGTCAATGATTTACAAAATATCAAAGTGACATTTGTTAAGTTGGCTTCTCCGAGAAAACAAAAAAGCGCTGTTCATCCTGAGTCAGTTTGGACAAGACTAACTAGGCACTGTAAAATATTGTTCGTATGAACATAGAAAAGGACAATGAGAAGGATAAAAGTGGTACAATATGATACAGCTGTATCAGAGATCTATAAAAGTTTCAGTGCCGAGGGGTCTGGAACGATGTTCAGCCTGTAGGGGTGGTAGAGTTTACTTCCTGGAACACACTTTTATTGCCAGCACTTTTAGCCAAAACTCTGCTCCCTGGCTTAAATGAGTTACCTGGAAGCATTAGCTTATTGAGGATTAACTCAAGAGGAACTTTGGGGGCTTTGCTGTTCTCACTTAGACTACTTACTGCCTGACCTTCATCTGAAGCCAGCTGCACTCTCCAGAAAAAAAAAACTTAACAGTTACATTGTTGAGGAGTGAAACACAAGAGCACCAGATGTTTTGAGCTGTGATCATGTTAGTATTTACTACTTTTGCCATAAAACCGATTGTTTTATCTACAGGGACAGTGTGTGCGCGTTGTTTGTAGCTTCCTGATCAAACAGACGAGTAGTCAATGTTCATCATCAGCTACACTAAAGGGTTATAACGCAAGAGAAAGACACAGAGGACGGCTGACTTAAGGGCCGTGTACGCAAAAGCGTTTTTTTCTCGGCCCCGAAAACGCCACACAATATGCACTTGAGAGACGCTCCCAGGTTAGTGGACGAGGAAACATCTCGGCGAGCGTCATCGTTTTGTTCAGATTCAGATCGACTTTATGATCTCGCACAGGGAGTTTCATTTGGTCCAGTGTTCCAGACATGACACCATGAAGTCCACAGTAAAAACCAAATAAAATCAATAGCATACTATACACAATAAGCCCACAACTTACTCGTAAAAAAAAACACTCCTTTGGGACCTTTGTTGGTTAAATATCACCATATTGTCCCAATCTGGTCTTGGACTTACAGATCATTTTTTGTCCATTTCATATTAGTATTTTCCGGAATGAGGCAATTTGTCACACACAGTGGAAAGGTGAAAATGTGCGTCATCAGTCCTTGATGCACACATGGAAAGCGTAGCGTCAAAGGAAGCCGCTGCAAGAGTTGGAGAGAGTTTGCGGTGAGCACAGAATCGGTGGTGTGATGGGTCAATGGAGCAATTGGCCCGATCTGTTTCACTCTCTTGTCTTTTCTCCTTGCTTTAAAATGGGAACGGTGCCCAATAGATTCAAGCTTTCTTGTGTGCTTAGACTCAAAACCTCTTGACTGAGTGACTGACAGCTGGACAGACAGACTCAGACATGCTGCTGCCTGGTTGTGAGACACAGCCAAGGCCAAAGTGAAGGTAATAGGCCAAACCAAATATATATACACACACACACACACACACACACACACACACACTGAAGGTTAACCCAAGAGTGGAAAACAGCACCTCTGCCTCCTCAAAGTATGACGCTCCACTATTCCTTCCTCTAAATGTGTGTATATGTGAGTGGAAATAGCTTTTTTTCATCCGGTCACCCTCCTCCCTCATGGAGCCACTCATACCTCACACACACACACACACACACACACACACACACACACACACACACACAAACACAGGTGGCTGTAATTAGTGTGTTGGGCCCATTCATGGCACAAGATCAAACTGCGGTCCGCTCAGCTTCAGGAAATACAGAGCTCTGCTTAGAGTTAGACACACACACACACACACACACAATGAGCTACATGCACCTTCGCTCTTTGATTCTCCCGTTCTCTCTCTAACGTGATGCTGGCCTACGAAAAGGTTTCCCCTGAAAATGTTTTTGTTTAGTCTGCAACTGAGACTGAGCTCTGTTTGATTTCACTGCAGAAGCTCGGCGTTTGCTTCGGCAGCGAGGGAACACAGAAGGTGGAGAGCAAGGGATTATGGGTCAGATAGAGCTGAAATGTTCAACATCGTCCAATCCGACTTGAGAATATACACGGTTGTTTTTTTTTTGCTGCAGCGGTAAGCAGAACTTACACTGCCGGTCCAGCTGGGCCCGAGGTTATAAAAGCAGTAATAATCCTGCTGGAGGAAAAGCTTGTAG
Source organism: Leptoclinus maculatus (assembly GCA_032191485.1). NCBI lineage: Eukaryota > Metazoa > Chordata > Actinopteri > Perciformes > Stichaeidae > Leptoclinus > Leptoclinus maculatus. The sequence goes on along the minus strand of JAVDOI010000011.1, from coordinate 5,355,219 downwards.
CTCTGAGTAGTCAGCGCTTCATAGTGTTGACCCGGCATGTTTCCCTGAGTGCCGCCCTTTTTCACTTCAGACACGACTGGAAGTATTTAAACACAAAAGACCATTTTATGATGAAAATAGTCACGGTTTTACCGTGAGAAAAAGAGAAGTAGTTCGCACAGTTAATAGTGTTTACTTTGGCAACGTTTTGACCATCACGGTCTCGTTCAGATGTTGTACCCCGGTGAAGACCTCGATGGTCAAAACATTGCCTCACTAAATACTTGGTAGCTTGTGATCTACCTCTTCTTTCTTGTTGTATGCTTTAGTCCTACGCCTGTACCAAAAAGAGGGATGGAGATGACACTAAGGGCATCATTGGAGCTAGAGGAGCAACCACATACTGTATCCATCCACTGCGCTGTCATGTTCAGCCGTTAGTGAAGTCACGTCTTCATTAGAAGATCCTTTGTCCAGTTTAATATGTGCAGTGTGTGTTTGGGATTGAACAATTACTTTTGATTGATTTCAGTAGTTGGTATTAGCCTTTTCCACAGATGTAAGCAGCTAAGTACTCATTGTACTATGACTTCAAAGCTTTAGTGCTTCTTGTGCAATCCTGCTTGGGCTGGTAGGGCGTGGAACAAACTCACATTCAGTCTGACGAGCAGAAAGCTTCACAGTCGCTCTCATCGCGACCTAATTCAATTGTGACTAAAACATTGCATATTTTATTCCACTTTTAAAAGTTTAAGAACTCATATGACTCTTATGAGGAAACATTTTTGCATCCGAAACTGGAACTGGCAACAATATGAAGTTCCAAGACTTCACATCAAGTTGATTCTTGTACATTATCTATTCTTAAATGTTCTCTTTACGATATTCAGAGCATTATATACAGTATAGCAGCAAATAACTATTTGCTATGTGAAGATATAGTGAAGTAATGTCTACCTTCCTCTCCGCGTGTGTTGTAATCGAAGCTTCTTGCTGCTTTGTTGACTGCGGATTCAGCCTGAACCTCCACAACCTCTTTCACACACACACACACACACACACACACACACACACACACACACTGAAACTGAAACTCAATCCACCACATACGAAGAGTACTATATGAAATAGTTGCTGTTTAAATGTGCGTGTGTGTGTGTGTGTGTGTGTGTGTGTGTGTGTGTGTGTGTGTGTGTGTGTGTGTGTGTGTGTGTGTGTGTGTGTGTGTGTGTGTGTGTGTGTGTGTGCGTGCGTGATTGGCTCACATACATACAGGGTCGGAAACTAACGCTAGTCCGCTAGCCCGAGGCGAGTGGATTTTTGGAGGGACTACCTAAATTGTCATTCTCACTAGTCCTCATGGCGAGTGAAATTTGAGAGGCTTTATTCGTTATTTATGTCCGGAAAAAGACTTTCCCGATAAGTAAATGTAACTGTTGTGAATTCTTCACGGACAGAGACGATAAAGTTTATGCGCTTTTATTCTGAAACTGTATTTGACGTTGCGAACTGTTTCCGCTTCCGGTTGCGCTAACCGTAGATCCTCCGTAGGACCAACGGTACAGTCAGATCGAGTCATTGATGATGTAAGTCATCAACTGTAACTTTGAGCCTATGTGGCGTAACTGTTCCGTTTGTAGTTGTACTTATGTTCTCAGGTGCATTTACTGTCAGTAAGTGTTTGTCTTGTAATTAGCCGTTCAAATAACAGCCCAAAGTTGAGCTAAGTGGCTAACCTGGTTAGCGAGCCTGTATTCCTGTGAATGTATGTGTGTTTGCTTTAGTTAAGGGTTTACTATTGCTAATGCTTCGGTTCTGTAATTCGATAAACTCGTTAAACATCTGTAAAATCTGTCACCAAACTATAATACTGTATGCCAGACTGAATACAGTAACGTATGGAACAAACAGATGTCTGCGTGTTCTCTGACCGGAACCCTGTAGTGGTCAATAATCATCTTTACACCAGTCTCTCAGGGGTCGAATCCCCAACAGTAACATTCCACTATTCCCCAAATTGTTGAGGATATTAGACTATTTTGTTTCGATTATAATTTTTTGTTTCCGCAATGTGAAAGGCACTATATTCATCGATCAGGCCGGGCCTCTCTTTCAGTTTCACCAGCAGCCCGCCAAGATTCGTCCGCGGAAAGAAATATAGATCGTGAAGCTCTTATCACTGCAGCACATGAACTAACACCCAATATCTTTTTGTGATCTAACAAAAATACTTCATCTAAAATTAGAACAAATGCCTGCTTTATTCATAGACTGCGTATTGTTTTGGGCACCGAGCGTTCACTGCTTAAACTGCCGTGGTGACATGCTGTTACTCCCCACGGCTGAATATAGCTACAATTTTAGCCGGTACGTTCCATAGCGGAATTCCTCAACTTGACATAAATGCTGAACTTGATGTACCCATGCTAGCTGAATGAACATTATAGCCTACCGGACCCTTGACGTTGTTCTTCTGCTTCCTGTGTAATTATAATATCACGACATCATGATGTAACATGCATCAATCTTTGTACAGCCATAATGTTACAAACAATACAACTCTTGATTAGTACCTTGCATCTCTGCGGTTTCACTGTTAGATAATTGCCTTGGGAGAGTCTTCCTCCACACACACATCCCTACACCCCGTGATTGGTACATTCCCCAAAGCTTCATGAAGGACTAGTAAAGATTGCTCAGGACTAGTAGTTTTATGAACCTACTAGTCCTTGGGACTAGTACTGATTTTGAGTTAGTTTCATACCCTGTACATAGGTTTGTACCAAATAGTTCAGAAAGCTGGAAGCAATTCCAGGCCGAACGTTGACGTGTGTTCATCATATTTCAGAGCGCCTGAGCCCAGAATGGCACGACGTGTAATCGCATTCGTAAATAACATCGTAAAGTTGAACTCGTAAAAAGTTTTGTTGTTGGGCCAATATTTAGAGCAGAAAACCCTGTCAGGTGTGTGTGTGTGTGTGTGTGTGTGTGTGTGTGTGTGTGTGTGTGTGTGTGTGTGTGTGTATGAGGGTGATGATGATGATGATGAAGGGTAGAGATGAGGATTCCGTTTAAATTGGTTATGTGTGTACGTGTGTGTGATTTAATAAACGTTGAAATGTCATCACCTCAGACACACGTCACCCTTGTGATGACTGCCCACTAAATACTCCGGGCACACACACACACACACACACAAGCTGTTAATCTGTCATGTAAGCCGGTGTTGTCGCTCATAGAGAGAAGCTGTTAACTATAGTGTACGATTGTCTGTTCTGCAGTTACAGTTAATAAATCTTTCTCCGCACTGTCGCCTTTTCCTCTCCGGCTCTCTTGTCTTTTCATCTCTCTCCTGCTGCCTCCTGACCTCCTCTAAAAGTCAGTCACTTCCCGTCTCGTTCCCTCTCTTTCTCCGTCACAGCCCCTTTCAATGTCTTTCTCTCATGCTGTTAATGGAGGAGTGTGTAGCAGCCCAAGTTATAATGGTTTCCATAAGGCTACACGGCCTCTTTGCAGGCCAGAGTGTAAATCAAAGTGACACGAGTGTGTGCTTCTTTGTGCGTGTGCGACGGGTATGTAGTACACGTGTGCAGACGTGGACGCTTGTGTGCACTAACACACATCTCGCTGTCTTCTCTGAACCGTGTGTCGGAACAATGGATGTATATATTTCTGGCATCTTGACTTTGTGAAATGGCTTTTAACATTACATTCCATTACAGTCATTTAGCAGACGCTTTTATCCAAAGCGATTTTAAGGGATTTATTACCAAAAAAAAGTGACAAAGTTAGAATCACAATAATATTAAAGTTTCAACTAATTAATATTTTCATTATCAATTAATACTTTGACAATGCTAAGGTCAAAGACAATAAAAAACATGAAATATTGTCAAAAGGAAATAATATTATCAATTAATGCTTTGTTTTTTTTATAATTGATCACTCAGTTAGTCTGTAAAATATCAAAATATGTTGAAAAATGCTGATCAATTAATGATACAGGGATATAAAACAGAGAGAACTTGCAAACTTTGGACATTTCTGCTCGATAAATGATTAAAATTGTTGCTGATTCAGTCCGTCCGTCACCTTATCGGATAATCATCTCATCATTTCAGCTCTAAATAACATTATCCTTACGCACAATAGATCTTGACCCTGGAAATAATCCCAACTCAAGGTCCACTCACTTGTCTTTTTGTTCCTGAGCTTTCGGCTGCATCACACAGAGTCTTCCTCAGGTAGGAGTTTGCTCAGTTGTCATGGAGATGGGTCTGTTGGCTTCACCCGTGCAGCACATTGAGGACTTTTCATCTTAAGACCTAACAGATCCGACGCCATGATAAAGGAGCAAAATCCATCTCTTGAAGAAGATTGTTTGATAAGATTGAAAGCTCCAGAAAAAAACTGTTATTAGACCGTGAGTGTGTTTTGTTTCGTGAAAATATGATCCTTGTTTTTAATAAATGTTCTGTATTGTGATCCTGAACCGAACTGTAAAATCATTAACAAAAACCTTTTTATTTATTGACGTATTCTTTAAATCCATGTCTTCACTGTCTGTGGTGTCCTCGATGGATTACATGAGCTGCTAGCAACATATGAAACACGACTCGTTCTGCAAACTTTCCACAGAACATCTAACCGTTTAACATTTTGGATCAGGAAGCCGCAGCATGTAAATCTAACCGTTTCTTACAATGACGCTGTGTGTAATGTTGCAACTTGCGGCAGCTGAATTCAAATGAATGTTCCTCAAAATGTCTGTGGCTGGAGAGAGAGAAGTATGTTTGGAACGTGAGGTCTAAATGCAGCATATGTCAGACAAACACGAGACACACGCATACTTTTCACCCACAAACAAAATCCCTCCAAAGCAAAACGTCAACTCTCTTGTGTTCTTCCAACAGCAGCAATAAAGGGCTTATAACATGAGATACATGTGGTTTTCGTGGTTTCCGGGGCATCGTTGAACTGATGGAGTTATAATGACAGTGTGTGTTTTAGTAGGGGGTCCGAGCACTTAGCGGTGTTCCTCCTGCTGGTTGTTACAGTAGAGGAGGAAGATGGATCGTTGCAACGCTGCATTGAAGAATGAGGTTCTCACGCTCTTCGCCCAGATACAACATTTATCATCTTCTCCCGCTGCCCAGGCTCTTCTGAAAGAGTAATCCAATAATCTCTGTGGTGCACCAACCAGAGGTCACGTGTTAAACAGATAGTGAGCTCCTCGGACATCTTACATCCTCTGCTCATGATGTCTCATTGTTTTACGGTTAAAGTTGCTCTTCTTCTATAATTCTGTGACGGCTTGCTTACTGCTGATGAAGATCATGTCCGATGATCAAAAGCTTCAAATACGATCGAAAGCTTCAGCTACTTTAATGGACCTTGTGGTGGGATTGTTTTCTAAACTGCAGTTGGGTTAAACTTCAACTTTTTTCTGGTCAAAACTGCAATCCGCTGCAATATTTAAAGCAAGCTGTTGCTGCCAGAGCAAACAAATAAACCCTCCGAGGATCCAGGTTTAACTGAACAATGCCTCTTCTTCCAGAGTTATGTAAGAACGTGTTCACTTTGCGGTAGCTCCTGTCTAAATTATGAAGTGAAACATCAAGTCTGGATGAAGTGTGAGGCGAGCTGTGCCCGTGTGAAGCCTGAAACTGTGCCCGTGGTCAGTTTTAGAGGACTGGCGGTGGTTCACTGGGTTTTTGTCGGATACACAAACTCAGCATCAGGCTGGTTTTGGCCCACGATGCTGCAACAAGCAGCCTTAACACATGAACACACAGAGGCTCTGTCCACATATCCAGTGTCTCTATATTAAAACCTGGAAGGACATGACCCTTTAGGAAAACACTGCCCCCCCCCACACCTCCGGACACAAACACACACACGCACACACACTGGACTGTTGGGACTCATATTTCTGAGCTCGCTCATGTCCAATTGCTGCCTTTTCTCGGCAGACCTAAATGTAAATACGAGAAGGGGTTATTCAAACACACTCAGTCACACAGGGGGTACCCCGCCGGTGAATGTGTGAAATGTAGCACACTGTTGAACCATTCCTCCCCCCCCCCCCCCCCCCTCCCTGCAGATGAAAAGAGAGCGGAATGAAAAGAAACAAAGAAGAAAAGAGGCAGAGAAATGAAACGGGAAGCACACGTGTGAGGAGGGAGGGAGTGAAGGTTCCAATAAGAGAAATACGAAACTCATAAGTGACAAAAGAAGGGAGTTATGGAAGATGTGTTTTAAACCCTGTTTTCAAAATTGAAAAAAAAAGAAAACAGGTCGTCCACATATCGGAACATCGGCGGTTCGATCCCCCGGCTCCTCAACTGTTCCCGATCGCTGTGTGTGTGTGAATGAGCATCAGTTCAGGTGGCACCTTTTATCTCAGCCTGTGCCATCATTGCATGAATGTGTGCGAATGATGTAAAGCGATCTGAGTTGTCGGAGGACTAGAAAGGCGCTATTTAAAGGTCTATTTACCATAACTATAAATTGTGGACTTTGGGGGGGGACAGTTGGTGTCTTCACATGTAGATAGATATCCTCTCACATCTTGTGCAAGTACAACTTCAAAGAGATCCATCTGGGACAAGACAAGATGAACATTAATCAGGAACATGCGGTCCAAAAAGCTCATGGTAAAAGTTGTTTTGGCCCTGAACCGAATCTTTTAATATTGGGTGGCTGCCGATGCCGAGTCCAATGAGAACTTATTAAATATGTATCTGACACATTGAAATAACAGCTGTTGCATACTTCTATCTGACACACCTTATTTCCCCCACAAGCTACTTGATCCAAACACTGAAGGTCCTGGTTCCAAAGTATCAAAGTATTGGTTTCATATGAATGAACGATAAAGTGGGAGAATGTGACTCTGTTGGATTTGTTGGAACTACAGACACACTCCACTTGCGGTGGAGCAGTGGTGCTTCTTCCCGCACAAACAATCTTTGGCTGAGATAACAGCCTAAAAATGAGAAGCAGCTACCTGAATGGTTTGTCCGCTGCTCTTTGCTGATGATAGTCGGCGAATCTGTGTAACCTCAGTGTCCAAACTCAGAGTCCATCACTGTCACACACACTTCTTTTTCACTCGCATTTGCAGCCAAATGCTGCACTGAGGTGGAAAAATAGAGCAGCGGTGCAACACTAGCAAGCTCAGGTGGACAAAACACAATACGGTGAAGAACGGATTCGATTGTGATCGACTTCATTTTAGCCAATCAGCCCCGACACTGATTCTTGGCATCGGCTCGGGAATTTTTTGAGTATATAGCTGCCATCATCTTATCAGTTATTGATACTGTGAAAACGCTTGCTTATACTTGCCTTCATGTATTCATGTCTGTGTGTGTGTGTGTGTGTGTGTGTGTGTGTGTGTGTGTGTGTGTGTGTGTGTGTGTGTGTGTGTGTGTGGGTGTGTCTTAGTTGTTGTAATCACCAGCCAAAGTATCTGGCTGAACATTAGAAGGTGGAACGGGATCAGAAGAAAACATTTTGTTTATTGAAAACACCTGAAGCAGGGAGGGAATATGTTTTCTACTGCGTGTGTTCACCTTGAACCAAACAGTTATCTTTGCACTCGTATAACAGAACTAAAGAAAGGTGTAAAACGGACTCTGCTGTCGGGAACTGTTTCTGAAGCCAGGATGTCTAACTTGCTGACAGTCTTCTTGTGATTTGCAGGGTTTGAAAGATGCTGTTACAGTTTGACTCTGTAGAAGACTAGACAGCTGTAAAAGAACATGCTGTGGATATATAGATAGTTATGAGAAGTTATGTTCAAGACAACGGTGTTAATAAAACCATAGTTAGTAAGACCACGCACATTCAGTTTGCTCTCTGAACAAGTTAGTGGATTTTCTGTTATCGGTTTCTGATGCGTCTCTGCATCAGCATCACAATATACAGCTGCTGTACATTTACATGTTTTGAATTTTGGCAGTACTTTGATGCCTCGGATGCCCGGCTGCACTGTATCGACAGTGGAAGCGGTCCAGCTCCCCCTCTGTGAGAGGGTCCGTAGGAGGTCTGCCAAGTAAGGTTTACAGGCTCGCACCAGGCCTGGGGGAGGTGCTCGCTAGCTGTTAAGAGTGCTAAACCGTGTTCCCCCCCCCTTTAGATCAGACCCCCGTGCCGCTGTGCTTCAAACGCGCTGCCCTTTCTCAGAACACGCCGTGCAGGCGGGAGGGAGGGAGGAAGGAGTGAGGTGCAACGGGAATACCCGCACCTCAAGTTACCACTTAGTTAAATAACGCATGCACCCGCACATGCACCGACACACCCATACGGGAATTAATATCGCACTCTCTCGTGCACACGCACCGGGCGGCCTGCCTGTGTGCTATTAATACCAGCCCCGAGGATGCAGGTTGTGCCTCGTATTTGCATTTCAAATGCCAAATGCGTCTTTCATGCTCCCATCATCCAAAATAGTGATGCTCTGAAGACATTTGGCGCTGCATTAAACGCTGAGCTTTCAGGCGGTCTTCTAAAATCTACTCGCGGATCCGTATTTGTACCAACATGCAAGATGAACGTATTGCTTTACAATCACGCACTCTCACGTATTTACCGCAGGTGGTCCGAGGCTGTTTGAATGTTTGAATCTCGTTTTTTCTTTCTTTCCATAACTACCATCAGGCTTTGGTTGAAGTTTCAGGTTCAAGCCAACTTACCCCCCCCTCACATATTTTGACAGACCTCATATTGCTCCCCACCTCCTCTGTTAAAGGGCCCCTCGGATACATTGGTTCCATCTTGAAGCTCTCCGTGGCGTGAAGGCTCAGACAGATGTTTGTATCTTTTTGATAATCAATTTGGGAAGACATGTTGAGGGAGGGAAACCGATACACCAGCGTGAGAGTAAAAGCAATATGATACCGTGGAATATGATAGAGGCACATACAGTAGGAAGGTATTCAAAAGAGAATTTTCTCATACGATCATCTTTGGGAATTTTTTTTTTTCAAAATTCCTCATTTAAGATGTTTAGCGCACAAATTGATGACCTTGCTTTCTCAGTGTCATGGAGTCCGATGGAATGAGTCATTTTAGAGTTGAGGGTAGAGGCATGTAGGGGGGTCTTGTAGCGTTCATTTCACAGCTTTCATCACCAGTGAGCTGCAGCAGCAACAAGTCTCTGGCAGAGGGACACTAGAGGACAGACATACATCATGTTGTTTGTCGTTTTCTGGTTGGACAAGACATTTGAAATGAATGGTGGCTTGTTGAGGTGCAGAGTGCAGCTGGAGGGAGAGTACGTTTTTGAAAGCCAGAAGTGACTTTTTCCAGTGAGTTGTAACACCTCAGTCTCACCTTTCCACCACATTTTACCTGCTACCTGCAAACCAGATGTGTACTATAACGTTGTCATTTTTAAATATCTTTGACTTTTAGTGATGCGGGAGTCTTTTTCACCTGATACTTCAGGGAATCCTACTTCTTACCTTAACAAAAACTCTTGTTTTTTTTAAAGTGATAACAGGGATGCTTTCTGCTCTCTACCTCCCTAAATGGTAACAATCTGCATCCAATTTGAGAGGGCAGACCAATGTATCACTGAAATCTTAGAATTGATGTGTGTATGACCAAACCATCACACCTCATGACCCCATGCTGAAACAGCTGCATCTTATGAAACAGCTGTCAGATGCTGATAGAAGACAGACAAAACTCCTCCTGCTAAATAATCCATCCTAACTCCCATACAGTCCACGTCTCTTTTTCTTTTTTTTTTTAGTTTGTAGCGCAGAGACCCAGCTGAGCTTTGTGCACAAGATTAATGTTCATTTTACTGGAGCAACAAGTGGATGTAGAAATCATGACTTCATCAAGACAATTCAGCACCGACCATTGAAAGGTTGGAGTTTGCTGCATCGGGTCTCTTTGTATTGTATATTACTCAAGATCAACTATTCACAAGTTGTCCGTTGACTAACGATGCTTCCTCTCTCCCTCACCAGATGACTCCAGTTTAAGAGGTGGAGCCGGGCCGGCCAATGGAGACTCTGAACACGCCCCGGAGCTGGCCGGAAAACTGGGTAACCGCCTCGCAACGTCTCTCATCTCATCACCGCACTGCACGCGTGTAAACATTTGAAAATGAGAAGGAGGCCTAGGAGGGACACTTCAGATAGCTGGCAGTGTGTAACATTTTAAAAAGCACAGTAGCAGATTGTGCAATAAACACCTTGCACACTGTGGCCCACACACAGACACACATCAGGGTGTTTGTTTGCTCAGATAATTGGCTCTGACAGAGTGGAGAGCAGTCTATTTGTGTGAGGTGTGATTTGGAGGGACACATTCCTTCCTCCTCCTCCCCCCCCACCCCCCTATCCTCCAAATCCAAAGTCTCGCCGGTCACCCCGCCATGTAACTTAACCCTCCTTTCTTTGCTTTTTGTTATCCTTATCCCCAACTCTTCCAGTTCTTCCTCTCTTTCTCTCCGTCAGAAACGCTCTCACTCACTCGCACTAAAATGTCAACAAACATTTACTCTCTTTGCTCTTTCTCACACACATTCTTTCTCTTTATTTATTTGCAAACCAGCTTTAGCGCCCTTATTTATTCGAACGAGGCCTCTCCGGCGATGCAGCGTTGTAACACAATGCATGGCCAATCAGATAGATAACAGTACGTGAACAGCGTGTTTCTGCTGTTTACCATGTGATCGATGTCTCAGTGATAATGCTCGAGAGTTTTTAAATCCTGCGTTTCATACCGTTGTGCAGTGTTTAGGTGTTTGATGAGCCTTTTAACACATTAACTTGCTCCAACTGGACATCACAGATTGTATTTTATCGATAAACATACTGATAAATCTTCACAAACTTTGTACAAACTCAACCTTGTTTTAAGGGAATTAGGGAAAATATGCTTATTCAATTTCTCTCCGAGAGCGAGATAAGAAAATCAATACCGCATATAAAACCTGTGAGCTATGTGTGGAGCTTCAACCTGGGGCCAGTTAGCCTAGCTTAGCAAAAGAAAAGCTGTCTGTCTCAAAAGTTACAAATATCTGCCTCCCAGCACCTTTTAAAGTTTGTTTGATTCATACACAAACAGAAATGTAGCGATAACAGTTTGTCGGTTAATGGAAACGTCTGTGCTATAACTGCTGCAGCGTCTCAGCTCATGGTGACTCTAAGGATCACCGCTCTCAGCTGTGGTTGACCAAGAAATAGTTGTGACTCTTATAAAACTACAAATTGTCTGTTTTTAACACCTTACAACTTAAAAGATATATGTGGTAATTATTAAGCTTTAGGGGTGTTGTCAGGTGTATTTATTTAACGTTGGAGAAAACCAGGCTAGCTTTTCTCCCCCGCTTCCAGTCTTTATGCTAAGCTAGGCTAACTCTCTCTAGCTGCCATACTCAATGCAGACGTTGCAAGTGGTATCAATATTCTCATCTAACTCCCAGAAAAAAATGTGTAAAGAGAAATGTAATTCTAATACTAATGTCAACCCTAAACCCAAATCTAAACTAATCCTGTCAAAATTCACACAAAATTACCTCTTAGCAAAAAATCGCCGCATCTGAGGATTGGAACTAGTAAACCACGAGGCTCTCTCTCCCTCTCACACACTCTCTCTCTCTCCCTCTGTCTGTCTCTGACACACTCTCTGATCAAAGGCGGTCCGTCGGAGGGTCAGCAGTATTTTTACACTGTGAAGTGTGGCGTTGAAGTGGCCCCTGAGACCCAGAACAAGCCTGCCCTTTCGCCCGTTCTGGCTCTCACCTTCTCGCCTCTTCCCTCTCTCTATCGCCGCTCTCTCACTTCGCATTCTCGCTGTGTTTTTCTTTCATTCTACCTCTTCGTGTGCCCTCTCCCTTACCTTTTCTTTTTTTATTGTTTTAACTCCATCTCTCCCTCTCTTTGTTCTCAATGTCTTCGCCGTCACTCCACTTTTATTTGTCTCTTTTTAGCAATCCGTCAGTCCGTGCGAGCTAACCTCGTGTTGAACTTCTCTCCTTCTCTTTCCATCTGTTTTCTCCTTCACTTCTGTTTGATTTGGTTCAGCTTCGACGGTATAAATCAGTTCATTTCAGTTGCACTTTGCTGTATTTGGTTCCTTCTCCAGTCTCATCTTTAGCCAATAGAGTTCAGCTGCACTTTGCTTTGGCTCCTCGCTCCTCTTCTCAATTTGTTTCAGCCTAAGCCATCCAACTGAATTTAGGTAACCATCAAAGAAGGACATTGCCAAAACATGATAGTATTAATCACTGTCTTCTATTTATCCTCCACTTTGTGTTACATGTAATGACTCGGTCCGGTCACAGTTCAGCTGTAGTAGCTGGGGGGGGGGGGGATGTTTGTTCTGTCTTCCTGTCCAGCTTCCTGCCGGTCTGAAGAGAACTTTATTCCACCTAGTAATGTAGCCGCAGTGAAATCCCCACGTCACATAACTCTCCCCCTCGTTTGTTTACCCAGAGCTGGAATAATAACTGTGTCCAAAGAAAGAGGCGCAACTGCAGTAGTTTCAGGGAGATTTATCGCCCCGGTTGATGGCTATCTGCTGTGGCCAGAACGTGAGGGCTGTAAAAATCAAGCGCTCCTGTGAATGATTTCCTCTCCCCTCTCCCTACTGGATCGTGTTTTTTTTTTTCCTCTTTGATCTGCGTTCACTGCTCGCTGATTGTTGTGTTTTTTTAAAGCGAGATATATGTGTGTGAATAGATTAGGGCCCTCTAAGTCAGTAAGTCGACTAATCGGTCATCTCTAGTCTTTTTTTTTATGCCTTTTTTTCATGTTGAAAGACTTATTTCCAAGAAACTTATGAGCACTGCTCTGGTAAACACAAGATTTAGAGAGGGTGCTTCTCTTTGTAGAGAAACTCTGTTTTACAGATCTGTCGATTAAATAAGCCGATCAATTAGTCGACAAATCCTATGAATGTTTGTCGACCAACTATGTTGTTGGTCGAGGACAGCCTGAGATCAGATGGGACTTGTTTTTGGAGAACGTATCTTTGAATGGCGGGATGGGGTTAAGTCATGCAACTACATGGAGGGATGTGGGTGTTTTGAATAGGTGTCTGTGGTTAACTGTCCATTTAATGCTTTGTGAGGAAGGATTTGCATGAATGAATGGATGTTTGGTGTGATGCTAAGTCGCTGTCTGGCTTTTTATGACTTGTGCACAGATGTGCATTCATGGACCGGATATTTACAGTGACGTTACAACGCTGTCTAGTGGGCTTTTTACGGCGGGATCTTATGGATGCGTGATTTGTGGCCACATTTGTGACTTTATTTTAAGAGGCGTACAACCCTGAGGCCAGAGGTGCTGGATCTGACAGTAAAATAAGGATTCTGGTGTGTGTGTGTGTGTGTGTGTGTGTGTGTGTGGGTAGGTTCCCGGTCATGTGAGTAAGTCTTTTGTGTCAGGGAGGAAAGGAAGTGATTTAAAAGAATGCCTTAAACAAACAATTAGGTGTATTACAGCAAATTAGGTTGTATATAGCGAGAGGCACACTGCCATATGTTGTTACTGCACAACATGGAATTCTTGGCTCTGCCTGTCACGATGACCTCAGCCCGTCTTGACGCTCCTTACACTGCATAAAAAGAATGTCCATCTAACAAGTTAGCAATTTTCTCTGCAGACTGAGATGAAGCAATTTGTCCCTAATTCCATCCTTCTTGTTTAAAAAGTTTGCAGAAACAGATGTCCGAATGTTGACTCAAGGACGTCTTTTCACACCAGTTATGAACGTACTCGTGTGTAGAAGATGCCAGATTATTATTAACTTCAAATAAAATGTCACGGTGTGTAGTCGAAGGTTACACACCGCTGTGGAATATCAGCGGGGTAGTAAAATGTATTTGTGATCACAGACGTCTGCATGCATAAACGACGGTTCAGCCACTGAAACATCAAGAAGATCAACAAGTTAATTAAGCCACACCAACATGCATACAATATCTGTGTGATTATAGGGAGTTTCCAACAGCTCCTGGAGAATACACAGTGCTCCACCCTGACATCTTGAGTAAACGTTTATATCATTACCAAACAGTAATTAGCTAAAGCAATGTGCATTTCATTTCATTTAACAGAAAAGCGGCCTAGTTTACTACCACTTGCACAAATAGGTAGACGAATGGAGGTGGAACGAAGGTTAGCTGTAGGCCTTAAGGAATCAAATACAAAGAAACAAACATTGTAATCTTGAGTGCAACATGTCTTCAGAATGCAAATAATGTTTGTATTGATCTAATAGCAAACATATGTACTTTTCCTTGAGGTAAAGAGAAAACACAAACAGTACGTCCTGTGGCTTAAAACCTCTCTGACTGCTCCCTTTGTGCAGCGGCCTCTTCAGATAACGTGCCTTTGATCGCTCTTTACGTCTCATAAAAGTCTCATATATCTGAATCTGTGATGAGTTTCACGATCTTTACCCATCTGCTCTCTTTCCCCTGGTTTGAAGAACAGAACACAGCTTGTAAAAATAAAAGTGCTTTGTAAACCGTTAATCTCTACTCGGAGCTTCTTTGGTTCACTCCTTTCCTTTTGCCGACTGAGAGTGAGAAAGAAAGTGTTTGTGTGATAATTATCTATTTACGTTTGAACTTTTATCCAGAGTGACTTTACACTACGCGTGCATATTCCACAGGCAGCCAACATCAGCAGTAGAGCACTTTCTCTATTTACAGTTTGAATTCTCCCTCTCTTCCCCTCGCAGTGCGTCCACGTTTCACCCAGCCGTCAAAGATGAGGAAGCGCGTCATCGCTCGCCCAGTGGGCAGCTCAGTGCGTCTGAAGTGTACGGCGAGCGGGAACCCTCGGCCCGACATCGTCTGGCTGAAGGACAGCCGGCCGCTGGTGGACGAGGACGCTGGAGGAGAAGGGGAGGGGAAGAAGAAGAAGTGGACTCTGAGTCTGAAGAACCTGATGCCGAAGCACAGCGGGAAGTACACCTGCCACGTGTCCAACAGAGCAGGAGAGATCAACGCCACCTACAAAGTGGAAGTCATACGTGAGTTACCATGCAACTGGACGCTCGATTTTTTTGGGGGTCTGGAAGAATTTGTCCTGTTGAAGCTTCCTGTCCCAACAGAGCAGGCCAGATTAATGCCACCTTGTCAATTGTCAATTTTCTTTTTTTCAATTAGTATATAATCAGAAATTAGTGAAAGTTGTCCATCACAAGCTTGACATTGGAGCAACATTGTTACATTTCTTGTTTGTGCGACCAACATATAAAACGTAGAAAAGACAGAAATTCTCAAATTAAAGTCAAATATTTGGCAATTTTGCCTGATGGCGGCATCATTGTTGAGCATTTATTATCCATTGAGTAATCCACTCATCAATTTAACGTTTCAGCGCAACATTTAAGGGATTTAACATCCAAAACATGTTCCTGCACAGAAGTTTAATCCATGTAAAAACATGGCTGCATGTGCTGATTTCACGTCGCGACACATCAGAAAGCACATTTTTTGGAGTTGCGGTGCGGATATGCGATACACCAGCAGGAATGTGTCTCACAAAAACAATAACACGCATTGTGTTGTACACAGTATGTGTTTAATTGTTTGACTGAGAGACCTGTCTGGCTAAATAGCAGGGTTTGAAATGGGTTCTGACTAGGGCTGCAACAACGAATCGATAAAATCGATAAAATTCGATTATTAAAAGAGTTGGCAACGAATTTCATTATCGATTCGTTGTGTCGCGCGATTATTACGCCACTCAATAAGTCGCGGAGATGTTTGAGTATAAAAAAAAAAGTTGAGTTGAGGGCAGAGCAGAGCGGAGGTAGAGGAAAGACCACCGGAGACCCGTAACGATGTTTGACGGTGCGCGATCCGTAGGCGGGGCGTATCCGGCGTGCAGTAGCTCTTCTGGTGCTGGTGTTTACTCGTTATCCAGTTTGACAAAGCATGACAAGTTAGCGTTAGCTCGTTAATAACAGTAGTAAAGCAGGACTAAAGACACGTTTTTATTCACTCGCCTTTTTTGGCCCATTCATTTTTCAATCTGTTGTCATGTATATATATTCTGTGCTTTGTCCCATATCGGTTATTGTTGACAAATATATTTGTGTGTGTTGTACTTTTACATTTTTTTTATAGCACTTGGCCATCTTAAACTGTGTTTAAATGTGGTGTATAAATTAACTTAACTTGCACTTACTACAATGATGGTAATAATTTAATGAATAAGCTTCAAGTGAACTTGAGTGTGTGTGCTTGTCTGAGTTTGTGAGTGTGTGCATCTGTGAGTGTAGTGTAGAGTTCTGACGTTCAAACAAATCCTGTTAAGTTTTCTGATTTGTATTTTTCTTTATTTTTTATAAATGATTTATTGTCCTGACAGCTGAGGTCCCTTTAAACAAAAATATACATATTTTTGTGCACTTTATTTAAAAAAACCCCGATATAATTGGCAGATGTAAAGCATACTGTTTTTGAATAAAGGGTTGGAAATTAATGCTTTTTTTTTTTTATCCGATTCATCGATTAATCGTAAAAATAATCGACAGATTAATCGATTATTAAAATAATCGTTAGTTGCAGCCCTAGTTCTGACTCACAATACAGTGATTGTGTAGAAGATCGGATGATCAAGGACACCATAATTAACTTTTCAATTATGTAAAATGATTTGCTGACAAAGAGTGATTCACAGTATTTACTTTAGATTGCTGCTTCTTTGGAAAGGACCTGAGTCTTAAGTTAGTCTTGTTTTAAGAGAGTCAGTCATCTGCAGATTTCTCTTAAAACATTTACCATTTAATATAGATAGTCTTAAAACCACAGGGAGGAAAAACTACATCTGAATGTCTATTATTTAGTTTTTAATGCCATAGATTCATTTAATCTAAAGTGCCCACGTGCACCAGTGTGCTGCTCTAATGAGTTGCACCAAGTATAGAAGTCCGAAATAACTTTCACTTCAGTGGCATTTATTGATCACCGCCAGGCTTGTCGGCAAACACCAGTCGAGCGAGCGAGGAATTTTTCCAGTTTGGAGAGTGAGCCAGCTGCTCTTTCTGCCTAAAAGAGGGTTGATTTTTCTCTGTTGAGAGCTGAATGTGTGCCGTGATGATTTGTGAGTGTTTTGTGATGTATTAGGTTGTGTTGGACGGCTGCAAAAGCTGTTTTGGCGCTGGATGATTTAACATTAAGCTGTTTGGTAGAGTTGAATTTGTGTGTGTGTGTGTGTGTGTGTGTGTGTGTGTGTGTGCACTGAAATATATGTGACTGAATGTGATAGCTCTGTTGAGAGCCTCAGACCAGCTCCGTTCTCGTTTGCTCTCCACATCTGCTGTACATTAAAGTACAGCTGTAGTCTTTCCTGAGAGACACAAACAGAGAGGAAGTAAATCCAACCGATGCTCGCGTCTGTCAAATGTGACATTTTCTCTATCAGTAGAGATTCACCCGGCTGTCAGTCAGTCATTCACAGCTGTTAGAGAGAGAACTTGAAGAAAAAAAAGTTGAAACTATTAGATCTCTCACAAAACATATAATTTATAAGTAGAGATACCAGAGTGCAGTACATCATGGACATACTGTAATTCCTGTAAATGATCATTTATCTGGGTTTGCACCTGCTTGACAAGCACTCGAATCGTCCCTCTGGGATTCAAATAATTATGAGATTTTCCCCCAGCACCATTCGGCATCCCTCCTGAGCATTAACCTGACCACCTAAAATAAAAGCTTTTTGCTTTTCTATTTAGATGTTAGCTGAGTTCTGGCCGTGTTGTTTGCATGTGTGGTTTCTTTGCATTTCATTGTAGGCAAGCCAGCTCACCAGATGTCTTTAGAACATGATGTGACTGCAACATTTTTTCAAGGTTTCGTCATCTAAACGAACATAAAGCACCTGTGAGCTCTCAGGAAGAAAAAAAACAAAAAAACACTGCAGCACTGTCCGTAAAACAAATGCATTGGAAACAAAAGAAAAGGAAGCCAGCACTGCAAAGTGTCTTAAGCATATTTATAAGTAAAAAAACATACACCTGCTCTTTTCTCGGGTTACGTTCTCGTGAGATCGTATTAGCGGATACTGAGAAGGAGGCTATTGAATGTCGGTGGCAGGTGTGTTTATTCTGCTGTATAAACTGAGAAAGAAAGGGCAGGAGCTGAAGATAAGGCTTCTGTTTGTGTTTCTTGAGCAGAGAGGGAGGATGTGGTGCTGAATGCAGCAGATACTGTTCAAACAATGCTTGAAAAACACGTTATATGGTCACAGGGCTGTGGAGTTTCATTCAGTTCAAATCAATTGAATAAAAAGAGTTCATAGTGTTTTCTGATTACAGCTGAATTTGACAAGTTTACAAAATACAACAATTTCTTCTACTCACACTTTGTCAACTGAAATATAACTTGATATTAAATATACTGTCTGTGTATGTGTCTCTTTCTTCAGAGCGTACCAACTCTAAACCCATTCTGACCGGCACGCACCCTGTGAACACCACGGTGGACTACGGAGGAACCACGTCTTTCCAGTGCAAAGTCCGCAGTGACGTCAAGCCGGTTATTCAGTGGCTGAAAAGAGTCGAACCTGGCGACGAGAACAAGTTTAACTCCACCATAGAGGTACGAACACAATGCACAGCTGCATCTTAACATGTTTTTTTTGCCGAGGCGAATTGACCGAACCGATCATTCAAATTGCACTTTGTTTGGTTTTATTTAAAGGTTGGAGACCATCGCTTTGTGGTGCTGCCTACGGGGGAGGTGTGGTCTCGTCCCGACGGATCCTACCTCAACAAGCTGCTGATAACCAGAGCCAAGGAGGAGGATGCCGGCATGTACATCTGCCTGGGAGCCAATACTATGGGCTACAGCTTCAGGAGCGCCTACCTGACTGTGCTACCAGGTCAGAGGAAGCTATCATGCACACATTAGGGAGCTATAGTAATGATACGTAATCCTCTGGTGTGATATGCTGGAGAGGAAGATACTTGACCAGCAGGTTTGATTAGAAAATAAACTTTTGTTGCTGGTGCTGATACCATTTACATGAAAATATTAGACACTACCAATACTAGCTTTCCTAAAGTCATCATAGTTGAGGTTGTTCAACATATTCTCATACAACGGTTCATTTTACGAAAAAAGTTATTCCTAATTTTTCCTACGAAAGTCCAGCAACACGTGTCAATTCCAGCTCTTTGCATGCATACGGTATTTGCTAAATTTCTCTTTCTCAGCTACTTCATCTTAGCAAGAAACAAAGCGTGTCGCTCCGTCTATCATTTGACCAGCTGGTAACATGCTAGCTTACAACGACCAGCTGACTGCATCTTGTTTCAGTCATTTTCTGTTGTTTACTTTCTTCTCCTCTCTTCGCAGATCTGAAGCCCCAAATCAACGCTGTCCCCACGCCAACGTCCCCGAGCCTCCCCTGGCCCGTCATTATTGGGATACCCGCAGGTATCGCCTTCATCTTAGGCACCGCCCTCCTCTGGTTCTGCCAATCAAAACGCACCTGCTCCTCCTCCTCCTCCTCTTCGTCCTCCTCCGCTCTTCCCGCTGCGCAGCGTCTGCCCGCGGCCAATCGTGACCGAGTCGGCCCGACGCTGCCTCCTCAGCCGGCCAACGGGGATAAAGATTGTCTCTCATACGAGGACTACGTGGCCCATCAGCAGCTGCTCCTGGCTCAGGGAGGCGCTGCGTTGGCTCCCAAGGTCTACCCGAAGATCTACACGGACATACACACGCACACGCATTCGCACGTGGACGGGAAAGTGCACCAGCACCAGCACATTCACTACCAGTGTTAGTGCGCCTCGGTGCTCCACATTCACATGAACATGTCCCTGTGCATGCAGACTCATTCACAACAGTCCATACAAGCTGCTGACAAACGGAGAAAAGAACACGGATTCATACCCTGAAACACGGGGTCACCCAACTCTTCCTCATTCTGCCGCAGCCACGTTATTGTGTGAACACAGACTTATTCAAGACACGAACAATGAAGAATGTAAAGAAAGAAGACAAAGATTCTTATTTTTTGGCAAATCTGGAAGCCGATCCAGAGAAATCTATGAGAGAAAAACCCCAAAACATGTTTTATTCAAAGCTTTTTTTTGTATTACAAAATCTTTTCTGTCCTTTTTTTTTTTTGCTCAAATGCTTCTTTTAGTACTTTGGACACAACCACAACCTCCTCAGTAACAGTACAAATAGCCTTCGCTACAAAGGCTCCAACTATAGCTACTCATGTATATAGTGGAATATGATTATATGGTCATTTAGCGCGCTACTTCATCCTGGGTGATCTATTAAGAGAAATATAGCATGTATGTAATGTAATAGCTTCATTTCAGAGTATATCTCAGGCGTCAGCCCAACTGAGCCATAAAAAAAACACAAATCAAGGCAAACAGTATCCACACACCCTCTGCAAAGGATTAAGGCTGCTGGCTTTTTGCGTCTGCCGGGCCGCCAGCCGTTCTGATAAATGTCCAGCTGCTATCTGGGTACTGTGTGGTGTCATACTGGGCTACTGAGTTCAGCCTGCATGGATCTCTCTCCGTAGATTGATTTGAGAAGCAGCTACAGTGCGGTTTCTCTGCTACACACGAGGAGATCCTCCAGACTTAAGTACATCTTGTGCCCTTTTTTACTTCCTGGAGAAAAAAAGGGTGTCATTTCCTGTTTCACGTTCTCGCCTTTTTCGACTTTGTTCGATGCTCGCTGACTTAAGAAGAGAGAGAGAGACGGAGGATGTCGGTTCTCCTCCATGTCATACAGCAAACAGCGCAAAGGGATCATCAACAATGCCGCGGTGTAAGTGGTGCCTTCTAAGAATTGTTTCCAGATTTCATGGATCACTGTCGGGATCATTGGATATGTCACAGCTTCTTGTTAATCTCTTGTGAGATTTAGAGGACATAAAAGAGAGGAATTTCATCTTAAACTCTTTGACTTTAAGTCCTCAAGTCTTCTTCCGAAAGCGCTGCACAATACGACCTAAGGCTCTGTTCTCCACACACGGTTTGTTACGAAGCAGAGGGACTCATCTGTTGTCTCGAGCTTTTACCTAAAGAGGTAAAGTTTGGGATTAAGAGCTGCCTTCTTCTCACCTGCAGAGCTTTCTGTCAGCCGGATTAGGAAAATGGAAGATGCTGCATCAAAACATTCTAGATGCTGAAAAGGTCAAATGGGGGGGGGGATTCAGCTTTAAACTGACACAGATATCGGTATCACAAACATTTAGAGACATATGTTCTACAAAACGTTATGTTAATTATTACAGCAGTACCTGCTGACCAGCTACAAGTACATCAACTGTTCTCAGTGCTGTATAATGACAATACATTAGAATAATAACTTGATATATACAAAGACGTGTCCGGGTTATTTAAATCTGAATGTTTTAATTCACTCATCGGAAGATTTCCTACTAATTATATTGACAACCTAAAGAGATGTTTTAATGGAGATGGATTTGAAGCATGTTGGCTCTATGTGATTACTGTTTGGTCTCATGTTAATGCCATTTCAAAGCCCTCACATGTGTTTTCGATTCATATTTCTTTTACTCTCATGTAGTTTTGTTGCATCTTTTAGAGTGGGGCAACTGAAACTTTCATAATTCTTATTAAATCATTGGGTTTGGTAGACTTCCCAGCATCGCTCCGGAGTCCTGGCTTCATCCTGAGCGGAGGTCTAATCAGCCAGATTAAGTGAAAACACCTGTGTGGGTGTTCAGAGCCTTTGATTTGTAAACAGGGAGGTCACCTGCAGCTGTTATGAGTGAAGCAATTAGTAGACTGTATAAATGATCCTGTTGGCAAAGCCAACGTAAGCTCGAGATGGAGAGAGGATATAAAGTTATGGTCAGCTTTGCGAGGTGATTATAAGACTCGCAACCAAACGGGGAAAGGTATGAGGGATCCATAAAACCCCAAAGATCACAGTGGGGTGACTCCCTCCAGAGATATAGAAAACATAAAAAGACCGCAAATGTAAATGTGAAATATGAAAGAAACTGTTTGCTCGTCATGTCGTCGATTGCGCAAGTGTTTCTCTCTGCAGACCTTCGACAGGACGAAATACAACAGTGAGAACTTTACAAGTGTGTGTTTTAACAAGCATGTGACAGGAAGTGATATATTGAAATCACCTGGTAACTTAAGTTGCACATGTGGTCGTTCTTAAGCATGGGTTGTTGCACATAAATGTTTAAAACTCAAGAGTAGGAAAATGCACAAGAATATACACACGGATACTTCCTCTATGCACAACTACTATTCAAGCCTTTCCAAACCTTCTGTCATTACATAGTTTGCATCATTTTTTATTTTGTTTCAAACCTGTCAAGTTCTTTGTATTATTTCACTTTCTGAATGATCAGACTTTTAATAAGGTGCAGCCTATAAAACATGCACCCTTCAGATCAGATGAGCCACACACACACACACACACACACACAGAGACATATTCAACATGTGCATCTCAAACCCCCAACAACAGCCTGTGACCTTGTTCTTCCCCACAGTGTCCTCTCTTCTTTCATGTACAACAATTCAAATACATAATATAAAAATAAAAATTGAGCTAAAGTACATCACATCACAAAGAATAACATATATCAAAAATGATTTCCTCGCCAGAAACAATATGAATATAGGTCTTGAAATGTGGCATTAGTAGCGTTCCCTCTGACATGTTTTTCTTGTCCTCCCATCTTTTCTGTTTTGAAACATCTGTTGTCGAAGTCGCCCTGAACAGCTGGAGTGTGTCCTTTCGTTTTTGTAATTTCTGCTTCTAATGTTGGGAGTTGTGGAAAAGTTTCCGAACAGTTACAACTTTCCTCAACCAGCGCTGTGTTTTTCTGTGAAAACTTGCCGTTTACCTTTCAGTTCCCTTTTTTTCACCTGTTTTACAAGTGAAACCCAGCGTAGTTTTATTGTGTCAAAGCTAATCGACTGCCAGTAGACCGTGTATTACCACTAGCATGTACATGGACCGACGTTAGTGTTGAAAATATAGTACGCGTTAGATCACTTAGTGAGACTGTTTTGGTCCAAACAGTAGCTCTAGCAACACATCGGCCCTCTAAACATCATCAATACTAAATTGTCTCGAGATTCAAAAAAAATAAATTGTATTTCTAATTTATTTTCTTTTAAACATGTTTTATTTTCATATAATTGGGCATTATACTGCATGAGTGGATTTTGTGTTGTATAAGTAATAAGCTATGTAGCAAATACCATGTTCATGTCATTGTAAGATACTGTATTTATACGTACGGACGGAATATACGAAATTTTATCGATAATCTTTGTATCGACAATCTTGTACAGTCTATTGTCATTTAGGTTAAAAAATGTTGTTTTTCCCATTGTAATCATTTTATTGGTGCCATTAAAAAAAGTTAAATCTACACGTCACAGTGTTTGTTCTTATTAAAGATTGAATCTAATCAAAGCAGGATGGTGCATTTTAACAAGATATTTATTTCTGAGTATCTTATCAATCAATTTTCTGCCTGTTTCTGACGCATCACAGAAAGAGATTCCAGTCCAGTACAATACCTCCCAGTGCCATGGGAATGTTTTTAAGTGAGTGTGTGTGAGTAAATAGTTGCAGCCCTTCGATTGTGAGAACTGCAGCCGGCGTTTCATCTGTCAACATGTCCGTCTGGAGGGATGACGGATGGACAAGCGGTGCGTGCAGACGGAGGGTGTGAAGGCCCAGCATCTCGCTCTGCCTCTCTGACTCATTTAGGGTAAAGAAGACGGTGAAAGAAAAGCCTGCTGAAAGGACGGGGCACTGCAGACAGGGTGGAGGTGGACACGGGGCAGGACAAGGGAACAGAATAAGACGATAATAAACAGCTTAAAAGCAGTACTCTGCAGAGTCTCCAGGTTTTTAGCAACATGTTACGTGCATGAAGTTGTAGGTGGTGCTTGAGTCGGTCTGTTGAGCATTTGTGGCTGTCAGCGCAGGCATTCGTCATCCAAGACATCTTTACTTCTGACTTGGCTCTTTGACCTCCAACAAACATGTTAAAGCAGTTTTACTTACTTTTTTTGGCCACTTGACTCATTTTCACTCATGCCACTTAAACACAGGCTAAACTAATTGTCTGATTTTTCTGAAACCACATTTTGTTAAAATCTACTATTTTTAAATCAGAATGCCATAAAGATCTGGGCTGCTCCAACTGCAAATCAGGGATTTGATGATCAACAATGATCAGGAAACGTGGTCTCCAATACTCTGAATTGAACATAGGCCAACAAAGCACTATTTACTCAATTATATTAGAGTCATTTAGGGAATAGTAGTAGTAGTAGTAGTAGCATTGAATAACCCCAATGACAATGTTAGAGTGGACCTAAAGATGGCTATATATACCTGCTAATAGATCTTTTTTTAAAGACACAAAGTTGACGGTATTTTAAAAACCTGAAGGTTTCAGGGCCTTTGAGCCAACATTTGGGGCTGGAGCGTCTGGAAACAGGGTTAATCTAAAACAGTAAAGTTGCAGGAAATATACTTAAAACAATGCACAGAAAGATGCTGAAACGCTGGATTCAGTAAATGTTGGGTGGCTGCAGGCATTTATTTATATGGCAATGCCGTATAACTTCATTTGAACATCACTTTTCAGAACAAAAAAGAAAAAAGAAAAAGTTAAAAGTCTGTTAAAAAGAGTTATTTATGAGCTAAATTAAACTTCCCCAAAATCTTTTCGATTTCTTTGCCTTGTTTCCCCACATTTCATTTAAATTGAATCAGACATCACAGTGGACCGGACCCTCCCCCCCCCCTCATGTATTGGATGTTTTGACCAACATAGGATCATTAATATGGAAACACTGTTTAAAAGCGTTGTGGATTGTAAAGTTGAAGATTGAAATAAGGGGTTTATGAGCCGGGGGGGAAGGAAAAGAAGTTTGAGAAAAGAAAGCCTGAAGAAATTCAGAGGAGCGAAATCCCTCACAGGAATTTGTGGTTTTGATGTTGTTGCAAAGTCAACAGTTGACTCATGACTACATGATCTAACCCAGGGATTTACAAATCCTGGATCCGCTGGATTTCCATACATCTGGTAAGCTTCACTGGTGATAAACAAATAGCAGAGGTTGTGTATGTAGGATTTAAAGCTGTGACAGACGCACTACATTTGTGTTTGAGTGAGTTAAAACTGTTACGAGGCAAATGTGTGACTTTCCCTGTTTGTTTCCATCCTTGACATTCAACTTTCATTCTTTCCTTATCTCAAAGATTATAGCCTGCTTCTCCTGCTTTCTTCTGTTCCCCCTGTGAATTTGATTGACTTGAAGAGTCGGGGGGAGGAGGGGAGGAGGGGGGGAGGATGGTCAGAGGAGGAAAAGATGAAGAGAAGCAGGGAGGAGGAGGATGACACAGAGCTGAGCCGCTGACAGATGTGTTGAGAAAATGGAGAGGAGAGATCAGTGAAGAGTGTGGAAGTGTCGAATGAAACGGGAAAGAAATGTGCAGGAACAGGAACGGAGGAGAAAACGTCACAGAGGCCCCGATAACATCTTCATTTGTCATTTGGATCCTTGGATGAAATTCATTGATTATTGATTTTTCTTTCTTTTTTTCTTTCTAGGAATAAATAACAATCTTTTAAATAATCTAACAGTGCAGTAACTTTCAATTTCTTAGTAAAAAAACGACTAATTTAGTGCAGCACACTTCTCTATCTAACCTTTGTTTAACCAGGTGAGAGTCTCATTGAGATCATACGTTTTCCCTCGAGGTCAAAGCCCAGAAGTCAACACACAGTAGAGATGTCAATAAACACGTGAGATATCAGGCCATGTGTCCTGTTACACAAACAAGCAGCGATCATCCTCTTAAAACATACATGAAGTCTCAAGCGACCATCCCAATGAATTAGAAAACAATAATAAAATACATTGTGGACCAATCCACAAGGTAACCTGAGTGTAATGTCACAAGGTGTGTTATTTGATTATAAAGTGTGTTCTGCTCTTCACAGGACACGCTGTTTAAAGAGAACCTTTACAACTTTTCAGAACTGCGGCTTTTATTTTATATATCAATATAAACCCATTTTAAGTGAAGTGTTTCAATTTGTCCACTGAGATTTTTTAAAGTGCGGTTAAATGAGTTTAATGAAATCGGTTGTGTAAAATCAGGAAACTTTATGACTTTGGCTTGCGGCATCAAAAGTCCTGAGTTTGCATTTCTTATTTATAACGTAAAGGTCATGGAGGTTTGATGGTAATTTGAAGAAAACCTGAAGGATAAGAAGCAACAAGACTCTATAGAGTATATATGAGGTTCTGTTAAGTACAAACAGCAGTGAATGAAAACAAACACGCCGTCTCTTCAGGATTCTATGTAGCTGACGGTGTAAATGGACGTGAATCCACCACAGAAATCCTCAAACTGTTCAGTCTTAAAGGTGAATCTTGAGCTCTTGAGATCCACATCAATCCTGTTGTGTGAAAAGTCATTATCTATCTCTACAGAATTGAAATGCATTCTGGGGGCTGTTTTGGTTCAAATACAGACATTTATTTATTTATTCATGAAATGATCTGTTGTTTAACCTTCATGTTTTTTGATCTGATAAGCCTCTTTCACACTAGCGTTCCAGTGGGATGTTGATGGTTTAGTACAAATTATAAAATTATATATTAAGTCAATGAAGATATCATGTCAGAAAAATGTTCTTGTTGTTTTGCAGAGATCTGTTCAACTCAAAAGAGGATCCGTAAAAAAGGTTTTTTTTAAGAAAGGAAAAATAGCGACAGAAAAAAGAGGATAGAAGTCTTTGTCAGTGTCGTACATTTTCACTGAAACCTTTTGTGAATGAAACTTTTAACCTTTTGGAGTGTGCGGTTTTGAAGGCCTTTGGGGTTCAGTGTGTACGACGGCTGGCTGAGCAGGAGGCTGTGAGGACATTCCTGAGCTGTTGAGATGAAGGATGGACCCTTTGTTGGGTTAAAGTCACTGTTTTGTTTTGTTCTTCTTTTGACATAAACCTTCTGTCAACATTACTAGTGTCATATAGCAATTAGAGGCTAGAAAATGTAGGTTTTGCAAGTCCAGTTGTTGGAGTGAGTCAGTGAGCATACTATTGAAGGAAGTAAGGCATCACAATAATGGGTGAAGGTTTGCTCCTCTCTATTGCAGCCGTCCTCCGACCAATAAGATGGCTGCATGCTGACTAAACCCTGTCCATTGCCAGAGCAAATGTTTAGTCCTTTAGACCTTGAGGTCTTGCAGGACCTTTTGCTCACTCTCAGAGGGCCCTGGTGTGCGGTTGGCTGGTTAAAAGGGTGTGAACCCATGGAGGAGATTCCTGGGCGCTTGAGTCAACAGCAGCTGTGGTTGGTGATGAAGAGAAGCTGTCCAAAGAGATTCTTTTTTTTTTTTTTTTTTTACCAGCAACTGCCTTTTCACTGTGAAAGGACGGCTCAGGTGAATGGAGTCAGTGACCATGAAGGGCTCAAACACACAGACACGCACCTGGGGAAAAAACATGCACACATCCACTCATCGGAACCTGAAAGATACCTCTACACACACACACACACACACACACAAGCGCATACACACTCAACTGAGAGTGCATATGCAACATGTGCACATGGAAGTTAGATGCACACACACACACACACAGGTGGGAACAACACAGACACCTGGCTGGCATTGTTGAGGCTCTGTTCTGTTTGCATACCTCTCCCTCTCTCCACTCATCCTCCACGCAGCCACAAAGCCGCCATTAAAACTAGGAAAACAAAAACACAAAAAACGAGGCTAAAAGGGGGCAACAGGCGGCTTCCATCCTTCTTCCACCCATCCCTCCCTTCCATCCTTCCTCCCTTTCTCTGTCTCTGTGTACCAAATGTTTACCTTCCCCCCCGTGAAAAGAGAGGGATGGTGGACAGACAGGGTGAGAAAAGAAAGAAATCTGGCAGAGGGGAAGGGAGCCAAGGCCTTTAATGTCTGCCACAGAGCCGTGACAAAAGCCTCCTAATCTCGGTGTTGTCTTTCGGCCGCTTTTTCTCCCCGCACATCCTGCCAAGTGTGTGTCTCTCTTTCTGTGTCTGTCTGTGTGTGTGTGTGTGTGTGTGTGTGTGTGTGTGTGTGTGTGTGTGTGTGTGTGTGTGTGTGTGTAAGACAGAAAAAGAGAGGAAGAAAGTCAGAGTCAGTGTGTGTTATGCAAGCAACTGTGTGTGTGTTTGTGTGTGTGTGTGTGTGTGTGTGTGTGTGTGTGTGTGTGTGTGTGTGTGTGTGTGTGTGTGTGTGCATTTGTTTAAGAAAGTAGTAAAGAAGGCAAGACAAGTGTGTGAAAAGAGATTGTGTTTGATAAGGAAGTGTGTGTGTGTGTGTGTGTGTGTGTGTGTGTGTGTGTGTGTGTGTGTGTGTGTGTGTGTGTGTGTGTGCGCGTGTGTGTGTGTGTGTGACAGGAATGGAATCTTTCCACAGCCGTGCTGACATCACTCAAGCATGCATGGGACAGTTGGAGGAGGCCGGGCCCCTTCAAAGGCAACAGCCTGCCTGCCTTCACATGTGGGATGCCTGTGTGCGTGCGTGTGTGTGTGTGTGTGCGTGTGTGCGTGTGTGCGTGTGTGTGCGTACTGAGGAGAATACGAGTGGTCCAGGTCACCCATCCTCACCTGTTCCTCTTTGACTCATAAACCGCCCTCGATTCCGCTCTCCTGCTAAATTGCAACAAAACTGCCTGCCTTGTGCGTCCACCAATTCCTCGATGTCATCCTTCTCACCCTATTCAAAAGCAGCAGATGTGAACAGATGTGTGTGTGTGTGTGTGTCTGTGTGTGTGTGTGTGTGTGTGTGTGTGTGTGTGTGTGTGTGTGTGTGTGTGTGTGTGTGTGTGTGTTTGGGTCCCTTCCTCATCCTGTCGATCCCTATCAGAGGCAGCTGTGGTCCAAAGGCCTTCACACACAGCAGAGGAATGCATGCTGGAGCTATCATGATGTAAACTAGGCTGAGATAGACTATAGTGCCACCTATAGGCCGCTCGACTTAATGTCAAGTCAGTGCAGCGCACAGCAACTCCAATTTACTCCCATATTTTCTAGAAAGTATTTCACTCTAAATTAATATAAATAACAGTATATTTTGTGATATCAATGTACAATATATTATGATAGAGGAAATGTACGGAACACCATCTACAAAGTGGTACACATTATAATACAGATTTGGTTTCAGAGTATACAAATATGTTAAAATGAATACAAATTTGTGCATTTTCTGGGTAGATTTTAAATCTTCATTCGTGATTACACACTGTAAGCCTACACAGGAACGCTCTCTGTGGACCTCAGACAGACAAATAGCTCCAGTGTGAAATCATTTAGTTCATGTTGCGTCTTGCCGAGAGGGGATTACACTTACAGAACCAAAAGGTACAAGAGTGAAATACTGAGTGACAAAGTGTGAAATCTGGATCAGATTAAGAGAGAAGCCTCTCTTTCACACACACACACACACACACACACACAGAAAGATGGAGATGGAGGGACCGAGAGGGAGGGAGGGGTGGACAAGCTGTGGGAACACGCTGCTGAATAATTACTACTGACATCAGAATAGTTTTCTTTAGCTCTCTGAAGTGGCAGGGCTCATTTGTACAGCCTGAAGGCATGCAGAGGTGTGTGTGTGTGTGTGTGTGTGTGTGTGTGTGTGTGTGTGTGTGTGTGTGTGTGAGAGAGAGAGAGAGAGAGAGAGAGAGAGAGAGAGAGAGTGTGCAGAGGGCTAAGAAAGAGAGGGAAGAGAGATAAAGAGGGAGAAGGAGATGTCTTGAGAATGGTGTTTCAAAAGAAAAGTGCAACACTTACAGCGCAACAGATGACCCTGTGTGTGTGTGTGTGTGTGTGTGTGTGTGTGTGTGTGTGTGTGTGTGTGTGTGTGTGTGTGTGTGGGCATAAGGGAGAGATGAATCTGATTTAGTCTTCTCTCTGTCAGAGTGTGACATCATGACAGCTTAGTCTGCCCCAGGGAGCCATTTCTCTCTAAGTGGACCTTAAAAAGCAGGAAACGACTTCAAATCCCACTAGAGCACAGAGGAGGATCAGGCCTACTGACTCTGTACAATACCCTTTAACTTCACACACACACACACACACACACACACATGCTGGTTAGTGCCTGAATACAGCGTGTACAAACCCAGAACACACCACACACACACACACACACAGTCACACCTGAGCCCTTTTCAATAGACACCATTCAACACCCTGACAACCGGGGACAATAGAGGCAAAAGCGCGGGTCGACAAAGAGAGGATCGACCTGTCTGAACACATCTGGCCGTCCTCGCCACCCGCTTCACCGCTTCACCTTTTCCTTGTGATGACTTCAGGTGAGATCATGTTTCTATATGGCTACACTTTGCTTTTGCCTTCACTTGCAGCTGTTTTGTAACAAGATTGGAGGGTGAAAATCACGAGTCATGTTACTGCAGTGACGAGCGGCGGGCCGGGGGAGAGTGCGGAGACTGTATTGTTGAAGGGAAGTCGACTACGTCGCTGCCTGGAGGGTTTTCTTGATGCAGCGTTTTGTCTGTCAACCTTGAAGGCCTCGTTGAATCCAATAAATGGACGTATTTTTCCGTGAGAGTAATCCCAGTTTATCTTTGTAAATTGTACAGGTGCTTGGCGCAGCAGAGTGGGCGCAGCAGAGTGAGCACGGCATCACACTGTGCCTTCGGCGAGCAGCGTGTAAGGCTCTGTGGGTTGAGGCCTGCTGGTCTCTCTGCTGGATTAGTGAAAGTACTTCACTTTCAAAAACAACACGGCTAAACAACTCCCAACTCTAGTGGATAACGTGACCTGTTGACAACATGACACCAGATCCTGTGCACCATGTTTCATTCATAAAGCAAACCAGACTCATTATTTCATCACTTTAATTGATTGTGAGCCAATTCAACAAAACAGAAATCTGAGTCTTTATAAAGTATGATACAAGCCGAATACATTTCATTTCACCTGTGAATCCAGGGTTGTTAAAACAACGCACAAACTCTTTGGCGACGTATTTATGGCTGTGAGAGACATAGGTAGCTCTGTACACACATCGGTGGCCTGGTGCATTTCCTCTGAAGGCTACATGACAGTTCATGTGTGTGTTTGGTTCGGAGGAGGGCTGACCAGGGAGGACATGTTGTGTCTGAAGGCGGAGAGAGGTTTGAAGAAGGGAGACTTCCATCCAGAGCTCTGGCCGTATGAAATATCTTGGGTTATCGGAGATCCTTGAAAACGACTGGGGGGAGGAGAGGAGAGGAGAGGAGAGGAGAGGAGAGGAGAGGAGAGGACATAAGAGGAGAGGACATGAGAGGAGAGGAGAGGAGAGGAGAGGAGAGTACAAGAGAGGAGAGGAGAGGACAGGACATAAGAGGAGAGGACATAAGAGGAGAGGAGAGGAGAAGAGAGTTAATATACAATTCATTAAAAGTATCCAGATGCATTCGCAGCCTCTTGTTAGACTCACAATCAGTCAAACAAGTTGCTCACACTGGAAACGTCGAGTTGATTAGCTTAGAATATGTAAAAGAGCATGTATGTAAAAACACTAAATCTCCATTATTGTGATTTAATCATGACGTCTATTTAATGGATGAAATGAGTCACCTGACTGTGGCCGAGCGAGCTGAATGGTTGGCCAACATGTTGTGGTTGGACGACCTGTGAGGGACGGTGCCTAAACAAAACACCAGGAGATCCAACGTTAATCTTTAACACAGCTCATACAGATATAATAACTCATAATGGTTGTAAAATGCCTGAGATATTTCTGGGTCATTATAGGCTCATGTGCTTCTTCTACCATCACATTCTGGAAAGATAAATGGGTGAATAATCCCCCCCCACACACACACACATTTAGATGTTGCTAACCAACAGGGCAAAACACCGACCACATGTCTGCTACAGAGAGCTTTATAATAAAAAAAGGCACATGACATCCTTATCTAGCAGTACATGTAATTGCCTGTGCCCAATAAATCTGCTACTGCTGGTTAAATATTATGATTTCCTTCAATACAATAATTGTCTAAACAAACGCGCACACAGATTTAGTCAGGATCTGCGCAATCCGATTAACATTTGACGGCTGTCGCCTAATTTATCTGCCACAATGGAGGTGAAATCCTTTTAGGAACTAAATAACATAACCAAAGAGAATGAGCTCAGTAGGTGTAATCCTAAACATAACAACAGCCAACATCTGTATTGGTTTAATCCCTGTGGGTGGTCAACCGTGGAGTCCATAACCACCGAACAAGATGGTTTTGTCAGGTGATTATAGTCCAATTATGCCTGTGTCAACGTGACATCTTGTTTATGCATATGCGACCTTAGATGCATACCTCTGGCAGACCTCAGGCTTTATTGTGCTGTATCCTAGGCAGCGTAACATATGGGATCAGTGCTTGGGAGTCAAACGCCTGACTGTGAATTTACTGGTATAATGAGTTACACAGAGTCATGGCACAGATAAATCACTGACGCAGATCAAAAGGTTACGAGCTAAACGTCTTCCTATGGTGAGTACCAAAAACAAAAGTTTTACGCCCCGGCAGAGCAAAGCTCGTACCCATTCGTCCATCTTGTGGAGGACTGATTAAGGACAGTCTGGGGACGGTGTTGGGCTGAAAGACAGAGACACACAGAGAGAGAAAAAAAAGCACGAAATCAATGACTTTAAAATAGCTTGATCTTCAAAGCTTTTATTCTATTTGGACTGAAGTCATGTGAAGAGGCTATCTAATCCTGACGGCTCTCATACGTTACGTTACACAAACTGTATAGCAGAAATGGAGGCTGACTGCAGGTGAAATAATGACACTTACTTTTCTGAACAGACTCCTTTCATCCACGTCCATGTTTTCAGTGCTGCAAGACATGAGAGCACGCTTCATTAGCCCTGTTGGTCTCACTTGGCTGAGCACTGCAGTGGAGCCTGAACTTCTTTTTTTTTTGTTTTTTTTAGAACGAACCGAATGACTGTGTAACGTCAAGAGTTTCATTCCAAAGGCGGATATTCACTTTTACTTTTTAGGAGAGTGCACAAACAAATTCCCCTCACAAACTGTACATAATTAAAACATATGACTCTAGAATGAGATAATCTTATGCCTTCACATACATTTATATTTGACAAATTCATAGTAATGCACATCATTGCAGTTGTGTATGATTCAGGAAAATTCTGCGTTGAAGAGTTTTCTAAACAGATTTGTTGGTTTTGAGGAAGAATATATTTTGAGACTTGTATTAGATGGTTGTTTATCCAATATTGAATATCAAACTTGCTTGTTTATTTGTTGAAAACATGTATTTCAGCGAAACAACTCGAGAACAACTGTAAAATGTACATTTTTTATTAAATTCAGCAACTAAAATCTAGATATTTTGAAAATAATTCCTGTTAAAATTCCTTTCAAATAATCAATTTACTTTTTAAATGAAAACAGAGTTGTCCCTGCAGGCATGGCGGTAATGCTGTAAATGGGGTTATTAATATCCGCTGTCCATCATCTACTCACGCAGTAAAAGAATCTAAAGTCTCAGCGGATAAAAAAAACATCTGTACTTTTAAACACAAGCAGACAATCAGTCCTGTGTCAACGGTGTCTCGGAAACCCAACAGGGAATCCTGACTAAACCCGAGCTAAGCTTAGCTTTCTCAGGTGTGTGTGTGTGTGGATAACCGCAGGGCACGGCAAAGCTACACAGCAGCTAAAGCTAACATAAGACGCCGGGGCTGAGCTCAGGATATATAGCTTGTTTGCACTGTGAAATACCTCCTACATTCTCCCTCTTATGGTGAGGCAGTAATGAAGTGCAGAGCAAAGAGAAACATGAGGGGAAGAGATGCTCAGAGATACGGTGCGAACAGTTAGGCAGGGGCCGATACTCACATATTAGTGGCTGAGGAGTGTCTCGAGAGGGACATGGGGGAGTTATACTGGATCTGTAGGACTGACACAAAACAACATTAACAACCTCCAAACTCTATTAATGATGATTAGAGATTAGTGGTCATACTGGGAATGTATGAAAATACACGGTTCAGTGATATGACCACGAAGACGTGACGTGACCCACTTTCATGCTCAGTCAGTGGCCTAATTTGTCCATGAGTGATTGAAGTTATGACACATT
This sequence comes from Leptoclinus maculatus, assembly GCA_032191485.1. Lineage (NCBI taxonomy): Eukaryota > Metazoa > Chordata > Actinopteri > Perciformes > Stichaeidae > Leptoclinus > Leptoclinus maculatus. The sequence goes on along the minus strand of JAVDOI010000011.1, from coordinate 5,321,070 downwards.
TGACTCTTACTATGAACAACAGTAAGACAACATGAAGAATACTGAATAGGAATTTGTGTTTTTGGATCTGCTCAGACTTGGGACTCGACTCCAGCCCTGCTGTGAGCAGAGTCCAATATAACACTGTCTGCAGTCACCAACACAAAAGTGACACAAAATGATGAAATAGTGTTTTACCTGATTTCTGTCCATGCGGAATGTAGGAACTGTGGCTCATCTGCGGCACCGATGACACTTTGGCACTGAGTGAAACAGTAATAAGCTTGGTTAATCAGCTGATCAGGCGTAGCTGCTAATAACGTAGTTGTCGGTTTGAATCCGAGAATGAGAGAAGGTGAGGGCTCTTCTTCCTTCAAGCTGTGTTTCAGCCAGACAAATGATTTTTAAATCAGAATTTAGGTTTTAGGAGTTTTTTCTTCCAGTATTTCCACCTTTGGGTTGTGTTTTACAGAATGTTTAAAAAGGGCTGAGCTGCAGTACTCGTGTAGATGTGCCAGAAGTGACACCTAGTGAGCAGAGAGGAATAACAGCCAGCTGGTTGTAAAGACTTCATAGGCTAAAGTGATGCCAAACGCAAAGAGGCCATTTCATTTCAAATCATTACAGGTTTTAGTAGCTCCAGAGATCATTTAGTCCAGTTTGATGCTGGAAAGAGCATCTACAGAATGGGAAACATAAGCCAAATGCTTATTAGCAAACACTTTGGAAAATGTATTTGTCAGGATAGTCTGGTTTGTGAAACAGTTAAAGACAGTTAAAGCTACTTACACAGAACAGTGGCTGTTAAAGTAGGAAAACCTGACAGCTATAGATCAAATATACAAGTAATAAAAAAAAAGATTGACTACAAACATTTTGTTATATATTTTAAGAGGTCTCAAATCTTGAAAATCCATAAAATTGTAACAAATGAATGACACACTTTAAGGTGTGTTAAATCCTATTATGACGACGTCAGCATGTCTGCATATAATCAATATAAAAGGATCTACTCTATGCTGTACCTCTGATGCTGAAGAGAGCTTTCCAGCTTAGAGATGTAGGCACTCTGTTCATTCAGCTTCCTTTTAAAAAGGGACAAAATCAAAATAAATAGCAAAGGCACCCACATTTTAATGAACTGCAGTTTAGAAATAAGTATGAAAGTGCACTATAAACTTATGGTTTATCTTACTTTGCCATCTGCTGCATTTCTTGCTTCATCTTGACTAATACCTCTTCTAAATTCTCATTCTGCAATTGATAAAATGGTTGTTGATGCAGCTGTACGGCAGGTATGGCTACATTATACTGTAAGCAGTGTTTATGTCTATATTTATATTTATATAAACTACATGGCAGCAATGCAGATGTCTCTCACCCTTTGCTGGTAGTAAGCCAGCAGTCTCTTTTGATGTCTTGCCTGGAACATTATAACCTAAGAAAAGGGAGGAAACGGCAAGTCTATATAAATAAATATATATATATATATATATTGCATATATAACTCAAATCATCTTGAACTGGCTGAGACAGACTGAACTGATAGAAGAACAGTTAACCAGACTGTTTTCAATATTTTATGATGAGATTGAAAATGACCACACTTTGCTGATTTCCGTGATGTGTTTGGTTGCCACAGTGTTGATGTCGGAGAACAGAGCCTTCACCTCCGAACTGCTCTGAAACAAAGACATTTCACACGACTGTGATGAGAGTAGGTCTGTAAAATGACACCAGACAGTCGGCGATAAAGTGTGACGTTGTCCCACACAGCCATTCAATGAGAAGAAGGATGCTTACTTTGTCAGACAGAGGGGATACTTGGCATTTGGCGCTGCATATCAAACACTTGCCTGGTTTACCTGAATGAAAAGTTGCAAATATATATGGACAAAATGAAAAGACGACATGTAGACTCTAAATCCAATACAGGAACTGAACAAAAAGGGATTCTTAAAGCGCTTACGAGACCCAAAATGGATTACGTGTAACCCCTGGGTTTAACTCTGGAAGCCAGCCCAGAGCATATTCAAATATAATTAAACTCTTGAGAGTTTGGCTGACATTAGACCCATCAGGGACACATCCCAGGCTTGTGAATATGTTTAGAGGCTCCCAAAGTGGGACAAAGGGACTTCCAGGAGTGTACTTCAAGATTCCCCACATCAACAATGCTGATGAATACTGTCATTTCACTCTTATTACATTTGAATATATGACTGGATCTGAGATTTTACTCCCTCTGCTGTTATACAGCAATGGACAAGAACACTATTAAACCCAGTGTGACCATGAATACCGTTGAGTAACACTACACCTGGTGTAAAAGTGAGTCATCAGCTCTGCAATAGCCCTGGACTTCCAACAGATGTCCCTGTTTAATCACACTTTAACCTGCCTGCAGACGTGGTGCTGAACCATTAAAACACATCCAAACAAACAGTCACAACAGTGATTGTTTTGTATCTTTGTACCTTTTTGATAACAGACACTGCAGATGACATGGCCACAGGTCGTGACAGCCAGTTTTCTGTCAGCACTGGGAGAAAGGAAGCAGGAGTTGCAGCAGACCCAGTAAGACATCTGAAGACCTGCAAGAACACGAGGTTAGCTTCAAGTTAAGCTAACTCGTTGTAGCTTAGCAGGGCTAGTTGGGTATGTTGTTAGCATATGTTGGCTAACAGCTGCCACCTTCATTGAGCCTTTAAAGCCGTTTCTGTATTCATGTTAAGTTCAAGACAACTTTATGACTCGGCTCACCCCGTTTTACAGTAACGTTAAGCACATTTTTTTATTACCTTATAGGGTATCCCGCTGCTAGTGAAGCTAACTGCTATCTAACGTTAGCTAGGTAGCTAAATAACGGATCTGTGAGAGTTCTGAAGAGTAACGTTATTAGCTGCTCTTTTAATCTGTTTTAATTAATGTTAAAACTATAAACAGTTACTAAACTACGTGCGTTTGTCTGATGTAACTGTCTGTCTAGCTGGATTAAATATATGCAATATATTTAGCTATATTCACCTGAACTTTAGGCAGTCAGTGCTGGCTAAGCTAATGTCTAATGGCTAGCTAACAGCTAGCTAGCTAATTTACATATCCCTAAACTACAAGATTAACTAACTGCTATCTCTGGTAGACAAAGTAATGACTCATCTAGTAAAACGTTGACAAGGAAGTTAGCCAAATCAATAAAATCAATTTACTAACTTCAACTAATTAAATTCACGTTTAATTTTCAAGTTTTTTTTATATTACTGATCTTGTTTTAAAAGGGTAATAATCACAAAACATTTAGTCAAATTACATTTATTATTTTCACATAGTATCCAGTGTTGGTGTGTGTTCTGTGTTGATAAACATTGTGCATATTTGCTTATTGTGGGGGCTCAAACAGCTAAGCTATATTTATAAATGTATCTTTTACAGGAGTATAAACAGTTGTGTTGATGTCAGTCCTAAACAAGCTTACAATTAACTCCAGACTAATGCAGTCTGGTTTTAAGAGCAACAGAGTTCAAGAATAGAAGAAAGAGTTTATAAGAACCCTTTAGAAATATTGTAGTTTTTGGCAATATTGTACAGATCATACACACACAAAAAAACATTTTAAAAGCAGTGTTGGTGTACTCAGTTTTGAATCCTACATGATTTTTGATTTTAAAGTGTTTGAAGGCATGCAGTCTACAGTATATACACTGATACAGGTCTGGACATGTTGTAAGGTCCTCAGGCTTAGAGCTCATAGGTCAGAGGTCATCATCAGACGAGCTTCTTGGCGATGAAGAAGTCTTTGAGTCGTTTCATCTGCCAGAAACCAACCGACAGCAGAACAGAGGTCTGCACCACGGCCCACCATAGCACTTTACTGTTGGTGTCCTCACTGATCTGACGAAACATCTCCTCTTTCTCCTGAAGGAAAGGAAGGAATAAACAACACGTGTGACGTATGATTTACCTAAATGCAGGCTGAAAGGTAATCCTCGTTAGCACTGGCATGGTAAATATAAAAAACGAACCCTATTAACTAGCTTTCTATCATTTCCGGATACTGTTGATGTAATATTAGCAGGTACCACACTGCTTCTACCCTTTCCTCTGAGCTCCGTCTTGTGCAATGTACTCACACGTACTGTCATATCATGGGATTTGCAGACGCGGCAGTGAAATACTGATTTACCCTCTGGTACTCCTGTTGCCTGGTGATGTACATCATCTGATCTATGAGGTGTTTGAGGCTGTTCTCCAGAATCTCCATGTTGTTTTTGGTCTTGTCAGGTTTGTGGTCAATGGAGTGCTCTCCCATCTGAACATCCAAATGTAGCTTCTGTGCAGCACGATGGAGGAAAATAAGGAGTTATTAAAAAAATAAATCTCAGATTTGTCTTCACAGTAATCCACAGACTTGACTGTATGTGCTGCATGTTTCCCTCTGTTTTAAATACATTTGTTTGTACTGTTTGTGTCCGTAGGTCTCACCAGTCTCTCTGCAGCAAAGACGGCAAACCTTGTGGAGTTGGTCTGGAAGCAAAGGTAGTGCTGACCAGAGGCGTGAGCTGTGAAGGTGAATTTACCAAATTTACCGTAGCGTTTGGACATCAGCACCTAGAGAGCAGGAAAGACTGTTAGGGCAACGTTTCCTCATCTATGGCTCAACAACATTACAAGTACTGTACTTGAGTACAATTTAGAGTATTTTAATTTTGTGCTGCTTTATACTTCTACTCCACAACACTTCAGACGATAATATTGTACTTTTTACTGCAATATTTTTTTAATTTATATTTAAAGTACATTTATTTAATAACTGAAGTTACAGGTTACTTTTCAGGTCGAGATTTTACAAACAAAACATGTGATCAGCATATCAAATATGATGCTGCGTTTTTAGATTTAACTGGCCAAAAGTATAAAAAGTATTTTAAATGAACTCCACCTCAACCAGCTTTAACATTTAATTACTGTTTACAGTATCTGTTCATGCAATTTGCATCAGTAATAATGATCCAATTATCTAATAACATGACACTCATGCTGTGAATCTTAGAAGTTTTTAACATTTAAACCGTGCAGTACTGATCTTTAGTAACACTGTGAAATGCATTTCATCCTTGTTTGGGTTTGGTTTGAATGGAGAAACCAGCCAGCACGTGTTGTAGTGTACCATCTCACACACACACACACACACACACACACGTTTGTTTGGTCCTGGCTTGATGATAAACTTCTTCTGTGAGTGCAGTACCTCAGTGTTTGGGTCTCTGACTGTCACAGTGACGCCGAAGTGAGGGGAGTAAGAGAACCCCTTCAGATCCCAAGGCTCCAACAAGAAATGTCCTGAAGGTGAAGCACAGGCTCACATGAGTGCATTCACATACACAGTCTCACACAGTAGTAGGCAACGTCATTATGTGACGACCCCTCTCTTCCACTAGGGCAGGGGTCTTCAATTAAAATTCCAAAAGGTCCAGATTGAGAAAATCTCCTCGGGCAAAGGTCCGGAACATTACAATAATATCTAACTCGCGCCACTTAGTGCCATATATATATATTCAAGAAGTCTAGTAGTAGTAACGTCTCTGTGTAGTCAACAACTGTCAAATCAAATAAAGAAAGTACACATCAATTATATTTTAACAATTATTATTCTCAGTTTTCAAATAGATTATAAATAATACATAGAAATACATAAATAAATGTTCTTCTCTCATTTCAAGTAAAATAATGGCTCCATCTAAAAATAAAATACACAAAAAAGAACTTTTAAAAAACTTATCTTAAAAGAAAGTGCTTGATTTTAGAAAGATGAGCCTTGTGGCTGAGGCTGCTGACAGGTATTTGCTTGATTTTTTTCACATAACTCTTCTTTTTGTTTCCCCTGAAGTAAAGTTCCAGCTAGTGCACTCATGCACTCCTTGACAACCTCTCCGTCAGTGAATGGCTTTTTATGTTGACCCAAAATCCAAGCAACCTTCAGGGAACATTTCGTAAGCACGTCGTTGGGCAGTGAATGAATTTGTTAATATTCTGGGGGAACGTTCATATTGGGCTCTTAAATCGTTTATTTTCTGTGCCCTCAGTTCGGATTGGAGTGGGTATGTTTGGTCTCGTAGTGGCGTTTCACATTGGCGCTTTGAATAATGGCCACGGGTCCGTGTACGTTTTAGTCATCTGTTTTACCGTTAATTCGGAAAAAACAAAATACGGAAATACCACGGAAATACCATGGTATTCTCGTTTTTCGTTTCAAACCAAAAACGGGAAAACGGAAATGGGCGGTCGTATTTCCGTTTTTTATGGAAGCCCATTCCCGCAAGCAAAAAAAAAAAAAAAGATCACTAAAAAATAAGATCACTAAAAAAAAAAAAAAAATGTAATTCACAAAAAAATAATAATAATTCAAATAATTTTTTTTTTTTTTTATTTTACTTTTTTTCCACCAGCAAAAAAAAAAAAAATAACTTTTGGTGCATCCATCTGTAACCATAACACTGACCAGATTTTTTCAGTTGCTATAGAAAGTCGAAATTATGAGATACTTTAACACAACAGTCATAGAAGCAGCTATGACATATGAATGGATTGTGAGTACATTGAAGACTTCTTTAAAACGTGGCTTTACAACACATGAAATACAGATGATGTTTCACATGGATTGTACTGAGCAAACGCACCCTTGAATAGAATGTTAAGCAAGAAGCAGCTCTGGAGTATAAAGAATGAAACCAATGTGGCTGAGGTGGCGACCAATAAACAGCAACTGGAAACATCTTTTTTTTCTTTTTCTTTTTTTGCTGACAGAGAAAAAGTAAAAAAAAAATATATATATATATATATATATTTTTATTTTTTTTGTGAATTCATTATTATTATTTTTTTTTTTTGTGAATTCATTTTTATTTTTTTTTATTTTTTGTGAATTAATTATTATTATTTTTTGCTGGCGTGAATGGGCTTCCATAGTTTATTGGTCGCCACCTCAGCCACATTGGTTTCATTCTTTATACTCCAGAGCTTCAAGGGTGCGTTTGCTCAGTACAATCCATGTGAAACATCATCTGTATTTCATGTGTTGTAAAGCCACGTTTTAAAGAAGTCTTCAATGTACTCACAATCCATTCATATGTGTTAAAGTATCTCATAATTTCGACTTTCTATAGCAACTGGAAAAATCTGGTCAGTGTTATGGTTACAGATGGATGCACCAACAATTTTTTTTTTTTTTTTTGCTGGTGGAAAAAAGGTAAAATAAAAAAAATAAAAAATTATTAGAATTATTATTATTTATTTTGTGGGTGGATTTTCTTTTTTTTTTTTTTTTTTTTTTTGGGAATTACATTTTTTTCTTTTTTTTTAAGTTACTATTTTTTTTTGTGATCTTATTTTTTTTTTTTTTTTTTTGCTTGCGGGAATGGGCTTCCACAGTTTTTGGTTCTGAATTGAAAAACGGAAAAACGAAAGAACCAAAGTCAAATAACGAGCCGAATTTCGTTTTTGCAAATCCCTTTTTTGTTTTTTTCCTTTAAAACGAGACATAGAGCACAACAGGTAACCCGGAAACAAGAATATTTCAAAATAAAAGTGCAGGCAATATAATGACCGTATGCAAGAAATTAATAAATAAATAAATGTCCGCCGATGGGAGTGTGTTAGGGGTCATCCAAAGCTATCAACATTTTCACAGTAGTACAAAGAGTACTACTTTTCCAGACCCCCCCCTAAGCCTAATTTATCTACCTCATTGATTTAATTGTCACACTTAAATCCTGAATTGAATGGTTAAACAGAAGAGGTCAAAGGGAACCCGTTACCTGTGGAACCCGTTACGCGTGGAACCCGTTACGCGTGGAACCCGTTACGCGTGGAACCCGTTACGCTTGGAATCCGTTACGCGCGGAATGCGTTACGCGCGGAACCCGTTACGCGCAGAACCGTTACGCGCGGAATCCGTTACGCATGGAATGCGTTACGCGCGGAACCTGTTACGCGTGGAACCCGTTACGCGTGGAACCCGTTACGCGTGGAACCCGTTACGCAAGGAACCCGTTACGCAAGGAACCCGTTACGCAAGGAACCCGTTACGCAAGGAACCCGTTACACATGGAACCCGTTACGCGCGGAACCCGTTACGCACGGAACCCGTTACGCGTGGAACCCGTTACGCAAGGAACCCGTTACGCAAGGAACCCGTTACGCACGGAACCCGTTACGCACGGAACCCGTTACGCGTGGAATCCGTTACCCATGGAACCCGTTACGCACAGAACCCGTTACGCGCGGAATCTGTTACGCGTGGAATCTGTTACGCTGATGAGCGACACCTGAGCCTGATGTGGTGATGGCTAGATAAACCACATCTGAACCAGGAACAGGACCTCCTCTCCTCCGACTGTCCTGGGCTGACACGGCTGCTGCTTCATTCATTTGATTGATTGTTAGTTTAGTTTGGTTATTTGTTCATTAAATAAATGTATATTAGTTTTATCACTCGTCTTGTCTGCCTGATGTTGCAGCCTTGGAGCCAGGTCACGTAACAATTATCAAAGAAACATGAGTAAGAAGGAGTAGACTAAGCATGAAGAGGGAAAAATGTACTTAGTAGCCAGGTGCACCTCGTTTGGTGATGAGAGGTTCAGTCTGGTAGTTTGGGAGACATGGACGAGTTTGGTGAGTCGGCTGTTTTCCTGTGTTTGGTTATTGTGAGCAACTGTAGTGATCAGTGTTCGTGTCACTGAGCATGTGTTATGCTGGTGATTTTTGTAGAACAGAGTTTGGGTGGTCCTGTATACACGGTGAGTAAATTGCTGCTGGTCTGTCCCTGGTTAGGTTGAAGAGCGGATTCCCTTTGGAGTTCGTTGGGGGGGTTTGATAGTGTGGTGATGAAAGTGGTTGGAGCAGTTGTCTCGGGGGCACGTCCGAGGCTGCAGGTGGGTGGCCAGTTCCTGGTTGCTTTACCGGGCCTGCGGGTTTTAGTGCGTAAGTACCCACCACAAGTAGCACCTGAAGACTAGGGGGGAGCGTACTTACTTTCTGGATAGGCAGTCAGAGGGACGGAGCTGCAGTGATGTTAGCTGTGTATGGGCTGCTCTTACTGTTAGTGTGTTAGTTCAATTCTGTATGGATCAGTTTGGGTTTTGTGTTCGGGCAGTCGAAGTTTGTTTCCTCTATTATGGCTTCTGTGGAGGAATTCTTTAGATGAGTTATTGGAGCGCTGTTGGGTTTCAGGTTTGAGTTGGATGCTGCTCTTAGGCTTGAAGTGTTTGCTGGTCCTGGCTTTACTGAGGGAAACAAATGTCTGGTGTTTCCTGCTAACTGCATGTTTTGTATTCCGGTTTTTGTGATCATGGTCATGTTCTTGAGGTTTCTGGGTAATTCTGGACTATAATGAGAGCATTGCACAGCCTGTTGGGGGTCTGGGTATTGGACCCAGTTACCTTGCAGGTGTTTAACCTGAAGACTGCTGCTGCACAGTGTGCGGTAGGTAAAAATGGTTAACAGGTTAAGCAAGTTGGTAAAGGAGGGATGTGGTGAACTGTTCTTCGTTGTTAGCTTGGCCTGTGTTACCTTCGGGAACATAAGCGCTACAGTTCATGCCTTGATTGGTGTGAGCAGAGTTGTAGTTGGGTTTCCTCTTTGCGTTGTGCGTCTGCGGATGATTTAGTTGGCTAGTGAGCCTTTTTCAGAGGAACCTTTTGGATACTACGGATTAGTGCTTATGGTACTTTGGTTCTGTGATTTTGGGCATTATTTCTGGCTCAGCATTAAAATCGCCTGAAACCATGCGGTTGGCCTGTTGGATCTTCTCAAGCCAACATGTTGACATTCTCCATCTGATTGATAAACTCTTTAACTTTGCCATCAAAATGTTGCGCGATGGATCGCAGGGATGATCGTACGAAGTTCATGTCGGCGGCCTTTGATATCCGAGGGAATCCGATGATCGTTGCGCCGCTTACGTTGAGATAAATGTGCGTACTTTCGCTTACGGCTCACGTAACCCATATGTTACGACTAAACAATCAATCAATCAAATGAATGAAGCAGCAGGAGAGGAGGTCCTGTTCCTGGTTCAGATGTGGTTTATCTAGCCATCACCACATCACACACTCAGGTGTCGCTCATCAGTGGCCGATTAACATCCTGAAAGAGAAACTGACAGGAAACAGGACACAGCCCCCTAGTGGAAGGGAGGGGTCGTCACACACCCCTTAAAAACGGTGTTCCCACCAGGAATACCGACAAACTGATCTCAAATTTACAGATTTCATATTTACAGATTTGTTCACTAAATAAATGTATATTTATTACTTTCATCACTCGTCTTGTCTCCCTGATGTTGCAGCCAGTACACGTAACAATTATGAAAAACGTGAGTAAGAAGGAGTAGATTAAGCATGAAGAGGGAAAAATGAACTTTCATATTGGGCTTTACTTTAAAATTCATAATATTTACTGTGTACACACAATGTAATATAATATATTCCTTGACATGTTACTGTTAGAACAAATGTCACCCAAGTGAACAAACGCTCTTATTTCTCTCTTATTACAGGAAACATTAAGTACTTTTGAGTGCAATCAGTGGCGTGTACAATGAATGGAATACTCTTTTGCACTCGCTGAAGTAAGAGACACACTAGCACGGAGGTACATAGAACATAAATGTGTGATTCAACGATCACGTGGCAATTCACAATACAGTTTTCCAAATCTCATTCGACATTCATCACCTCTGTAGAGATTGTAAACGACACTCAGGAGGAATATTCCCTCTCCAGGACTCACCGGTGACCAGCATGTCTTCAGGAATCTCCTCGATGATGCACTTTTCCCCCTGCTCTCCGAGATCAAAATACATGGCGGCTGCCAGCATCAGGTAACACTGGAGGAGAAAGCCAATGCCTCGCAAACTCATTTTCAGTTAACAATGAGCTATTCAATTACAATTACATGTGACGGTGACCCAATGTTGGGCTTGTGGTCCAAGTAGACTTTTTTTTTTTTTTTTTTTTTTGTAAATCTGCAAATTCTAACTGAAGATTGAGGTTTTTTTCATCGACTATAGCCAAACAGACATTTCCAATAGCATGAAGTGGAAGCTATGAGGGGGAACAGTTTGAGTGTGGGAAACTCACAGGTGCTGCTTTGTGTGACGAGACATTCTGGTCGACTTGTGACTGGGTAAACCGGGAGCCAATAGCAAAGCTGCAAAAGATAGCGCGATTGATTGGGACTGAATACTTGCTACAGATAATCCAACAGTGTGCTCATAATACACCAAGATGGAAGTAGAACTAGCATTGTGACCTTGTGTCCTTTAAACTTTGGTGTTAACCTTTTAAGCAGTACGGATCACCAGTGTCACATTGTCTGTTACTACAGTACGAGAGAGAGTTCAGATGTCTTTGGAAATTGTAATCCAAACCATTACATACACTAGTTGCCATATGCAAACCCTAGATGAGGTCACTTTCGGAGTAAACCCCCGCACACAGAATAAATCCTTCTCCTTTTTAGCATCTGCAAAAATTGTTATTCCTCAAAGTCAGCAAATAATCAGTTTTCCTTCTCCTCCCACACTTCAGCAGTTTTGCAGAAAGTGTGAATACGAACTCAACATGTTTAATATACCTGCCATTGAAGTCCTAAACTGCAATGGATTTATATGGTGTCTCTCTTGTTATACTACTATTATTAATATTCTGCAATAGTGCTACCTATCAGTTGGTTCTTACAGTATGTCCCTTCACCTCCCTCAGACTTAAGCTGGTGAAACTATTGTTAAGGAAAGACTCCTGTTTCTCTTGATTCTCTGTCTCAGTAATTTTCCTCTACCTCGTCATTTTAAACGGAAGGAGCTCCCTTTTTTTTCGCCAGATGTTTATTTTGTTATTGCTGTTGAATCGGGTATCTGCAGTACGCGTTCTATGTTGCTCGGTGGGAAGGGGTGAGGCGTTTGTCGTTGTCCTGCCAAGATGTCACCTTACGTGTAACTGGTGTCTGTTCCGGCTATTAAATGGGACTCCCACCTCATAGTGGGATGTGCTGCACTGGACGTCACAGCAGGAAGTACACTCTGTGAAATGTCAGGCCTCCTGAGCTAAATCAACATTTGGGGAACTGTTTTAAATAGTTGGTGAGCGCAATCATCCATTTTATGGCCAACACCTCGTCAGAAGGAATCCTAGCCAACAGCGGGGCTGGAACCCCCGGGTCCTCCAGTTAATAGTATTGCTCTCTACATTTAATTTGATCCTGCAGCCCCAGTGGTAGTAGCCCGAGTGTGTGGTTCAGATGTAGAGGTCTAACATTGCACTGAGCAGAGGCACTAAAGGAGGATTTCAGTCCATGTGGTTTTACTCTTAGTTGCGGTTGTGATGTGAAGGCAATAAGACTCCAACTGTACACGATGTCCTATATTTCTTCAGAAATACCCAATGAGGTCACAATAGCTTAAGATATATTTACACTTTATTGATCATACAGAAAAAAATACATACAACATTTTTGTGTACATCTTTTGCATTTTTTTTTTTTTACAAAAAACTACTATTATGACATAAAGGCCTACAAGTTATTACATTGAGATTTGATATACTGTACACTACAGGTTAAAATCCTGTCAATAAATATATTCTTTGTCTTCAGGAAAACGACCACAGCGTCTCTGTGAACTTTATGTTTTGAATGCGGGGAGGAACCGTACATTAATTTCTGCTGACTCTTGTAATCCACTGTGTCTGTGATCTTCAGAAAGGTCCAATTAAAACCAAGTCATAACGTGGAATGAGTTTTCGGTTAATAGCTATGTTTAAAACAGCATTGTTCTATCCCCAGACTGTTCAGATAATCTGCCAAAACTAAATTGGTGTCTAATAGCTGTTGTGCCAAACTACACTGCTCTAGTGCTGTCAGATCCATCAATGGGACGTGAGGATGAGACCTTTTCTGCAGTTAAACAGTCAGACAATCAATCGGTCATCTCCACAGACAATAATGGCGTCCTCTTCATCATACTTATGCCTCGTGTGCATACGCCGCAGACCTTTTTCTGTTGTTTCTCCGTCTTCGTCCTTTCCTCCCCTTCCTGGATTTCCTCTCTTTCTTCTCTCTCCTCTCCTTCCTCTCTTTCTTCTCTCTCCTCTCCTTCCTCTCTTTCTTCTCCCTCCGTTCCTGGCCTAGTCATAAGCAGTTGTCCGGAGAGCACTTCCTGTCTTCCTCCAGCAGGGGGCAAGCTATTCCGCTGTTGGCTGAGTGCATGACGACGTAGCGTGTGCGGTGCTGCACGCCCGAGTCTCCACACTTGCTTTTGCACAAGCCCCAAGGAGACCACACTGACACCTCACAGTCCAGAGGGGTATCTGCAGGGAGAAGGGGGGGGGGGGTTATAATCACACTGACATTTAGGCGTGGTTCGTCATTTTTGCAGCTCCGTAGCTCTTGCAAATGGGCGTCTTTCCTAATTTTTCATTATACAGTATTTCTTTTTTGGAAGTGGTTGACATTTGTGAGTTTCCTTTTATGGGTTTCAATGGAAAGGAGAGGAATTAGTCATGAGAGGGAAAATCACTCATTTGTCCTATGAACCCACAGGTTCTTGGCAGTGGTTTGTTGCTGCTGGCTACTTCTATCATTGAAGTCTTATGTTACATAATGTGCGTTGTTTTTTTTGCTCTTCCTCCAACATGGTGAACTTGCGGGGCTACCTTGTCGAGAGCTTCCGCACAGCTGATATGTATCACAGACTTAGTTGACCGTTAAAGAGTAGAAAAGCAGACGGACGGACGGCGGTGCGGAAGCGACATTGATGGACGGGCGGACGGAGGGATGGAACAAGCAAGTCAAATCTCCCTTTCACTCTGTGTGCCCACCGAGGACGGAGGTGACACTATGCTGTAAGAAGCAAGAGGGATTCATCTTTTTTTTTTGTATTTAACAGATACAGTCTGGAGCAGGTGTTCTATAACCTGCAATGAAAGTTGTTGCTCAAGCCCCGGGGAGAAGGCATGAAAGAGAGGGAGGGAGGGAGGGAGGGAGGGGAGGATAAACAGACGGAGGAGTTAGGATGGAGCATTGGGATCAAGGCAGGAAACCCCAACAGAGTCCTGGCCCCTCGATCTGTTTGTTGATGTGTAGTCAGGGGAACGGACTTGTAGTCTGGGATGCTGAGTCAAACCTTTAAAGTCAGGGTGACTTTAAAGGTGCTGTCTGCTCTACTGGCAAGTCAACACGCTATCGGTTTCCTTTTTTTCCCAGTCAAGTCATCTGCTTAGAGTTTCTGTGGTTAGTTGTGTTTTTATAAAAGCTTATTTTCTCCCCTCCTTGGAGAACATCAGTCACACTGACAGCTTGTTTGACTCTACTGCATTGTTGGATTTCCCTCTAGTTTGACACGCTCTCCATCTTCATTTTTCCAAACCCTCTTTCAGTTCTTACCTGCATTTTGGCTTTTTTTTTTTTTTTTTTTTTTTTATTTACTGTTACCACTAATCTGTACAACAGAGAGTCTTAAATGTTAACAGTGTGAGAACCAACATTAAACAAACCCAGCTTCACCTTATGGATCCAGATCTTGTTAAAACATGCGTGTCTGCATCCTATTTTGAGTCACGACCAAAACGTTTCTGTGCAGAATTTGATATGTCATCATTTTTCTTTAAATGCGTCATTAGAGTTTTCCACTGGATGCCAGATGTACCTCTGGCACTTTCTGATGCCCTGCTCTCACTTGGCTTCTCTGGTTTCTGGTTGCAAGTTATTGAGTTTGTGTGTGGCCTGTAATGGTTCCCAAATGCTCCTAACATTGTGTGAAATCCCACATCTGTAACTTTCGGCTTATGTTTATTTATTTTTTATGTGTTTATTTCTTGATCAGAGCAAACTAGAAAGGAGAGAGGCAGATGAGGGTAGGAATTGTAAAGTTCAAGTTTTTTACATTTTTATAACTGCAAAATATTCATAGTTGAGTTTTACTGTGTAGTTTTTTCTCTGTTTCAACTCTTAAAAACGTTGTTCCATCGAGCTGCTAGCGGCCAAAGACTCCACAGGATATCTTCAATTCTCAGGATGAAATATAAGAGATACTTTAGTTTGAACACTGGTACATTTAAAGATATTACATGTTTTGTTCTAAGGCTGCGCAGCCCTCTCATTCATTTCAATGGAGCCATTGGGGGAGCCAACGTAGTGGACTCTGGCAAACAACAGGGTTTTCCTGCAAAAAAGTTTAACCATATACAACTTTTCCATACATCGTCTGACAAAACGTCGCATTGGCCAATCACACACATCCAATTGTGTAATGTAAATGCAGCATTCCTATTGTTTAACTTGAGACTGTCCTAACGAAAGCTAACGTTGTTGCTGTCGTGATAACCTTCCAGAGCTGTAGAGTCCTGTCTATTACTACTGTTCTAAACTGTGCAGTGTTTCGGTATCTCTTAAGCCTTTTAAACACATTCATCTGCTACTTAACACACCTCCATCAATATGTATAGTAAGCATAATAACAGCACCATTCAATTCATCATGCAAGTGGTTTATAATCATCAACATCCCACATTTTAGCCAGTGCGATGATCTTTGCTCCTCAGACTTACTTATGAGTGTGTCCTCAATCTCGTTTCCTGTTGGCAGTTGGTTGGACTGGGTGGGCTCCACAGGTAGGCTGATGATCTGATTGGTCTTCTTTATCTTAGTCAGCATTACCTTTGCGATGGGCGGCAGGTGCTTCAGACGGGGGTAGTAAAAGGAGTTGGCAGGGTGGCTGGGGAAGGAAGAAGTGATCTATGGAGGGGGAACGGATAAGGTTGTATCAAGCAACGTTAGGTTCATGTGTCTGTTCATACGATTAATGATTTTTGGCTTTGGATTGATCGGTGTTGCACGTCTTGGCTCAGGCTGACCCACCTGTGTGATTTTGTCCTGTGGGATGGTCTCGTAGTTGGGAGAAGAGAAGGTGAACCCGCTGTCGGTTCCTGCGTCGTATGGGAAAAGCTCCAGCGACACGTTGTCTTTCCAGTGGTCGCCGTCACACAGGTCAACGCTCTCCACGCCCACAAACCAGTCCGGGCTTGGAACGAGGCGCACGATAAACGACAGCTGCAGATAAAGAGGAGGAAGTAGACCGCGAGGAGGGAGGTGGAGCGTAGAGGGGGGGGGGGAGAAAAAAGATAAAGGGAGGGAAATGAGGTGGTGGGACGGAGTGAGAAATGGGAAAGAGAATAAAAAAAGGTTGTTATATGTCACTATATATTATTTGGTCTTAGTGTTTGTCGTTGGGTAACTGGACACAAAGGAGGAAATAGTTTTTTTGAGTTGAAATTGAAATTGTATTCAATAGAAATTACAATTAGAAATGAAAGCTAAAATGCACATACCTCATGTTTATCAATGTATACCCTTGATGTATCTCAATTAATACAAAATTTACAACCGACACTGACTCATGTGACATCACTTGAGGCAATTAATCAGACTATGTGCAGCTCCCCGCAAAAGACTTTATGCAGCTTTTGATGTGTATAGTTCCCCTTTTATGTCAACCATATTTGATATGTATATCAAATTTCTTTCACTGTGTTATAACGCGTTCAAGCATATATCATCCTACTTAGATTCGTAGGCCAATAACTCACCCACCTCGCTGCACCTGCTGTTATTTAAGCACCAGAGTACAGATTCTGTTTCCAACTGGCCGTTTTACATTTCTCCCACCTCAACGACGCACTCTCGCACGCTCACTCTGTCTCGTCTCTTTTCCAAGCCTAACATTGTGGTCAGACGTGTCCCCAATTTAATGACCTACCAAGAGGCTCATCAGTGGGAAGGTTAACCGCCAAATCCTGCAGCGTCTTGCATAATATGTAGAGACATAAATTACGCTCGCTGCATTTCGGAAGCTCTTTAGGGTGCAGCACATGGAAAGAACAGTCTGGACCTGTCGTAACATTAACCGTTTTGCTGCTTCAACCTACTTTTAAGAAAAGCACATACGGCTCTTTCTCATAATCGAATGCTTTCTCTGATTTACTTTTGCCAGTAGTGTGGCCCTCTCACCCCGGCTAAGGAGAGCATCTCACCACCTTGTTATACATGCTGACCTACATGGAAGGCCTCTAATATACTTGATTCGCTGACCCAGACTGAAGGAAACCAGGTGTTGGCAGACTTACATAAGAGTGCCTGGCGAAGACCTCAAACTCAGTGTTCGTCTGGCCTGTGCCTTTCACAACAGCGGGAGCGGAGAGGACCCCATAAACACTCTGGATGCGTTCGCCGGCCGCTTCGACTTCCTTCATGAGCGTCCAGGCCTCGCCTTTCTCTGCAAACTCCCTCACTCCGTTGCTGGCAAAGCCATTACGCTGCCACATGTGGTAGTCGGAGCTGTGGGTCACACCTAAAAGCGGAGAGAGAGAGAGAGAGAGGGAAATTATGTTAGTGCTACCTGTTAATCTTCCGATCAGTATACTGTTCCACGTCTGCTGCCAACACTGTGACTAATGAGAATACAGTATAAAACCAGCTCGCTGTGCAACGTACCAATGATGTTTGACCACTGTGCAGGGGGACGGTAGACCGGGTACTGTTTAGGGAAAGCTGCATGGGTCCACTTGCCAGAAAACGTCAGCTTGTACTGGGCTGTTTCTGAGGCTGTGCACATGGGGCCGTCAGTAGGAACAGGCATTGAATGAATGCCTTGGCCCAGTGTCAGCATCACGACGATCAGGTGGTAGAGCGCTTCGGAGATGGAGAGGATGATCCTTGTGTTGTCCATGATGATGAAGTCTGATTTTGGGGAGGATGAAGAATCTGAAGGATGCAAGGGAGGACAAGGAAGGGAGAAAAGTTTCTAGTCATTTCGTGTAATCGCCACGTATTACACACTTTTCCATGCTTTCTGCTCTTCTGGGTCTGCCAGCTGTCAACATCAACGTCTTTATTCTAAGGAATGACCTAACTTTATTCTGCTAAAGAGGATTTCTTTACTCTTTATTGTACACATTCACTACCTCTGTCCCTATGCATTAAATAGCTTTGCACTCCGTTACTGTTTGCCCCATTAATTTTGACGTCTATACTTACAGTTGTCCTTTCACTGTGAGATCTGGTCCATGACAAGAACTGGTGAAACGGCGAAGCGTCTGGCTGCAGCATCAGTTTTGAGTTTTAACAAGTGGGGCATGTGAGTCAGAGGGGAAACCTTCTCAATTAAACCTCCTCCACTGTTTTTTTCCCACTGTTTAGACTTGTAAATGCAATTTAGGATTGGCAGATGGCAATCTTGCATCAATTAGGACACAAGTAGTGGATGTTTGGTGTTTGTTGTACCCATAGTTACAGTCTGGTGAGCTCTCGAAGAATAAAGCTGTGTCAGCAAACTTTCCTAACTTTGGATACCTCCTCATATCTTCCTCATCCTGCAACCTGCCTGAACTCTGACTAGTCTTCTCTCAAGTTCCTCTCTTTTAACAGTATGATTACAAAGTCATTCATGAATATGTTTGGACAGTCTCTGATTAATGAAGAGTTAAATGTTCCCCATTGGGACATTCGGTGTCAATGAAGCACATCATTTGCTTCTAAATGGAATATACATGAACAGCATGCACATAGTGTGAAATGCAGTTTGCTTAATCAAGATTCCCTCTTAATTTAATCATTTTGAATGAAAGTGGGTGCTATTGCAGTTTAAATATTGTCATAAAAGTAGAGCAGGATGTATTTAAAACACTTAGTATTCATATAAAATCTTTTGCATCCACACTACCTTGTCATATTTTTGCTTAAGTTATCTGAATTAGGTTTCGCTTAAGTATGATTGCATACAATTCCCCCGTAATAATAGTAATAATTTCCTGTAAATTACACATGCACACTTGGTATCCCTCTATAACACAGCTGACATTTCCATTGATCTAAGCATCTCTGTGCTGTCATGTGGCGACGGGATGAAGACGTGCCGTAGAAGCTACTCACTGACTTTGCTCAGGGTTCCGGATGAATGGAGGGTTGCAGCAGATGAGTGGAGAGGAGGGCTGGAGGTGAGGAGAAGGGGAGAGGAGAGTGGTGGATATGGCTGTCGAGAGGAGCGACTGCGAGCCTCCAAGTCCTCTTTCGCCTTTTTATGTCTTCCAGGAGGTTCACCCCTCTCTCTCTCCTCTCCCTCCTTTCTCCCTTTTTCTTCCCCCTCCTTCCCCTTCTTGCTCCACTCCCCTCTTTACATTTCTGTCGGTACGTTCTATCGGCTTGTCAGTGACTTCCCTGCCCCCTTCTTGCCCTTTGACTTTGGTTCTGCCTCCTCCTCCTCCTCCTCCTCCTCCTCCTCCTCCTCCTCGCTCTTATAGTCTTTCTAAGTAGCCCACTGACTGGCTAATGTGTTCAGCAGTTCTAGATGCGCTGCCAGTGGTCCTGTGCAGCTCCGTGGGTAGAGTGTCATTCCACAGTATGATACTGTAGGTCTCTATACCTGCAAATCTAGAGGCTGATGAGACTTCTAATGTATTATTTTTAGACTGATCTAAACTTCTCTTGATCAGGTTTTTGAATTAGATCCAATCATGTTTTCTACAACACAGGCAGCAGTTCACTTCTTTTAGTTGTTATTTTGTTAAAACTGTACATGCATACATTAACCATTTAATACAATTAGCTGTAGTGAATTATTATTTTCCTTATTGACTTATTTGCTGATTGTTTCCGTGATTAAACAATTCATTTATTCATCTTAAGACCTTTCCAAAATAAGAAAAGATGCCTTTTACAGTCTCCCAGAGTCTAAAGTGACCATCAGTCTGAAACCCAACGCTTCTCAATGTACAATGATGTCAAATAGAGGAAAGTAGCAAAAATGTATCTGCAAGTAGTTGCAGATACATTTTCTCTTGATTGAATTCAATTGACTTATCGTTCTATATCTAAATGCAGTTTGCAGGAACTAATTATTTGAAATCTCTTTGGTGGTGATGCAATGGACACTCAATGAAATGAATGTGACTTTGCTCTGTTGTTGCATTACAAAGGCTGCATGTCCGCTGCTGACTGCACAGTGTGACATTAAAGCTTCAGGATGTTGAGGCAGGTGTATTTTTTTTACTAAAAGCTCCTAACTTTGTACAGCTGTAGCCACAACAAAGTGTCAAACCTCACTTTTATATTCAAAGTGACGCTCCTAGTAATGCACTCAACTATGCATTCTATTTACACCACATAATCAACAGATTATAATCTTTTTTTTTGCTGTAATGTTTTGCGTTCCTTAGACATATTCCACAAATAAACACAAGAAGTACTTTAAAAGAAAGTCATGAAAACAAACATCGCTACAAACATGAAGTGTTTGTGGTCACATTTGCGTTATATAACTCCGAGGCTTGACATGAACAGACGATGCAGTGTCTCTGGAGTGTTTTACAGCATGTGATGTGTGACTAACGCACCTACAGGCAGCCACGATAACAGCTGCTGTTTTCTCACAGATCCTGTGTTGTGTTTCCTTAATCTCTCAGCCAGGTTAGAGGGTATCTGTGTGTGTGTGTGTGTGTGAGTGTGTCTTTGGAGGTCGGGGGTGTGGTGCTTGACCCACTGAACCTGGAGTTGGCAGACAACACTCCACACGGTCACGTGCAAACACAATATGTGCCAGCATACTGCATCGGCCCACATCTAATGATTTCCATCTGGTCACGTTTCTTACGAACACAAACTAACACACACACACAGACCAGTTTCCCGAAGTCAACCTCTCTCAATTTCCAGGATTTACAGTTTAGAGTGCAGTCTGCTCTCAGTCAAGTGACATTAAAGTCTCACCGCCCTCGTAAAAAATTTGAGGGAACGAAGCAGCGCGAGCAATGGAGCTGAAACGGTTGGTTTTCAGTTTTGGTCCCTGGGACTCTGAGTATTGCCGGCTCAATTTATGAGGTGGATTCTCTGGTGTCATCACGGTAGAAGGCAGCAGGGTGTCACGTTCACTAGAAAAAAACGTCCTTTATATTCCTGTGTCTGCAGGCATCCACACTGCTGCTGTGAGCCTCAATCCCAACCCAGTCCAGGGCTGTTGCTCCTGTTGTTCTGACCCTTGACTTGTCACACAGGGATCAATCAGCTTCTTATGAGTGGTGGTAGTCATAGTAAGTATCTTAATAACTTTGAGATGGGTAGACTTGCCAGTAGACAAAACAATCCCCGCTCAAGATCCAGTTTCACACTGAGGGGCAGATTCACAAAGAACGGATTACAGCCGCTGATAGCACCAGGAATTGCGTATCACTTGTAACCGCTATCTGCCCCGTCTCGCGCTAATGATATTACAGCACAAACACGTCCATAATAAAGTTTTGCAGGTGAGTGCAATTTGCCCCTTTTTTTTTGCGTCTGATTGCAGTTATTCACATGGAAAAGTATAAATGTTGCCTTTTGTGCCAATAACACAGTAAGGCATAAAAAGAGAGAAACTCTATTTGGGACGTAATACCCCAAATGTGCTTCAGTTACCACCAACTCTCTGAAGACGCTAATAACTTCACTGTTACTGTTTGTGGCTATGAGCGCTGATCTTTGTGAATTGGACTGTTTTTGCAGGACTGCTGTTTTTGCGGAGCTCATTTGCCAAGAAAGGGGCTAATTTTATGCCCAATTAATGCATCTGACCTAATTTGAATACACGTAAATGGCACAGGAGCTCCGAGACACTATTTTCTTGGCAGTGCAGTTATCCCGTTATTGTTTAGGAATTGTTGTTGATCCAGATGCATACATTGGGGACTCACTCTCACATACACTATCCATGGCCCTCAACTTTAGTTATTTCATTATTGCCTCTTCTGTGGTGATGCTTAACTTCTGTGGCGTGAACGTTTTTCTTTTTCTTTTCAGCATACGACTGTAAACGTAAAGGCAGGTCTTGACTTGGGAACATACTGGAACCGGTCTGAGATGACGGCGTGTTTGTGTAGGAAAATGAGCGGTCGTATGTTGTTTGGAAGGAAGCTGTAAAACCTGGGAGGAGGGTCTTAAGAGAATATATGTGAGGAAACACCACGCGGGCCTCGGGCCAAAGAGGCGAGTCTGGTACTTGTCTGCTGCAACTACAGCAGGAGTTGAGGATGTGGGTACATATTGTGGTGGGGACTTGGGAGTACTGTCGCCATCCTATATACATATATATATTTCAGTGGTAATAACGATGATGTGTGGATTGAGTAGATCTCAATATACTATAACTCTACATCTGGCTGTCAAGCTGGGCTTCATGGTGGCTGTGTTCATCTGGGACCGAATGCTTCTTTAATGACCCATAAAGGTTTTATCTCATTGAAGCATTGAGAAATCAGACGTTTATCGTCATCACGCTGGAAATTTGGTAACTAATTGACAAAACTCATTGGCACACCTGTAACCAATATCTCACACATACGGATGTTTGCTTTGGTCGATTAACATTTCATTTAAAAGATAAATATAGTTTTAAGCTTATATACCATCAAGTTATGTTTTTGACCAAATATATCACTGATATATTTGAATTTACGGTATAGATAAGACCCTTGATCATGACAAATAACCACTTTGTATATAACTCCATTCTTGATGCTATTTGTCACAAGGTTACTGATGAGTCTACTAAACAAGATGTGATCATCAGAAGAAACGGTCGCAGTGAGCTGTTAGATGATGAAGCCTCTTACTGGAGTCTGTGAGAACCAGCACACCTTAATTAAAATCATGATCTCATCAGTGTTATTTGCCTGATTGGGTGGAAAATGTTAAAGCAAGCGTCCTGAGTAACCTGTACTTCCTGCTGTTAATCCTGTTGAGGCAGTGAAAAGGTTCGAGACGATATGAACTGAGCACTGAAGAGTCAGAATTGGAGAGATGACCTTTTGCAGAATGAAAGGTTTTGTAGAGTGCTGCTCATTGTGTGTTTTTTTTTTACATAATTCAAAACTTGAACAATACTTTTCCTTGGCTGCACCGACTAACCTCACTGGTGTTTCATATCAATAAAGGTTGTGAAACAGATTCAAATCCTTTTTATATGCAGGCACAAACTTTCATTGCCAAGAAATATTATCCCCAAAACTGGTTTACAAGCTGGAATTTACTTTGTCGCCAAGTAACATCATTGAACTTTTTAACAGAAACTGGAAGTGAAGCTGAACACATTGATTTCAGTGACCGGGTGAATGTCAGGGTGCTGAAAGGCCACCGCGGGGGCCTCCGTATGTCAACCGTATGTCGACCCAATGGAACTAAAAAAACCCGGTAAACAAAACAACAGGGTTCCTTGCTTGGCCGGCGTGGCTATGGCGACAGAATGTGAGGTCATTGTTTTGACACTTTGGCTTCGTGTAAGAGCGGTTTAGCACCACTGATTACCGTGGATCTGGAAACACTGATAAACACACATGCACACGTGGACACAAAAAGAGGTTTTAGTCATGTGCATTAAAACACAAACACACATCCACTCAGCTAACGGCAGACTAGTGTTCTACCTGATGATGCTTTATAGTCTCATTTAGCCACTTGTTAGCAAACGCCTTTTTTAAGAGACGTGAAAGCTATTTATGGAAGTATTTTATGTTGTGGAACAAAACCAACCAAAAACCCATTCAAAAAACCCGATGACTTTTAGACGAGGGAACCGTAAGTGCAAAACTGCTAACTAATTTCCGGGTTTTCGGATGAATTAGTCACTTTCGCCTTGTCGCTCTTACTTTCCCCTCATACCCAAACACACACACACACACACCTGGTCGCTCCCCTAACTTCCACTCAGCGTTTCCCCGGGGTCTTGTTAGAGCAATAATCACCCCTGCTTTCCGGGAATAATTTCCTCCGCTGTGTGGGAGCAATCTGTGTGCATTCATTTGCACATTTCTGTATAAATTGTGTGTGTGTGTGTCTGTGTGTGTGTGTGTGTGTGTGTGTGTGTGTGTGTGTGTGTGTCCTCTAATGGAAGCTGCAGTTCAGAGCAGAAATCTGGCCAGTAGTGATATTGTAGATATCCATGCAGCACATGGCTGGGTCTGGTTTTTGGCTGGAGCTTTACTCGTATTTATGCTCGTAGGGCTGCCTCGTGAAAGTTGAATCATCTGTCGGTGACCTCTCGGTCAACTAGAAATTCTTCAAGTAGAGCCGTCGCCTTTTTTTTTTTTTTAGAGGCTATATCTATGAAGAACTTTGTGCTCTTGTAAACAGTTTTGTGCTCTATCAAACAATGAATTCACAAACACATTGGTTGTAGATATGAATACTGATGACACAGCATAAAAATCCGATCAGCCGGGGTCTGATTTCAGGGCGTTCTTTTGTTTCATGATGTAGATTATTCCCAAACAGTGGACTCTATCTCCGTTTTGAGCAATTTTAAATTGTGAAATTACGATTTTTATACATTAGGTAAGAAATGTCAATATTAGCACCAGCATTGATGTGTTTCATCATAGTACAGTCATATCATTTAGTTAATAGCTTAAGAAACACGTTCACGTGTGCAGTTAATCTTTAGTACAGTTGAATCTTTGTTTCAAAAAGCCAAATCTTATTTGAATTCTTCAGATTCGGGTACAGCCTTGTATACTAGTATAACCTTTCTGTGGTTGCTGTTGGACTTCTTTGTTCAATGTTGAATTCATATTTTGTTTATTTCACCCATGTACGCCTTAATATTGTCTTCTTTTAGTGTTGGTTGCACATGATTTCAATCACACAAACTCTGTGACCTGCCTCAACCCTGTGACGATACAGTACGTGATTCCTACTGTTTGACTCCCCAGAAGCAGACTGCTGGCATTGTAACCGACTTTGTTGAATGTTTGTGCCATCAATCATCAAAAACCACCGTAGTCCGACAGGCCAATATTAGATGATCGAGACCAAAGCGGTTTATATCTGAGAATTATGCATGAACCGCTCCGGTCCAGGGTATTCGGTGACCACAGAGTATTAAAACACAACGCATATAAATTGAACTTCAGGGAAATAACAGCTGCTGACTCTGCTGTTCTCGCTCCCTCTCAGTCGTTGTTGTGTCTTTCACTGGGATTTGTTTGCAGTTGGCACCTGGATTGCATTGTTCAGTTGTAGAAGAAAGCCTTTTAAAAAGCTGCACATTTGCACATGGGGAGCTCTTAATGGCAGAGAGGGGTCATGTGGAGGAGAGAGGCCCAAGACCTAATGGTGGTGAGTGAGCCATCACTGTCGTTTAATTTTGAGTGGTCACAACCTTTGCCAGATTTCACTTTGGGAAATAAGCTACTGGAGCAGAAAGGCTAATAGTTAGCCCATTTTCCTTTATGTTTTAAGACTTTTTGGTAGGTTTTTCTTTGCCTTCTTGGAGATCTTGAGCTGGGTCAGGAAGTTTTGCTAATTGGGCCTTTTAAAGCCCATTGAACCATTGTGATTTTCTTTAAGGGGTGTCCCAATTCATCAAGTCCACCGTTCGGCTTTTCGATTTTAAGGTCACGTTTCAATTTGATTTGCTATTTAAGCAATTTTTTTTTCGCGTATGCCATTATTGCATCGAGTCTTGATTCGTAAAGATCAACAGCATTGGTTTTATGCCCTTACAAACTGTCATTTATTTACATTGTCAAATTATTCTTGCTACATGGTATCATGGTGTAATATATGCGGCATATTTTTGGGGAAACGTAACCCACTAAGGCCATATGGTTAAATTTAAATAATGCATGTGTGATGTGATAACAAGAAGTGATTTGACCGGTCCATTGGGAAGAAACACAAAAACAAAAAGAAGAGCCACTAGATGGAAGAAGGGTAGTTCACAAAAACAGCGTGAGATTCCTCTCCTGCAAAACGCCACCAGATTCTGGTCCTTCAAAGGTCAAAATCAAAAGCTCATTATCGATTTTCAATTCAAACGTTTTGGCAATATAAGTAAATTAAAGTTAATATGCAGCAAGGGCTTTCAAAAGTCTGACGCTGCACCCCTCTTGTCAGCGACACCGGTGCCCGAATGCTTTGGGGAGGTGTGAAAAGGAAGTACGATGTCGATTTGGATTCAGTGAGTTTCGCTGTGGGCTACAACTTGAGCCACGTTTCTAACTTTGTTTCTAACTTGTATTTGTTTACATCTTGAAAAATTGGCACCATTAAAAGTATGCAGAATTAGCTGTTAGCAGTTCATGTTAGCAGTGTACAGACCACTATCACTGGATTACTGAAGACTTCAAAACACGATGATTCGTAGATCTGGAGTTATAAGGCGCGTCTGTTTTCTACTATTTCTAAGCGTATTTATCTGTCGTGATGGACATCGGAAATAATAATTTTCTCAGGAAGTGTAAATCAAACTTACCGTATTTTCCGCACTATAAGGCGCACTTAAAAGCCTTTAATTTTCTCAAAAAACGACAGTGCGCCTTATAATCCGGAGCGCTTTATATATGGATTAATTCTGGTTGTGTTTACTGACCTCGAAGCGATTTTGTGTGGTACACGGCGCTCTGTCAAAATGTTTTAGTACGACTTTGGTAAACTACAAAGCCGCACCGCTTGAAGCATTACGGCTACCGTAGTCAGGAGCGTCGCGGAGTAATACATACTGTGCTTCACCATAATATTACATATGTTAATATTACGATGCTGTCAAAAACAAAGTGAAGCAAACTAATTCGGAGCTTGCCATCATTCCGGGTGGATTAACTAAAGAACTCCAGCCGCTAGATATTGGCGTCAACAGGGCGTTCAAAGTTAAACTGCGAGCTGCGTGGGAGCAGTGGATGACAGAAGGCGAACACACATTCACCAAGACAGGGAGACAGCGCCGGGCGACTTACGCTACTATCTGCCAATGGATCGTGGATGCCTGGGCTAAGGTATCAGTCTCAACTGTGGTCCGAGCTTTCACGAAGGCCGGAATCATCACTGAACTGCCAGGTAACAGCAACGACACTGACTCTGACTCGGATAATGACGAGAGGGATCCGGGCATGCTGGATGCCGTAATCGCAAAGTTTGACTGACTGACTGTTTTGTTTCGCTTAATGCGCCTTATAGTCTGGTGCGCTTTATATATGAAAAAAGATCGAAAATAGACCATTCATTGACAGTGCGCCTTATAATCCAGCGCGCCCTATAGTGCGGAAAATACGGTAATCTGAAACTATTTGTATCAGGAGCTGATTGTTTAGAGGTACCTTAACTGAAGTACCGCCATTCAACTCTCTTGTTCCGACCAGGGGAGGCCACCTCACAGTTTGAAAACCTCCAGTGGAATGGGACATTGTTCTCTGTTACTGTATGACGTTGGTGTACTTTTACATACAATCCATGTCTTGAGCAGCTGTCAAAGATGATTGGGCCCCCAGATAGGTCAATTGGTTTTAATGAGGCATGGTCATAGGTTAAGAGGAAACATTTACTTTAAGGCTGGGTACTCAAGTGACATGATGCCTACTACAGGAGGTCATCTTATTTTATAGACTGGTTTCCTGTGACTGAGACTGAAATACTTGGGTGGGAGACGCCTCTGTATCTCCAGCACCTTTGCAGCAATTTGATCCACCTTTCAACTTCTTCTCATTAGTGAAAATACAGAAAATAATCTGTAAAATATCTTCAACTGTAGCCTTTTTCTGTAAAGACAATACATAAGTGGAGAGTCCTATCGTTACTATCCTGGATTTAAATATTTGTACTACTTTTATTTCTGTTTTTATGCCTTGTATGTACATTAGTCTTATCCTTGTCACCTGCTTAAAATGTTTTGAAATAGGGAGTCTGATTTTTTTTATTGCCGTTCCTTCGGTTCTGTGTCTTCATATTCTTGAGTATTTATTTATTTTTCTCCGTCTGACTGCATTTCAATATTTTACCCCCTGCTGTCTTTGTCTCTCTCTCCTCATCCAGTGTAAGGCAAGGCAAGTTTATTTGTATAGCACATTTCAACAACAAGGTAATTCAAAGTGCTTCACATAAAACCATTAAAAGCATCAAAACATAAGGCATAAGAAAAGGAGATTTAAAAACAATTAACAACATTCATTGAAACATTAAAAACAGTCATTAAAACATTAAAAAGCAGTGTAAGAAATAAAATACAGTAGTAAAATGCAGAAATGCAGGAGATTGATTAATATCCTTGAATCTGGTTCAATTAAAGGCAGCAAACAGAAAAGTCTTCAATCTTGATTTAAAGGAGCTGAGGGTCTCAGCAGACCTGCAGCTTTCTGGGACTTTGTTCCAGATATGTGGAGCAGAAAAACTGAACGCTGCTTCTCCATGTTTAGTTCTGACTCTGGGAACAGAAAGTAGACCGGTCCCAGACGACCTAAGGGGTCGGGATGGTTCATAAGGTAGCAGCAGATCAGAGATGTATTTTGGCCCTAAACCATTCAGTGCTAGTAGACATCTCCTCCTACCTCCTTCACAGCCTCTCATTCTCTTTTGCCCTTTTTCTTCTCTCTGACCCTCTGAAGTGAGATCCCATCATGTTTTTCCCATCATGCTCTCCTCCCACCCTGCGGTGAGGCGGTGAACCCCCGGCCGGAGGTATAAAGGACATGATTTACAGGGCCCCTTCGCAAAAAAGAAAAAGAAAAAAAAAAAAAAAACTTTAAATGAGAGATCAGTTTTCCAGCACATTAGTCTTTTTCTTCAGTGCAGGTTTCACTCTTTAAAGTCTTGACTTGAAATATGGCGTTCCGGCATGGTGTGGTCCAATTTTGTGAGGTTGCAAAAGTGCCAAAATGTAATTCCACGGGAGGAGAAAACTGTGATAAAGCCGGTTTCAGTTTTCTCCATGTTTGTTCGACGGGGAAATCCAAATGGGGGAGGAAGTGAGAGAAACAGTTGAGCATTAAGTCCCAAAGTATTGACACATTGTTATTTTCTAAACCTACACATCCATGTGTAAAACTTGTCACAAAATTAAAAATAGCTGGTCCACCTTAAAGGTCAGTCCACCTTAAGTGAGCCTGGGACGAAGTTTTTGCTAACTTCGGGTTAACTTCCTTCACCGGCACGGGAACTTGTCTTGGTCTTGAGGAGTTGTAGCAAGTTTTCACCGACAAACAACCCGTCGACACAATGCACTGCTACATTCACATCTATAACGTTACTGCTAACGTTATACGTCACACATGCTTTCTGTATCGACTGCCCACTCGCTAACGTTACGCACACAACCTACACGCTGAGCTATTCCTTAAAGGAGTTTACAACTTGTATGAAATATCTTAAAAATGGAGTTCAAGATATTTTATATTGCCAAATCTGGAGTGAGAATATCAAAACATTTTTGGTTGGATGGGAAGTTACTGGCACTGTCAATGTGAACAAGTACGATAAGCATATCAACATTTCTTAAAGAGTACCAGCACTGGATTTCTGATACTCTGCCACACGGATGGATGTTTTGACTGAGAATCATTGCACAATCACTCTTCGAATCAAAAATATTTTTTAATTGCTGAAGCAAGACAACCTGCTTCATACTTATACAGATTTACACCCGGGAGCTTCCCAGCATGAACACAGTCTTCTGCTATCGACTATGTCCAACAGAGCAGAGTCAAGCTGATCATACGAAACCTCTAATTGCGCTCTGAAACCACAAATGGTACACTAAAGAATCCATTAGAGGTTAGACTAAGCCTATCACTGATCACTTCTATAAAGTGCTGTAAACCCAGTAGTCTTGAAGTTAGAGCATCAGGCTTGTGGCTGGAAAGTCACTAATTTACATCCTGGACAGAGTTTAGAAGAGAAATGAACAAAAGTTTCCACTCACTGAGCAACCAAGACTGGTCTGATGGAGCAGGTCTGTGGAGAAGACGGTGTTTACACTGGAGAG
The DNA here is from genome assembly GCA_032191485.1 of Leptoclinus maculatus. Lineage (NCBI taxonomy): Eukaryota > Metazoa > Chordata > Actinopteri > Perciformes > Stichaeidae > Leptoclinus > Leptoclinus maculatus. The sequence goes on along the minus strand of JAVDOI010000011.1, from coordinate 5,291,264 downwards.
CTCCCAGGTGGTTGTGTCTGAAAATGTAGAGCTTACTCAGACTTTACTTTGATATAACTGGCTAATGAAGTGAATAAATGTAACCTCTAAATGAATTTATTAAGTTCTGATATTTCGCCTCCTGCCACAAAACGGTTGCTGCACTTCATTCAGTACTTATTTTCATATATGCTTTTACAAATGTTCCACATCAAATCCACTTCATCAAAGCTGAACACCTGTGTTACTTGGGCAGAAGCTGCAGTGGTGACTGTTAAACTCATCCATAGAAGTATTTGCATTAAGCGTGGCTTTGCTAATGAAAATCTTACATACATCTTTGTTCTATCATTTTGGTAATGGCAGTTATTGTTATTTTCAAATACCACCGTCTGCCTTGATGCTAACATTAGATGCAGTTCGAGGTAAACAAAACAGCAAGACCACATTTTATATATTATCAAGCTGTCAGTTTAAAGTGTAGGCACTGAGCTCCCGCTCTCATCATGAAGGAGTTTGTGTTGTAACTGTCGGCCCAAACCAAGCCCGAACCTTCTGATTTTCTTGTTCACGCGTAGGGGCAGGATGTCCCGGTTCTTGTTGTGGTGGACTGGCCCAGTATCATGGCCTGTCGGGAAATGGTCACGAAATGCAATCCATTGGTTTTGTGTACATGGACGTGAGTTTTTTTCGTATGGCTCTAGATGAAAAAAAATGCCAATGGAAAGTCAATTCGCATCCTATTTCGTAGTGTACACAAATTCAATTCATCCACATGACTAAGAAATAGTCTGAGTTGTGGTTTTAATGTTTTGGTTTAATGTTGTGGTTTTGTTGCCTAAACCCAACGTTCGTTTTGTTCCCTAAACCTAACAACGTTCGTTTTGTTGCCTAAACCTAACAACGTTCGTTTTGTTGCCTAAACCTAACAACGTTCGTTTTGTTCCCTAAACCTAACAACGTTCGTTTTGTTCCCTAAACCTAACAACGTTCGTTTTGTTGCCTAAACCTAACAACGTTCGTTTTGTTGCCTAAACCTAACAACGTTCGTTTTGTTGCCTAAACCTAACAACGTTCGTTTTGTTCCCTAAACCTAACAACGTTCGTTTTGTTCCCTAAACCTAACAACGTTCGTTTTGTTGCCTAAACCTAACAACGTTCGTTTTGTTCCCTAAACCTAACAACGTTCGTTTTGTTGCCTAAACCTAACTTTAATTTTTACGTGATGTCCAAAGCAAGTGTTATGAAAGTAACCAAGTATTTTCTTCGTCAATGAAGTTAAAAAAGTTATGATAACATTCTATCATCTTAGTTTCATGTCGTTATAATGTATTATAGACATTTTCTTATGCTAATTTGTGCATGACTGTCCCAAATTTGACATATTTCCATTTCGTATTTCCCCCCCGTTGATGTCATGTGGCGCCCGAATTCTAACTTTAATCCAGCAGCGAAGTTGCTGCACTTGTTGCTGCACCTCTGGCAGGGTAGGAGCACGACTCGTGTGAGGACACGTTTGTTTGGAGATCAAACACTCAACCCGTTGGGTACTAGTTGAGTTTAGGTCACAGGTTACTTTGTTGCAACAAAATCAGGAACACATTGAGTCCTGGTCGACATCTTATCTCTCCTGTCAGTTGAAAACAACAGTGCCCCAGACAGATGCTTCTGAACCAAAACACTGTCAGACAGTGACAGGCTCGGCCCATAAATTTCACTGCTGGATACACCCCAGTACATCTGTGCTTCAGCGTCAAAACAAACCCCAAACATCCATAAATACGCGTTGCTACACTTGCGTAACCACAACTAAGAGGAAAGCTCCTGTAGGCCTACTTTCTGGAGTTCACCAATAAATAAGCTCTGTTCATGTATCTATTATAATAACATTTATCCACCAAATCTTGTGTTTTTGGTACAGTGTTGAGGTGCATTTACTGGCCAAAACTAGGAAAGTAAAAGGCAGTTAGTTTGCAAGTAAACAGGCTTACAGTTGGCAGTGCAAAGACCAGAACAATTCTGAAGTCAGAACAAGTTACAAACCTGCAATTTTAATAGATTTACGTCATATTCTGGGTAATACATGTTTTTAACGGTAGGAGTAAACTGATAGCACTGCTTCTTCTGGCCATGGTGTGCTAAAACGATTTGTATGTACTGTACAAAGAGTCCTTGACTGGAGTTTGTCTCTACATGATAGTTAAATGCTGGTTGGAGGCTTGAGGTTAACCTTCAAGGTCTAAACAAAACTGTAACGCAGAGGTTTGTGGCGCTAAACAAGAAAGTCAATGAAACTCCACACAGACATTTCATGACATGTACTAAAAGATTTTCAATTAGCATCTCAATTATATTATCATATTGATTTACACTATCAACAGTTGTTCTTTAATCTTTAATTAAATACTTGATTCAGCTGAAAAACGGGCCAGTGAGAGGTCGTCTGTGCGTTGTGATTGTTGGTAGTGAAATGAGTTGGACAGAAGTCTGTCCAGTGTCCAGGCTGCGATACAGAGGAGTTACTAATAGTTTGAAAATGACGAGACAGGGGAGGATATTAAATTATCACGGCAGTCAAAATAAAACCTTAAATCTCTGAAGACGTATACTTTTCACCCCGCAAAAAAAACATCAATCTTAAACTCTTGTCTTGCTCGAAAAAGGTGAAAACGTGTGAGATAATTTCACTGGTTCCCAGTGCTCTTTTAGGGATTATCTTTAAAAAAAGTGATGACATTGTGAATTGGGATAATATCGCTCCAGAGGTAGCAAGATAACATCAGTTGAAAGTTGCTTAAACAAGCCAGTTTGCTCTCGTTAAGATGACCTCACCCCTCTGGCAGATTGTGCCTCCCTCTTTTTGGAGGAATACGATTTTAAGACTCAACATTACACTGAATGACCTGTCAAGATGGATCGTTTTTGCAGCGCAGGAGAAAGATAAAACCTTTTTCATTTTCAATGTGACGCCAACTGATTTTTTTTGTTTTTGTTTAATTCTACAATAGACTTTGAATGGTTTCCACAGACATAAAGGTCATATCACTCCCTCAGCATGTTGGAGGATGTCGGCTTTAAAGTGAAGGTGAAAATGAAGCAAATTTGAAAATGCTAAATTTCCACATCGAGGAGTTACATAATGACACTTAGACAGTCATCCTTTGTCCTAAATCCGCTGGTGACGTATGAAACTCTGGCCAGTTAGTTCTGCGAGTCGAAGCCTGATTGACGGGCTGTTGAAGTAACTGGGACACACGTTGGGCAAAGTGCTCTGCATGCAAAACAGCGGATATCACACACGTCATGCAACTCACAGTGACACGACTTCACTTGAAAATAAAGAACAAGGATGAATAAAAATGCAAGAACACAAAGAGTAACCTTCCGTGAAGATATGGTTTGATATTTGACCAGATGTCTGCACAAAGAAGAAATTATAGACTTTCTGTTTTTGTTATTAAGTGAAGGGAGTGTTGCGCCTGTAGACACGTTCACACACAATCCCAAAGTCTCATAAAACTGCAGATGTTTCTTTATGGCGTTTATTTCTTTAAGAGACTTGAATGCACACAATGCATACATGCACACACTCACGCAGCCTATTGGCTTTCAGCAAGTCAGCCAGGAAGATCATCTTGTGTTTCTGGTGTCCCTCTCTGTTCAGGGATTTACCGTCCCTCTCTGAGGAGCCATTAGGTAATGCTGCTCCGCTGCCCAGAAACCCTGCGCTTCTTAACAACACAGCACCAAATGCAGAAAGAAACTATCAGGAGACACCTGCTGTTTCCATGAACCTGGCTGACCAGGTGAATCCAGGTGAAACCCTCCCTCACCAAATTCATCACCTCCCCTGCCATCAAGGATTTAAACAATTCCTACGCATGCATGGGTTGTGCCAACGCAGGTGCAATTCAATATCGCAGACACTAAAACTACCAGGTGCAATAAATATGAGGGGATTTGTTTTGGTGACGTCTCGAGACATTCAGTAGTACTTCAGGAGGAGAGATCAACAGTGGACCATACTTACATTACATTACATCACAGTCATTTAGCAGACGCTTTTATCCAAAGCGACTTACAGTAAGTGTATTCAACATAGGTATTCAAGAGAACTGCTAGTCACCAGAAGCATCTAAAGAGCATAAACCAGAGCAAAAGTACAGTGCAGAAACAAACAAATGCAATAAGTGCAACAAGCTAATACTATAGCACAATTAGCACAATAAGTGCTAAGTGGAAGGCTCTGGGTAGTACTTCTTGAAGAGGTGAGTTTTCAGCCTGATGAAAGATGGGCAGCGACTCTGCTGTCCTGACGTCAGTGGGGAGTTCATTCCACCACTGTGGGGCCAGGACAGAAAACAGCCGTGACCGGGTCGATCGGCCGTAGAGTTGGTTCAGGCCAAATTTCTTTTGTAACCTTTTGTATCTATTGCTGAGATTTCTTTGTGCCAAAAAAAGCATTAGCCTTGTTTTATGTTGACATTTGAAGGAAGTTCAAGGGAAAATGAGCCAAAAGATGTGAGTTCAGCCTTTATCAGCACTAACAGACACACTGAACCAGCACACTTCTGACATTTGTAGTCACTCTAAGCGACGAACAAGAACATGGCCAACGCGTTTCGCCTTAATGAGTCAGGGTGTGATCTCACGATGATGTTTTTCAGACTAATACCAAGCACTTCCTTCATAAGTAAGCTGGACATTGTTTCTTATTTGTATTTTACTGCTTATATCTTTATAAGCCATATATCTTTAATGCTTGTACCTTTCAATATGCTTCAGGTGTTGTTGTTTTCAACTCCTGCCTTCCTCTACGTCTTGAGACAATTCATCAGCTTAAGTGATCAACATTTATTTTGAGTACATAGTTGTGAGTTTATATTGTATTCATGACAATAAATAATATGTAGAATTAAGACAACTTTCATTAAAACAAAAGTCCACGTTACTGCTACCTGTAAATACCTGGAATCAGCTCTTCTCCTGAACTGTATGTGAAAGACTACAGTGAGATAAGAGTTATTATTTTCTAATGAGATTACGTTAACACCATAATCCGTTTCTTCCTACCCTCTGGTTTCCTGTGACGTCTTAACGGCGTAATAAGGTCCACACTTCTGTTTTCATAGGTGCGAGCACTTACTGCACGATAATCTGTGTTAAATGGCCTTGCCAGCCGGTGTGTCTCTCAGGTTTCTTTTATAATTAAATAATAACGATGGATGTGAGAAGCAGAAATCTGACAGCCGAGGGGGGGGGGCGACTGGAGGAAGTCTCTCCACTGCTGTGTCTGTACCTGACGGCCTCTTTCTAGACAAGACACTGCAGCACAACACATGACAGCGATCTGTTAACTGCAGCTGTTCGCTCACATTTAGGCGTAGTATGCGCACTAACTGTATTGCTGAGAAACACATTTTGCTGAAGGGATGTAGTTTGGATCTAATGTAAACAAATAAAGTCTCATGACACACACATGATAACATTTACATCTTTATATTCCAGTGATTTGCTTTCATTTTGTATTCATAAACTATATCTTCACCAGCAACCCAACGATATACTGTATAACCAGTTCTTACTCTAAACATAGCATCCAACTCTTAGAAGAAACACATTAGTCTTAATGTTACATATACACCAATATACTTTCAAGTAAATGTGCAAAATCAGAATTCATCCTCAAACACAACACATTGAAGGTATTTGCTGCATTATTGTAGCCGTGGACATTCCAGCATTTTCCTGTTGGAGAAAATCTGAATTTTTTTCCCCGTTTGACACTCATTAGAGCCAGAAAAGTAACCCAGATAGAATCATGGCGAAAGATTCTTTTTACATAACATCATCACTTTAACACAATAGGATGTGTTCATCTGGCCTGCAGAGCAGCCTAGTAGCCGGAAACGATATAACTCATGGGTTGTTGGTTTGTTCCCTGTGAAAAACAAATCCGCTGCATTCTTTTATTGCATCAATATGACATTCAACCCCTGCTGTACAGTTTCAGGATAAATGCATAATCCTGGACCTCTACAATTACTGACACGCTGCCATTTGTTGTGGCTGCATGCCTGTCTGTTTTTGTATATCCCTGTATGCATCATACGGAAGCTCATCTGCGTTGAGCGTTAAGTCATGTGAAGGAGTCGTCTCTCAAAAAGCTTCCTGGATCAACGTTCAGGAGAACAAGCTGTTTGTAATCTATGACGAGGATGATGAACCGCTGCCATGCCATCTGAATTCCTAGAAGACGACTTCTATTGATTTGCTCAAATGCAATACTGGACGCTTCTGCAGATGGTTAGATGTTTCTTGGAAATATCCCGGATGGGATTAAGTTGAACAAGGCTTGTTATTGTTGTACTTTGAATAAACAAAGAACATCTATGAACACAGGTTCTTGTTTTGAGGCCTGGGTTAAGTTGCAAGTTTGTAAAATGTCTTCAAACCTCATGTAGAGTTTTAATGCATCCCAGTCACTGGCAGGATGTTTGTATTTGTGAGTGGATCCGTGTCCAGGTAACGGATCTCCAGGTTCAGTTTCAGTTTGATCTACAATATGAACTGCGTTACTTTGAGGCAAAACTTTAACAAAACCATCATAATAGTAGACGTGAGAAGGCCCCACGGCAGAAAAAACACTTAAGCTTGAGACGTTTTTGCCTTAAGTTCATCAGTTTGTTCTCAATTTGTGTTTCTTAGCAGAAGATAAATGCCCCTGCTTTAGTTCAACTAGGACAACAGAGGAAAGGTACACATAGTAGTTCAGTACTACATCTGTGTAGATCTATAAACAATCAGTTCATGTTTAAAGAGAAATGAGACAATCCTGGTGAAAGCGAGTGCAGTCTGTCTCTATTGGGGTCAGTGTGTTTCAAACAAAGTGCTTACTTTACACTTTTGGTAACTTTCCAAAACCAATAACCCTACGGCCCGGGTGTGCTGAGAAAGTAGAAACGGGGTTTGAATCTCAATCTTTCGCTCTCGTTTTTTCATCCTGTACGCAATTACCTCGGCCTCTTCTTCATGTCTACAAATGAGTGGGTATGAATGGCTGAAACCTAAAGCCGGCGCTGTTTTCCTCAGTTGAATGTTGTGTCTCTCTCGCTCTACAACGGCAGTGAGGGATCTAAACTAGGGATTTGGCCTGGCACATTCACTGCAGTACAAATTAATATATATATATATGCAGCTTTGTTTTGTAAATTGAAGTGATAGCCATAACTGTGCAAAGTGTATTAAGATATAGTTCTACCGTTAGCAGCTACATACTGATTTGTGACAGTATGGAATGGAGACGTATGAGAATATCTGTCATTCTGAACGGGCAAAATCCCAAAAACCAACACAGGAAGAAGGACTTTGCGGTAGAAAAACTGATTTAGTTAACCACCTACCAATACCGTATGTGTGCATATGCATGCATGTAGTCCCACATTCATCTGCGTTTTTTCTCCATGTCTGTTTTTTACGTGAACCACATAGCATCTGTCAAGTGTCAGTCCCTCCCACCTCGCACACATGTGGGCAGAAAACTAAACCCCAGAAAACCCCAGAAACCTGGCCGCAGAAACTGGGTCACCAGCGTCACAGACTTGTTTGGGAAACGCACACAAACACACAAAACAACACGTTGAGGGGAAATGTGAACACGTGACCAAGACAAAAAAAATTTAAACAGAAGGATTTTCTGCAACATTAAAAAAGAAAATACTTTATTTTGGTAATCATCCTCAATCTTTTTCTCATTTTCAATCTTTTTCCTCCTCTCACTTTTTCTCTGTTTGTGTCTTTAGCTGTCTTTCTCATGATCTCTTGTCGTCTCATTCGATTCCTTGCGGTTTCTCCAGCAGCGCAGGCTCTATCCAGCAGTCTATTTATTTTTCATATAAACTATTGCTCTGCGTCTTTCAGCCATCGCACGGGTCTAACAAAACCCATTAGACCAGAGATAACAACATGATCTACTTTAACAGACCCAGTTCAGGAGTTAGAGCCAGTCCTTTTGACTTAAAACCCCAAATATTCAACGAGGCACTCAAGAGGCCTAAAATCATCCCAACCCTGCATGTATGGCCGGCAGCCTCCGTCAAAGGGTTTATATCTTATGCAGCAGCTCTCTGTTATATCCTCATACCATCATCTTGGTAACAGTTGTTGCAAAATCAGCGCTCAAAGAAAAAGCGTGTTATTTCAAGCTAACTCCCATCCGTTGTTGACATTTTACAATCCATTCTAATGATGTAGCTTGGCTGTAATATCACAACACATTTTCTGCATGTGTGACACAGTGGCGGCCAATAATCATTGTAAGAATTGATAAATTGAGACGATAAAGCTGTCAAATTGGAAGTGCGCCATTTTTGCTTGCCACCAACAAAGCAGCCAATGGAGTTGGCACCTTTTTAGGCAGCAGCCAGCATTTACAAGCATGTTGTCTGGTGTTTATTACCCACCAGACATTTTTCTTGGCAGGGCGGAAGGGCCCTATGAAACAGTATGTGGACCCATTGGAAACTCAAACCCGCCGCTGAAACAAATGCTGATGGAAATCCTGCATTTGGTGGGGGACTCATCTCAGCAGGGTGCCTCACCTTCTGAATGTCAGGCTGTACCGCTGTGTGGATAATATTCCTCTGTCAGGCTTTATTTGGACTGTGCCCAGTCGAGGGGAGAGCAGAGCAGAATAAAAAGCCGAGGAGAGAAAATGTCAGGAGGAGAAACCACGGAGAGGTGAGAGGAAAGGTGAGAAGAGCAGAGGGAGAGGAAAGAGGAAGTGTGAAAATCCACCCATTTCCTCCATGTCCATCATCGACCAACTCATCAGTCACGCTCACCTCATGCTAACACACACCTGTCTTCTCACCTGTCACCGTCAGGACATTCATCAGAGAGTGTAGAAGTCTGACATAACAAGGACAAGTGATCCGAGTGTGTGGTCTAAAAGTTAAAGCAACTTTTTTTTAGTGTGTGAAACTCGCTGAACTGGTCGCTGCATAGGATGACAAAAGATAAGTCTCTATGTGAGAAGGCTGGCAAAATTGTGTGTATTCGGGAAGAAAAAAAAACGCCGTCTTTTGTGGGATTTGTTGGCTATCAGAAATAATAGAATGATGCCAGCTTTGGTATTGTTGCTGCAAAGGACGAAACCATAATTACGAAGGGTCAGCAGTGTGTCTGTGGTTGGGAGCAACAATTGGCTCAAAGCAGCTCGCGTCTATCGTTTGTTCCTCGCCTGTAAACAGGGAGGCTCTATAAGTTGTTGTTTTATTGTCTCCTCTCCAAAATATCTTTTAATCCCAGTCTGCTACAGTGACATCCGCAGTAAAAGACTGTGGTAGGGGCTCGTTGTATTGCTCATAAATGTGCTAATAGCCAACTTAGCTGTGTAATTAAGGCTTACTAATAATACGGTGATTGTTAGATCATCTTTGTAAGGCAGGCATCCACTTCCTGTGTTTCTAAGAACCAGTGATATGTGCCAGTTGAATAATGCATTGTTACATAGTTATGGGTATGTTTATTCAAAACCTGACTTTTTCATGAAAATATGGTAATCCAGCCATCATGATTGAGACTTTTTTATAATTAGCCACAAGCTCAAACAGTAAAAAAAAAACGTTTCTGAACATTTGTGTCCTTGAACCCTGTGAAACAGGATTGTCCTTTAACATGGATTAAGGTAAAGTGCCTTGCTTAAGGGCAGCTCAGTGGTATTTCCTGAAAGAGCAGAGAGCGTTAGTCATTCAGCTTTTCTTTCCCCAAAATTTCCTCTGCTTCTCAACGGGCCAGGATCTCTTAAAGCTTCGTCGAGATTCACAAAGGACGATGTGACTCTCACCTTTGAGTTTGAGCCTGATAGTGGACGGCACGAACACATTTCCTCCCAAAATGTCCCAGCGGCATTGTGAACATTTCTCTTCCCCTTTGCACGGTGCCCTTTGGAGGTCCCCATGCTGCTTGCTATGCCTGTTTTCTGTTTTTTTTTAATTTTTTTTATTGCATCTGGTTCCCATCCTGCTTCCTGAGGTTCAGATTAAACCATCTTGAGTTTCCAGCTGCCGGAGAGCCTGTTCCAGTGGCTGTAACTTTGAATGGATGAACCAGAGAGCGAGAGAGGAAGTGACAAAGAGAAAAGGGAGAGTGTGATGGAGAGATTTGGGGGTATGCAGGGTGCAAAAGAGAGATAGATAAAGAGAAAGACAAAGAGATGAAGGTCTTTTTATGCCGTCCCCCCCCCCCCCCTGATACACTCGGTTCAATTTGAGGTCTCAGGTGATTGGCAGCATGCAGCTAACAACCATCTCTGTTTCTCCAATAGACAAAGACAGCAGAAGAATAGACTTGGCCTCTGAAACTTTTAACTGTTGAAGAGATTCTTGAATATTTATACTGTATCTTATTTCTACAGACGTAGATTGGAAGAGAAGAGTTCTTGTTGGCTCAGTCCAACATCTGATTCATCTCGAGGCTTTCAAATGATTGACAGAATCAACCCACAGCACAAACAAGCAGATTATTCCATTCCACACTGTATTTATTAATGTTCCATAATGCAGTGCGTATTGTATGCTCTCTGATTCAATGACTATAGGCTTCACGTCTGAGCAGTCAATAACCGGGAACTGTTGCAAGACGTGTTGACAACCACTGCACTAATGTGACACAGGTGCGCTGTATATGTTTTGAGCAACACCCTAAGATGAATATAGATTTATCGCGTAAATAAAATGAACTGGAAAACAGATGCAAGCAGCGGATTCAGCTGCTGCAGCTGGTTTGAGTGTCGTTCTCTCCTCAGTACGACTGTTTCAGCTGTTCTAGTGACATCTGTTGGAGTCAACTAGTAACTTTATCTTCAGAGTTGATGGACGCAAACTCCAAACTAATTGAGTGAAAATACCACAATTTATTGCTTTTACTTGTAAAAAATAAATGTGGCAGCAGTTTTAAACACCATTTTTTATACTTAATATAATTCTGTGTCTCTAGTTCATACCGCGTTGACAAAGGGCATAAATATAAGCATACTCAGTGTCAGTATGCGTACAAAAGGATGTTGATTTACACTGTTGCAATGCAGACACTGCACTAATTTCATTATGGAGAATTAATCATTTGGTCCATATAACATCAGAAAATAGTGAAAACTGCTAAAAGCGACGTCTTCATGTGTTTTGTTTTGTCCGACCAACAGTCCAAAGCCCAATGATAATCAATTAACTGCAACAAAGGATAAAGGAAAGCGGTAAATTCACATATTTGAGAAGCTAGAAACATCAAATGTTTTGCTTTTTTGCTTGGAAAGAAAGACTTGAACGACATTTAAATGATCTAAATAGTTCATTTTATGTCCATGACCCACTCAGTGTTTTAACTGGTTTATTCACAGCTAGAATCATTAGCAGATGTTTTGTATATTTTGAGATCAGCATTTTATCTCCTCTTTAACTTTTCCTTTTGCTGTTGCTGTTGCATTGCTACATTTGTACATTTTTAATCCAGATTTTAAACAAATTGTGTTTATTGGTATGACAGCTCCAGTAACAACCATAAAGTTCTAAATCTTTGGAGAAAGTACAATTATCAAAACAGTATACAGTATTATGTTTATTAATTAAGTGATAATAATTGAGTTTAGACATGAATAAGACACAAGCTTCACCTTTCCACAGTTTATTTCCTTTTAAAATAATTCATACAAATGCATACAGTCACAAACATATCTTTGTCAGGTTGTCAGTTTTGACCAAAAATAATGATATTTACTGTAGAATATAGAATATGTATACTGTATATTGCTACGCCTACTACTTTACCATAAAGGGGACCAAGGTAGGCAACAGTGGACTGTGTGTTACGACCAGGGATGGAATTTCAAAGAGCACCTCGACACTTTAAAGGGGCCGTTCACCCCAAAACCAAAAATACATATTCATCTCTTACCTGTAGGGCTATTCATCAAACTAGATTAATGTACACCAAAACAATCTAGATTGATGAATAGCACTACAGGACACAGGTAAGACATGTATTTTTGATTTGGGGGGTAACTGTCCCTTTAAAAGCGTGTCTGTTGTTTTTACTTGTGGCAGCCATCAGTTTGAATGAGGAATGCTTACAGAGTCGTCGTTCCCCCCCCCCCCCCCACATAACAACAGGCATCTGGTGAGGAAAGATTCAGAGTCAAATTCAAACTATTCCAGCATTTTGTGGCTGACATTTAAATCTTCTTTACTCAGACATACTCGCCAATGGGTCGTGAAATTTCCATCCCTGATTGCTACCCTGACTACCTCACCATGAAGAAGGACCAGGTAGGCCACAGTGGACTGTTTTTACTACTCAGCCGCTGGTAGAAGGGGATCCAAAAAGCACCGTCACTTTAGCTGTCCTGCTAACAATCAACAACACTTGAACTGGAGTCAGTTAATCTCGAGAGAAAAAGAGTTTCAGATGGTGTTGGCGTAAACAGCACCTTGTTTACATGTTGAGAATGGAGCCAGTAAACGCATAGATTACTAGGTCAGTTAGCTGGCTTAGACTTGAAGTCTAGCTCTCAGCATTTTGTTGCGTTTTTTAACATAGTGTTTAGTTGTGTATTTAGATGGCAGTCTTTGTAATGATGCCTTGTGGAGAGTGCTAGCCACCACCCCCCTTCTCCCAGTGCTGCTTTTTCAGACACAGATACAACCAAGTCACATTGACACAGGCAGGCAGAACACCATATGTACACATAGACACAGAGGCCACAGAGGGCGGCTGAACGGTATACTCAGGAAGGACCCATCATGAAATGCTGCAGGAATACTAGGCGAGAGGAAAACGGGACGTCCTGACATTCCATCAGGAAACGTCTTTACTTTGTTGAAAGGGTGATCAAACTGGCCGTAGAGTATTTGAATAACTCTTTAACAGGTCGATTTGGCAGCGGATCTAAAACATTAACATTTGGGTTAACTTCAAGAACACAGCTGCTCCTCATCAGTCGGTAACCATTAACTGTTCTTAACTGGATGAGACGTCTGTACGAGTGAGTCTAACTTCAAACAGGAACCAACAGCGGTGTCGGCAGAGAGCAAAGCAGTTGAATAACTGATTAATAGGGTTTTGTGATTTGCTGATTTGACGGATCCCTCGCATGAAGCAACATGTCGCGCATCATTTGTAAACCTTGGTGTGCTCTTCGTGTTCCATGATTTGGACGATTGACGTGTGAAATGGTGGAAGTACTGGATGTTTAGACACGAAGACGACAATAATGACAAAATATCAGTGCGTTGCCTTGTACATAATCTGCTTTATCCCAACCGCTCTATTTTGTGAATTCAAAACGGCGATTAGCCGATGAGGTCGTCCCAGCCAAAGCATACCATCACGCCACCTCCCGACAGCCTTTCCTCGATATGGGCCAAACATTTACAAACGAGTCCCAAGAGCAAAAATCGCATGCCCCCTTAAACATATCAAACTAAAGCAAACATCAGATCAACTTTAGCTCTTGTTAAAAGTTCTTTTGTATCTAATGTAGCAGGACACGTAAAAGGCAAGCAGGTAGAAAAACAAAAGCACTAAGTGGCATAAAAAGGTATATTCAAAACAAATTTAAAAAATAATATACCAACTGCAGAAACTTAATTTCCTGAGATGGTGTGCAAAAAGCTGCCTCTTTTTTTTCTGGAGGGGGGAGGGGGGGGGGGGGGGGGGTAAGGGTTTTAGAGCTTGTTAATTTGGGGACACATGAAACAAAACTAAACAGATATTGTATTCTCAAACCAGTTTGGCTACATAGAGAGATCACACAACCCTTGTTTTTGTTAAGACTGGCGTACGAGTATCAGTATCTTCTTGCCGTAAGTCTAAAAACTGTACACAGAAGACAGGTTACATTCAGTTCATAACCGACTACTTTTGCTTGTACATCAAACTAAAGAAAGTACACAGAAAAAGAGAGAAAGACATGAAACCTGCCCCTCTAACTTTGGACACACTACAGTCTAAGACAGCAGAATTTGATTCAGAATCCTTTCTTCCCAAATCAACAGATATATGTTATCGTTATTTTTAATTCTTTTTTTTTTTTTAGCCTCTGGCAGTAACTCGACTACTGTAGTTGTTGTAGTCTGGAGATCATCCTGTGGATCTTTACAGTCTTTCTCAGGACGTCTGTTCGGAGCAGAGGACAACTGTCTGACAGCTATCCACTCCTCTTCATCATCCTCTTTATAGTCATCATCATCTTCTTCTTCTTCTTCTTTGGAGTATGAACCGGCTGCTGGGAAACCAATTTGCCAGAGTGTTTTGAATCGATTGTTACTGGGACCTCAACCTGTCCACCTGACACTCTGTGAACCTGTCTGATGACAACTCGTCACTCGGGAGCTTATCGCTGTGAACCATGTTTGTGGCTACAGTTGGTCATTCGGATGCTGCTCTCTGTCGCCCTCTGGTGGCTTGACTGTATTCTGTCCGGGGGACGGGGCATGAGGAGGGTGTGAGACAGCGGGCGGGAGGGTGTGTGTGATGGGCACGGCGCTGGGCACCGTGCCTTCAACAGGAGGCGGGAGGCCGCCAGCTGGCAAGCTCACCACTCCTGAGGGATACCTGGAGAGGGAAGAGGGGAGGAGGAGAGAGAGAGAGAGAGAGACGCAAAACTGAGTCATCAAAGTAAAACGGAAACTAAAATTAAAAAGATATGACCTTTTTTTGACCTGCACAAACACACTGCAGTAGGCCTCCATTAAATGTAAATTAAATGTAACATGTATAGCTTAATGATTAGTAGAACACTTTGGTGGTGTAATAGTGTAGCACACTTCAGTACCACAGAGTATTGCACCTCCAGACATTTTATTTTGAAATGATCAAAATAGAGCAGAAGACGATAATAAAGTATCCCAAACTTCTTTTCATAAAGATTGATAGTAGGTATCCATGTCTTTACATTTTAAGAGAAAGTTCGGTAGTTTTGAATAATATTTGGTTTACTGCCCTGTTATATTTACACTCTATTTTGGCAGGAAAGATGGTGATTGGATTCGTGCAGCGTCACTTCATCAGCATCAGCAAAATGATGAAATCACCGCAAATAATGCTAATTTTTTTTATTGACGATTAATCTGGCGATTATTTTCTCAATCAATCGATCAAAAGTTTAGATTATCAAATCTCAGAGAGAAGAAAGACCATCACAACGTCCCAGCAACACACTGTTATTCTAGCACAGCAGCAGTAACAGTTATCTTCTCTCATTAGTACATTTATAACCGTCACATTCTCTATTTTCAAGACATTTGGCAGAAATTTATCAATCACTTTACCGGGGTTTGGGGGAGAAAAATCAAACTGCACTGACCACTACTGGTTTCTTTATCCTGATGATTATTACCTATAGGCCCCGTTGAGCTCGGGGTGAACGGTAGCTGGGTCAACACCGGCCCAGTGGTTATTCTGGGAGAGGAACTCCTTATTCACACAGTTCTTCAAACTGTCTGGGATACGACCTGAACAACAGAGAAGCGGAGCAAAAGAAGTGTTAACAGAGAAACCAAAATAATTCACACTGGGGAGGGGGGGGGGGGATCTTGTTAGCGTTACTGCACTCACTAACCCATTTTATACGGATACAAAAAATGTCAGACAAGATTAAACAGGTCAGTGGTAAAAAGACTGAGCCACTGGGGAAACCACAAGAGGAGGAAATGGGATAGAAAGAAGCAGGAAAGGAAGAATGGTTTATGCTCGACTGCCATAGAACACCCATAAAAATCGCTTTTTAGACTTGAGTTTACATTTTCAGCTGTGTGTGTGTGTGTGTGTGTGTGTGTGTGTGTGTGTGTGTGTGTGTGTGTGTGTGTGTGTGTGTGTGTGTGTGTGTGTGTGTGTGTGTACGCTACCTGTGATAGCCCTCCGGATCTCCCTGGCTGCCTCCTCTCTCATCTCCAGCGATGCCTGTTCGCTGTACCAGGCAGCGTGGGGGGTGCAGATCAGGTTGGGAGCGTCCTTCAGCGGGCCCTGACTGAAACTGACAAATGTACAAACAGTGAAATCAGTGACAGCTGCAACAAATCATGAGATTGGTGGTGTGTGTGGGAGTGTGTCCTTGTGTGTGTGTGTGTGGGGGGGGGGTGTTTGTGAGTGGGTCAGTGCACCTCTGTGATTTAACTCTTGTAAGTTTTGTCTTTAAGCTTGTATGACATTATCTATAGTAATATTAATGGTCCTAAATGCTTTAAAATCACACAGTTTCAAGTCAAAACACATCAAAACATGTTGGGGGAGGGACCCCAAACCCAATATCTCCTTGTAGCGTTTATTCTCTGTAGATATTCAGAATGTGTTTTTGTATCCTGCCGCATAATACGAGCATCCTGAACAGCTCACATGCTTCAGCTCTGCGTGCATACCTGCCCGTCTGGCTGGAGTTTGTTCCAGGCTTTCGGCATCCTCAAATATATTATAGAGCGATACTATAGGCTACAAATACCACAGGAGAGCACTTGAAGTATTAACACTATAGGTAACCATAACCCAAAATGTTTAAGTGGGAATATGTGAGTATTATAGATCTACTATCGAAGATGCAAAGCCCAATTATAATATAAGATATATATGGATCTGAAAAATGATGTGCACTCAATAGGGTGCAGATCTCCGCCAGGTGTGTCTGCAACGACATACAAAACAATCAGTGAGTGTGTTACCTGAAAGGCTCCGTCTCATGAACATCCAGAGCAGCTCCACGTATCCTCCCCTCCTTTAGGGCCTGAGCCAGGGCCTTCTCATCCACCAGACCCCCCCTGGCCGTGTTCACCAGGAACGCCCCCTGGCGCATCTTTAACACACACGAAACACACATTCAGTCCATCTTTGATCTAATAGGATAGAGCTCCACCTGATTATCATTTTATATTGGCTGAAGGACATTTAAAGGTAATGTTAATATGTTATGTTTTATTGATCCATGGAGAGATATTTTTTCTTTTTACTTTCCCTCTTCCAGCAAGGTCAGGAATACTTGAAAGCATAGCCTGTGGCTTAGCCCAGGAGATGAAGGACGAATAGATATTCCCTGAGTCCATCAGTCATCATATGCAGTGCACACAGTAGAGAACCTCATTCATCTGTATGTAGGCAGTGGGCTTCCCTGAGTGTCCACTTCTCTAATATTTATGGCCATGGGATGTAGTAGTTGACGCAGGGATAAATAAATCATTCAAGTGTGCGTATGTGTGCTCAGTCTAAGTGTGTGTGTGTGTGTGTGTGCTGCTGTACCTGTTTGATGGTGAAGTCGTTGATCAGGTGGTGGTTGTGTTCATTGAGGCTGCTGTGCAGAGAGACACAGTCGGAGTGGAAGAGCAGGTCCTGAGGAGAAATACAGGAAAAAGTTGCTAAAGATTAATCCACAATCTTCTATTTACACCTTTGAGGGCTGCTCACCACCGCACCAGCTTCACAGTAAGCATTCGTTTGCTCAATAACGATAATATCAGTTAAGAACAGGCCACAAGATAAAATGTAATTAGACAGTGGACGTGGACTTCCATCCAGCACACTGTTGTCCACTTTGGTCTGCTTTATGGTTTAGTAATCGATGTAGCAATATCCTAAATACTACTGTGTTTTTTCATTAAAATAGACAACCTGAATTATTTTTAGGAAGAAAAGGAAATGAACAGTGGAAATCAATTAGCTTTTCGTTTTTTGGGCCCCACCACTCCATTCCTGTTAGTGTCTGTTAGCTGTGGCAGTAAGTCACTGAAATCACTCCACAAGCGTGATGTGTGTGTGTGTGTGTGTGTGTGTGTGTGTGTGTGTGTGTGTGTGTGTGTGTGTGTGTGTGTGTGTGTGTGTGTGTGTGTGTGTGTGTGTGTGTGTGTGTGTGTGTGTGTGTGTGTGTGTGTGTGTGTGTGTGCTACCTGTAGTGTGGTGACCCTTTGTAGTCCCAGAGATCTTTCTACACCGTCAGCCAAATACGGGTCATAGAAGATCACATTGAAGCCGAAGGCCTTGGCTCTCAGGGCTACAGCCTGGCCCACTCGACCTACAAACATGGAGGTGCACACACATTACTACACTCACAGAAGTATGTGAATACACATTCAAATGGAACAAAAAAAAAAAAAGTTTACATTGTATATGTTCCCTTTTTTTGGACATTTGCCTTGAAGAAATTACATAATTCTCTGGCTACACACGTCTGCTCATTATTACTGAAAAAGCTTCCAGACTGTTCAGGGAAGAAATTTGCTTTCTGCTTAATCCGCTTATATTTTATTGGCATTAACTCCTCAGGAAGCCAATTTAGCTGAGCTAAGGAGAAAAATGAAAATGGAAGAGAGCGAAAAAAATCCTTTGATTAGAAACTTCAGTGCGACTACCCTCTATCTCAGACAACATTAACAAAATAAAAACCTTCTTAGCCGTACTAGCAGCTGCATGTGTCGCTCGGCTACGTTCATGGTCCCCAGAAGATGAATCCTAATGGTTATCCCCTGACTTTTACTCCAGCCCCTCAGCGCGGAGGCATGGAGTCATATCATATGTATGTTGTGACTCACCGAGTCCTATGAGTCCCAGTGTCTCTCCTCTGATCCTCGCGGCTCCCGACGCCACCTCTCGGATCTGCTCCACGTTCTGAACCCGCGTGCCCTCCCGGAGCGCCTGGTATGAATAACAATGAATCATTACAGAGATCCTAAAACGTTACAGTTCAACACAGTACAGGTACATTTCTAAATATAAGTCTAAATCCTTTTAGATATTGTGATCATGGTGATAAAGTATACGTCTAAGTGATGATTACTTATAACTGATTTGAGGAACAAATCATTTTACTTGTACCGTCTACATCTTACATCAAAGTCTCTCAAATACAGCAACATTCTAAAGAAAACAAATTTCAATTTTGCTGATTTGTCAGTAATTCTCTAAGCTTATATTGTGATAAATGGACGTACACCTCTAGCCAATACATCTAGAGTTACTTCATTTAAATCCAGTTCATTTCAGTCCGTTTTATCAGCCACACAGAGACACAAACCTGGTGCAGCCAGGTGGTGCGTCGGTACAAGGTGAGGATGTGACACAGCGTGGAGTCGGCCGTCTCCTCCACCGAGGCTGCTGGCATATTACACACAGCTATGCCTGTTGGACCAGAAAGCAGATAAGGATTAGTAAAAGCTTTTTGATGAAGTTTGGTAAAAAAAAGCTATTTTGGTTAGAGAAGTGCAAAAACCAAGATGTCGCGTCAGCAATTTTCTCTGCAAACACTACTGGCTGCTTTCAAATTGCAGCGCGTCTTGGTGGAGGGAGATACGGGGACGTTAGTAAAGCTCTGGCTGTTGCAGGACAGACATGAGTTTTAATAAAGAGCTTTACTCACTTCATGTTTTTAATAGAAGACTTCTAGCAAACATGGCAATACCTATTGGCATCAGGAAAAAAAAAGAGTTTGGGGGAGATTGGTCAAATCAGCTGTTGAGCAGTGGTGGAATGTAACTCAAGTGCTGTACGTGAGTACTTGAGCGTTTGTATTTTATTCTATTCTTTATCTGACAGCTTTAATGACAGATTCAGATTATTAATACAAAATATAAATCAACTAGTATTTTTTAATTAAGCTTCCTGGAACTACAAATTCATTTAAATCAGCTCCACCTTTGCCAGCTGCAACATTAGTGATGCTTACACATGACTATATCTATAGATATATATATATCTATAGATATATATATCTATGTTCCATTTAATGTTCATACTTTTTACTAGGACTTTTACTTGTAACAGTATTTTGGCACCGTGGTATTGCTACTTTTACTCAAGTAGAAGATCCGAGTACCATTTCCACCAATGCTGTCTTATTTGTTTTCTCATGGCTCGTTGTTTATGCTCATCAATGCAGCCACAGCAGTTGGAACACCACACATTCGCTTGTAATTGAAGGTGTAACTAATAACATCAGCAATGGCTCTTTTCCATTTAGGGGTGCCAGTTAGCTAGCCCAGCGTGCGGCGCTAAGCTTGGCTCTGGAACAAATAAAAGAGTGGCAGCCCGCTGTGTAAAGTAGCTCTGGAGTGAAATGGCGAGTAATTGAAAGTCACATGTGGCCAAACCTGCCATTTATGTGAAATATGTTAATAAACAAACATTTGGTTTGAGCTACTTGAACATAGAAAGGTTACTGTGATGGGCAAGAGTATTAATACGGACAAAAAAATAACAATTCATAGTTGCAAACATCAACATGGCTACAGTATATCTATGTTGTATTAATACTGGTGACCCATATTACGTAACACTGTGTGGGCTATAGCAGTAGCATGGGGCTGAATGGATGGATGAATGTTCATGTTCTTAACACACAAAGACTGTCAATGATGTTGACATTGATGACAGGGCAGCACATGACCAATACACACTCTCACTTCCTGTCTGCGTGTGTGCGTGTGTGTGTGTGTGTGTGTGTGTGTGCGTGCGTGTGTTCTCACCCAGTTCCCCGGCAGATTTGATGTCGATGTTGTCGTAGCCGCTGCCGATGCGGACGATGATGCGCAGACCTTTAAACTTTTCCAGGTCCTCCCTCATCAGAGTGATGGTGTGGTACATCAGAGCTCCTACGGCTTCATTCAGCACCTGTAGAGACACACACACACACACACACAGTGGGACTTGTTTCAACTATAGAAAGCAATAAGTGTGCATATTTTAAATATTCTAAAATCAGTGCAGCTTCTTAACCTCTGAGCCTAAACACCGATGCATAACAGAGTGTTCATTGTGCTTTGAGTTCATACATTACAGAACAAATGGACAAAATGTCACGGCCAAGTCATGAGCATGTGTTTGTGTAGGTGTGAGCATTCACAAGTCAAGCGGAGCTTTGCGGAAACAACTTTGAGTGAATGTCAGCAGCCGGAGTTCACCGAGTTCAGACTCGCAGTGTTTCCATAAACGCAGTATCTCGGTTGAGGTTGTTTTTTTTTATATTCCAGGATATGCTGTTTATGTCTTTCTCGTATCCTGTTTTTTTAATATCACTGCCAGCGTGGAAGGACTGCTTTCCCTGAATATTACCATGGAAACTAAGCTTTCGGAACCACAGGAGTCAAGATAAGGTGTCGAACAAAAGTGCCTAATATCAGCAGGGATCCTCACTGGCTCATTGTTTTTAATTGAAAAAATGAAATATTATGATTTAACAACAGATAAAGTGGGAACGGGAGTACATGGCTGTGTGTTGTTGTCACCTTTTAATTGGTTCTCCGTTAATCTTACAATCTTTTTCTAACGTTGCCAGCCCTCCTCCTCGTGTGTGTGTTAAGAGAGGATGAAAATGACATGCGGTTCAATTACAATAAAGAAGCCCTTTTAATTACACAATGAGGTAGAGAGCAAGAGAGAGAGAGAGAGAGAGAGCGAGAGCGAGAGAGAGCAAGAGATGGTGAGCGAGGGAGAGCCATCTGTTTCTCCCACGCTGAGGGTTACTGAGCGCGCTCACAGAGGGAGTGTGCCTGGCAGACACCCAGAACCAGACGTAACCCTGCCAGACATACAAACCCATTTACGATCCATAGTGAGTGTGGCAAGATCCGAGCCTGACCCACATTTTAGGTTTGCTCTCTGCACTCTTCAATTCCTTTACTTCTCCTTTTCTTTAGATTTGTTTTCCACGGGATTTGCATCTTTGCACATCCTTAACACACAACTAGGCAACTTCAGATCGATGATCTCAGGTGCTGATACTGCTTTCACGTTATGTCAGTAGACAGAAGCATTCACGCATTATTGCAAGGTGGTGTGATTTATTTCACATCCGATATATTGATATTTATTTGATGCATTTCTTATCCAGTAGATAACTACAAATGATTGAAATATATCATTATTTCTATGTTTTTTAATGAGACTGCTGATGATACTTTTTGTATCAGCCTTGGATTTTGGAGGTGATGCTTTAAAAACCCACTGCTTCTACCGTTTATTTATTAATTCATGGTTTCTCTAAAATATTAAATATACTCGCTCCCTGTTCCAGGGGATTTCTAGCAGCACCAGATGATAAATAATAACCATCCGTCTATACTATCATCTATCCATTACAGCAAATGTAAAAGCTTTATAGAGTAGCCTGCTGAATCCCTTACTGAGTTTATATTTATAAGTATACATCAAGATGAAATATTCCCGGAGCAGGATATGATCCTACTTCAAGTGTGTGTGTGTGTGTGTGTGTGTGTGTGTGTGTACGATCTAGTTAAGTGTGTTACCTTCTCGTGGATCTCCTGTGTGGACTGGGCGTCACAGAAGGCTACGGTTGCTACGTCTTTCAGGATGGGCATCTCCACCGTGCAGTCGCGTCCGTCCAGCAGCGCCACCAGAGGGCGCGGGTGCATGGGCCCGTTCATAATGGGTGGCCTGATGCCTAAACACACACACACACACACACAGAAGAAAATAAAGAAGTGGCAGATGGGCAAAACAACGAAGGAAAAACAAAAAAAATCTCCAGGAGCAACTGGTCTTGTTTCACAGCGTATTACTTTTAAAGATTTTGTTGCTTCAGTTTAATTATTACTGCCTTGAAGTTGGCCGACTCTTTGAAACAGGCAGTAATTGGGAAGATGGATGAAGAGGGTAGAGGCTGGTAGAAAATAGTTATTTTAAAATACTGGCCCTTGAAAAGTGCCCTGAAACCTTCAGGATCTCCCCGTCCAATTAAAAATCATCCTTTTGTGTTTCATCCCGCTCACATTGTTTTAATTACGTACTCATATATTCACGGAGAATGTAAGTGCTCGCCCCCTCTGGGCCACTGAGAGTGAATCTTGGGAGCCACTTACTGGGGCGAAAAATGGGTCGATGTTGACCAGAAAACAACGGAACAAGCAGCCCGAAGCTCCAGATTATGTCTCCATTTTCTCTTACGTAGCATATCTTGGTCGAAATTGAGTGTTAACTCACAAGCATGTATGAAGACATAAGGGTAAGTTCATGAGATGGTAATATCTGTGTCATGAGAGACAGCCAGTACCTGGAATCAAACTGAAATATGTCCGTATTGGGATTGAAGAGTGAAACCCTTCAACCATTCTGGATGTTTGATTAAATCGTCTCTTTAGACACAACCATTACCCCTAGAGTGCTGCCAAGGCCGTACAGGAGGATAAGTGGCATTTAACAAGGCAGATACTCCTGACCGACCCCACTAGAGGGCCGCTTGTTCGGGTTCAACGAGAGCGGTGGTCGTCTGCTCGATGGGGGGGGGGGTTGCATGTATTCGTTTTCATTAACTGTTTCCTGCCACTGCAATCCGCTCGGATCGCTCGGTTCGACTCTCCTTTCGGGGTAACTGAAGAGTTAATCATTCCAGATCACTGACTGAGAACCAAGACATCTGAAAAGACGGACGGATTCAGAGGGAGATGTAATTGGGTCTCCTTGACGCGCAAACTTTTGACAGACCTGGAAAGCACCGTAGATGAGTGCAGAGTTATGCCGGTTCTAGCTGATGCTGACGGGACCCATCACTCATCCCTTACTCCTCCGTCTGAGACGTGCAGGCTGACATCTCATATGAGCAAACCGCCTCCGTCATTTCACCCAAAATATTCCCCCTCAAACACAACTGGCGTCCTCTCAGTTTGACACTAGCAGTTTTTCCAGTTGCATGGGCGAACATCACGAGAGAGCGTTCAGTATTCATTAAAGCAGTCATTTCAAAATCAGCATTCTACGGCCTCCACGTTATTGTGAATGCCAAGTATCCCTGAGAATCACACTTGTGGAAAGAAGTTTGGCTCCAAACATATACGGATCGGTTTGGAAAACCTGGGCTTGGAAACTGAGAAACACTCCTCCCTCAACAGCTATCATTAAGTGGTCTATGAGCCAAATCAATTCAAGGAAAAAACCCCTTCATACTCAAACTCAAACTCCCAGTATCTATCTTTATCTCTGACATCACTGCTTTCCAGTTGTGTTTTTGTCCTGAAGCTTTGTAATTTACCTTGTTTTCTCTCACTTCATCTGTTGTATATTTGTACTCAAGTTAGTGAGTTCATGTTTCCCACAATGCCTTTTGACAATCGTCAGAAAATTTCGATTTTATTAAACCCCTAAAACTCTTTTGCAAATGCAAAAATGCCTCGTACTTGCACAGCTAACGAACGAGACATTTGTAGATCTCTTTGGCAGTCGATTGATTTCTTCTAGTACGACTGTTGTTCGGCATTGGTGTGAAATAGTCAAGCGAGACGCCACTGCTTTCTGATTTTGGAGGCCTGACATTTAGCATCAGTTGTTTGGAGTAGCAACATGTTTTTACAGGCGATAGAAATCCGTGTTGTTGCATGAACCATGATGCCACATCATCTACATTTGGCCAGTTACTACTGCTGTGTTTTTTTGGGGCATTTTTCCCGTATATATGTGCTCCAATGGTGCGGCTCAGTGACCAGTAAGTGAGGGCTGTGTTGTACTGGAAAACCTCCCAGGACTGAATAAGTATAGCTGCATGAATAATATGAATACAAAGCAGGGAAGTGCTGGGAGAAAAACAAATGCAGATGGATGATCCACATCCTTCTCATCGAAAGTTCATTCTTATCCCAGAAACGTTTTGCTCAGGCTTGCAAATGGGTTGATTTTTTAAAAACAGAGTGTCAGTGGTTTTCTCTGGCTGTCGAGTGAGCCAGTGTGCATGCGTGGGGAAATAATGTATACAGTGCTTACATGCATATCTGGTTCATGCTCCAGTGCGCTGCAGTGCTCACGGGTTGGCAGTATTTAGAGGGAACAGGAAGGAAGCATGTGATATTTTGAAACATCAATATTTTTTATTTGATGTACTTTTTTTTGTGGCCAGAATACTTAAAAAGATATCGTTATAAACGACATACTTATGAGCTATTTTTAAACCAGCACATACTTCCTCCTGCATGCATCAGGCAGCAGTAGAGCGTGGGAGAGTATACACAGAGCCCCGTCACTGTAACCGTGGAATACATCAGTGCATTTAGGATCATGAATTCAATGCTGATACTTTTACTGCTAGATTCTAAATGTCTCAAAATCCTGGTTTCTGCCCGACAGCATTTTGTACTACTGACAACCTCTGAACCTTACGATAAAAGCACTTTCACATTTAAAACTAAATTAAAAGGAAACCGCACTCAGAAGGTGCAGAGAAGAAAAGGACAGCCCAAAATTTAGCACAATACGTCTATAAATGTCTATCGTCGTCAGGTTGCAGCCTGAAACCTGATCTGATGAATCAGCACCCACAGAACAATAAAGTGAAACTCAGATCTGGCTCACAATGCCTTGTGTGAGCTTGTAAAACATTAGCTTTCCATTATAGGATTCGCCTGGAGGCCATTGCACTTACACATCCAATACAAAATCAATGGTGCATAGCTGAGAAATTGGAATTCAGCAACAGCAAAAAGTACCGTCAGACCTTCAACACAACCGCCGTCGCCGCTCAGATGTAATCACAAGTAGCACACTCTCGCCTGTAGGCGCTGCAACCTACACGGTTTTTGGCTGACATACTTTTCTGAGCTTTCATTTGAGCAGAAACACAAAGCATGAGTCAGAGATGGCGTGTAAAAATCAAATAGGCACGATGGCCACTTGCACAGCATAAAGACAATCTGGTCAGTCTAAGCAGTTGAGCGGCAAAGTGGCGTGTTAGGAGAGTAGCAGACATTTCTTTTCTTTTTTTTCCCAGCTCACACTCAGTCAGAGTGAGGGAGGAAATAGCTTTCATTCCAGCACCAAGCATGACCTTGGGAGGACCAGCACCGTTGACTGCTGAGTAGTACTATATGATAAAACACCCATTCATTCTCTCTGTCTTTCCCCTCACACACACACACACACACAGAAACCTCAGCACAACACTGCAAGTATTAATTCCATTCCTAAATCAAACAAACTCAAATGGCTTGTTTCTCTTTTATTTAATGCATTTTCCCTCTTTCCAGCCACATTAAACACTCATTAAATAAATTCTTCTTGTGTTATTAAATAACTGCGAATGCTGAGTTCCTAGACTCTAAAACCTCTTCCATCTCTACTCTACCCCCCCCCCCCCCCCTCTCTGTTACATACAATCCTCTCTCTTTCCCCCCCCCCCTCTACCCCCTATTGCCTCAGGGGCGGGTGACTGCTGGGAGCTTTCACAGTGCAAACAGGCCTCTTGACAGCCAACGGCGCCACGGCTCCGGCTCTGCTCTTGCCAATCCATCCAGTGTTTCTCTGCAGCTGAGCAGCTTTGATTCAGATTCACCACCGCATTGGGTAAAACATTGTGAGGCAATGTCGTCGAAGGGACTTGCAGCCAAGGCAACATCCAAAATGGAAATGGTGATAGTTGTTCACTAAAAATCAATAACCATCTGTGTGTTCACAATATGCGCTTAAGGGCCTGGGACTCTGTAGACAAACCGCGATACAAAAATTGCATCTGTGGGAAATTTTGTAATCAGACCAAAATAACGCTGAACCTGTTTGACTGACATTTAGAGACGGAAAAAAAAGCATCTGCCAAAGACTGCGTCAAGAGAGCCAGTGGGAAAGCCCTGCAGCCTGCATGTATCCAGCTGTCATTGACCAGCTCACGAGAACAGCTGGATTCTCATGTCCCAGAGGAACGAGACAATGTTATCGGACTGTCAGTCAACGTGTTTTTAAATGTGCAGGTCACAAGGAAAGTCTGCCAGCCTCGATAGAGAATGATCTGCCTAAACAAGCTGTTGACCGACACTAAAGAACCACAGCAACCGTGTGTCTCACCACGCACTCTTATAACAAGGGCTTTCATTTCCAGAGCATCGATCTGTCGGGCTAGTTTTTTAAGGATATAATAAAACATTTTTTTTAAAAAGCAACAATTTTGATTAACAATTTAATTGTTTAGGTCAGTTGTCTTTCAAAAAAATGTCAAGTCTTTGTTAGAGTCAGCTTCTAATAAATGAGGATTTGCTACTTGTTTAAATCATTTAAAATCAAATATCTTTGGGTTTTGGACTGTTTGTCTAATAAAACTATACATTTCAAGACGTCGCCCTCAAACTCTGAGAGATTGTAACGGGTGTTGCTTTTTTTTACTATTTTTGTACAGTGTAGAGTGAACGATTAATTGATAAAACAATAAGCTGATTAATTAATAATGAATCTTAATCATGTATTTTGTGTTGACTGCTACACCCATGAACACGAACACAGCCGTAACACGTAGACCTTTCACACACATAATGACCAAACCATCCTGAACTAAAACTCTTCTCTGTGAACCCTCGGCAGCATGACGCATTCACATTTCAGATGCAGTGTTTTTCACCGTGACACAGAGAGTAGAGAGCGTCGCTGTCGGCACCTGTGATCAGTCAGCCGTCTGCAACTGTAGCAACCAACCGCTGAGCCCCAGCGCGGCTCATTTCTAATGTCACTGGCTCTCCTGGCATGCTGCAACATGGCGTGGTTAAAAAAGCCCCCCCCGTATCCTCGTCCGTCACCCCCCCCCATCAGTGTTGCTCTCGCCATCCCTTCATCTCTTTGTCGATTCATTTTCAGATCTCCAACTCTCATTTCAGTCTCGTTTCCCCAGGCTTTCTTTATCTCTCCTGCCATTTCCTTTCTTTCTCCCGTCACGTCTCTCTCTCTCTCTCCAGCAAGGAGAGAAAAAGCCACGGTTTTATATCATCGCTGCTTTTATTCGCTTAAATAAACGCCTGAATATCCAGGTACAAAGCGCTCAGGTAGCTTACTTTTCTCTACACAGACGGACATCCCTCAACACCAGTCCTCCTTCCTTCATATGCTCTCTCTCTCACACACACACACACACACACACACACACACACACACACACACACACACACACGCCTACGTACACACCTACACACATTCAGCCCCACCCACATTCACAGAAATACAGGATCATGCTCAACATATTAACCCACGCAGGAACACAGACAAGTGCTTGCATATTGGAATGATCACCATGCAGGTCCTTTCTTTCTCCCTCCCTCCCTCTCTCTCTCTCTCCCTCTCTCACACACAGACAAGTTTACGCAGACACACACATATACAGTACTGAATCAGCAAGACAGTTCAGGTTTGTCAGCTTTTTGTTCCCAGAACTAAAGACACCAGCAGCAAAACAGACAATGAGATAACAACTGAGGGAACGCCAACAATGTTTGGCAGCAGCTTCGTTTGACGTGGAGTCAAAGTTTGAAGGTGCTAATGTTAGTTTCCAGAAGGACTGTTAAATTTACTGATCTGTCAATTTTAAACCGGTTCTACTTGTGTTGTTTTGTTAGATAGAAGGTGAATAGAGACCAGTTACGGTTTCAAAGCACAATCTTTCAGCTTTATAGAAACTTCACTAGATCAAAGAAGCCCCACCACACTTTACTGCACTGAATCAGAGACCAGCATGCATCCTTTCCATGTGATTAGACAACATCGTTTATATTGAAAAAATAAGTTTCTTCATTACATTTTGTAGCGGTTTTAATTGTGAGGAAAAAAAGAGATCCTTTTAAACCTGTAAGCTTCTGAGGTATATATAGCAAACTGAGTAAAGGAAAACAGCACTTCTGATATGTAAGATGTCATGAACGAAAGATGTTAAGAAGCACAGTCTTAAACAATACACGTCAGAAACTACTACATCTAAATACAGGCTTTAACTGGATTATTGCATTGGATTAACTCTTAATATGCAGAAGAAAGTCACAATCACTTTGAAGGTTCAATTGGATCGGGGTCACTTTGGATACTCTGGAACAAATGTGCCCATTTAATGGATTATTAAAGCCACGAGGGATTTATTGTAATATAGATTAAGGGTTCCCCCAAACGGACATCCGAGGACCCACGTGGGGTCTTTAAATCGGTTCCCCATCAAAACTATCTTTTTTTTAAATTTCACTTACTCGTGCTTCACACACTGATTATTACCGTTACCGCGTATGAAGAGAGTGTCGAGTTGAGTTATATGTAATCTGTCAGACAGCATGAGCAGATGTGCACACTGTTCACATTTAGTCTACCACATGTCATTTTAAACAGTGTAACTGTCGCCGTTTAAAATGACATAACAATGAACCAAATATTACAGTAAAAGCATTTTATTGCAGACGATGCAAAACTGGCAGCTTGAGGGCTGCTGTGTTGAGTCCCTGCTATATTTATATTGACATATAAATGAATAACATCAATGCATTCGCATGGGAATGATAGCCTGCGTACTAATTGCTGTTTTGGGATGCAGGCCTGCTATTTGCCACCTGTCTAGACTGTCATGCTTCTCGATTACATTTCCCCCCTTTTTGAATTATTATTTATTGAGTATTTCTCAATAAAATGCACAAGTTGTTTCCAAGTATAGTTAAATGTATCTACTTATATTGGCTTACCATCGTTGCAGATGTCATGCCTTTAAGTGGCCAGCCTTTTAGTTGCTGCTGGTAGATTTATCACTGCTGCTTCCCTCAAAGCTCAAGCTTTTTCTCGTGTGCATTAGATACAATAGATTAAGCCTTTCAGTGGTTGTCAGTGCGCACAGTCTCTTTGCTGAGCGCTCAGTGCTTTATAGATTTCTAAGTGCTGTCAATTATACCTGCTTAGGTGTCTATTTTCTTTTTACACACTATTTTCTTTTTTTTTTTACAGTAGTCACGCTTATGAGTCCCAGTTCAAATCAAATGCTCAACTCAAAATGCTAATTCATAATGGAGGTGTTGTTAAAATTGAAATGTGGGCTGTGCAATATAAAAACTCAGTATGTCCCAGTGTGGTACGTACAAATGTATAAAAACAACAACTGGAACCTCTTATTTAACATTTATGAAATGAATCTGCAGTGTTTTAGATATGTTACGCTTAAGACAAGACAACAATTAATCCACTGAAAGAAGTTCATTGCTGTTAATGCCTATATTTATTCTGCGTCGTGCAGGTGTGTTTCACGGGGGGGGGGGGGGGGGGGGGGGCATTGTGGTTTTTCTAAGTCGGCAACACGTCACAACATGAGCAGTTTGCCTCCTCCTGGTGGGAAACTGCCCGGAGCTATCAAGCACAATCACATTACGCGTTACCTGTAATCAGCTTGTAAGATCATTCTGTGAGTTCAAACACACACACAAGTCAAATTATGCAAAACAAGTCTTCAACTGAGCAATGAGATTACACTTTCGCATTTTGTTCGAGAACATCGGATATTTAAAGGCGATTCAGTGAGTGACTTTGTGTGTGTTTGTGTCAGTGATCGAGGCCTTGCTAATCAGGTTAGACGTGACTCAACGCCCGTGGATCAGAGGACCCCTGCCTTACCGAAAACATGAATCGACACATCCATCAATCACCCGGGAGACGGCAAACTGATTATGAATCAGCACTGAATGGTTCAATGGCCTCCACTGTGTGCTGCAACAGATCCAGTGACCAGATGAGTTTCACGAGTATTGACTGGCAGTGATTTGTGCGCGAGCATCTTAAAGTCCTCCCTCAACCTTAACGCACAGTCGCTATTCCTGTGACCTTGGATTCTTTGAGCTGTTCGGGCACAGTTAGGGCGGATGTGGAGATCACTAGGAGAGGGGAGAGATCAGAGATGCAACTTTAATCTTTGATGTCATCAAAAGACACAGCCCGCAGCCTGTTGATGACATCACAGATTACAGTCGTTACAATTTCTTCCCGAATCCAGATTTAGGTAACCAAAGACACAATGATTCAGCTAAAGGGTGGATGATCATTTATCCTCACACCCCCTCCTCCTCCTCCTCCTCCCTCCTCCTCCTCCCTCCTCCTCCACACCCAAACCCCCCTTCTTATTCCTCAGCAGCACCTTGATCCCATTTTCTAGAAACATCTTTTCCAGCCCCTATCATAAGTAGCATCTGTCACCTGCCCCGTGAATCTGGCTGTGTGCATGCATGCGTACACTTGAATATGTGTGTCAGATGAGTTCCCTATCTGCGTGTGCGTGCGTGTGTGTGTGTGTGTGTGTCAAGGCAACCGCTCTCCGTAAAAAGAAGCACAATGAAAGGGAAATATGTGTCATGTCCTTGCTAGCCCTCAAAGGAGAGAGAGAGAGCGAGAGAGAGAAAGAGAGAGATCTATTTCTGTCGCCACAAATGGAGGTGTTCAAGCAGCCTTCAATAGCAGAGATTTGCCTCTTCACACACACACAAACACACACATACACACACACACAGACTGGCAGCTAGAGAAAAGGCTAGCCCTTCAGCGAGACTGGGGCCGATAATAGAGATAATAGAGTGAGACAGAATTAAGAAGGGAAGGAGGAAGAAGAGACGGAAAAAGGGAGAGGGAGAGAGAGAGAGAGAGAGAGAGAAGGGGGGAGGGGAAGAGGAAGAGGAAGGCAGAATAATGTAGAGTTCTTAATATTGGCACACACACACAGACACACACACACAAACACGCACACAGTTCCCACATAAAAGCACAGAGCTAGTTGTTTACCTAGAGGCATGCCTTTGTTGAGGAGATGTGAGCTTCCCATGGCGTGTTCCCCAGCCGGCCAGCACACAGCAGAAACCTACAGTCTTCACACAGCAGACATGAACAGGAATCCAGTCAGCATATGGCGGCTGTGGCCAGCTACCTCGCTTCCCGTAGTCCTTCTCCCAGCCCCTTAGTGACAAGCATACACATGTGCTCCCCCTCCTTTCTCTCTCTCTCTCTCTCTCTCTCTCTCTCTTTCCCCCCCCTTCCTTCCGTCCCCTTCACTCGCCCGCTCTCTCTATCCGTCTTACCCCTCCCTCCCTTCTTCCCCTCCCTGTCGTCTCTAGCTACCTCCCTTTCTCACTTTTTTAATACAGCAAAAATCTCCCTGTCTTTCCGTCTCCCTCTGTCGTTAAAAAGAAACATGCACACGCACTGAATGCAAGCACTGCTGCATTTAAGAGAGTGTGTGTGTGTGTGTGTGTGTGTGTGTGTGAGAGTGAGTGTGTGTGAGAGAGAGCAGGAATGGGGAGGAGCTAACGCTGGCCAAAATTCATCTTTTGTTTCCTGAAAGACGGCAGGGGGGGGGGGGGGGGAGAGAAAGAAGAGTTATGCAATTACAAGTCTGAGGCAAGAGAGGCACAACTTGTTCCATCTGACACCAGGAAGACAATTATAAAGCTCATTAAACTCAATTGTAATTAGTGAGAAGATGTTATGACGCTTTAATCAGTGTGTGTTTCTCCAACCAAACTGAATTGCTGGTTTTGTTTTTCTAATTCTACTTTATACGTTTACTTCTGCAATAAAAACTAATTCAGATCTGACTTCCATGTGTGTCGGCGTTCATTCAGGACATTCACACTGGTCATTTTAAATACGTATGAGCATTAAACTATTCACACTTACTAAATATTACATTGTATTATATATATATATATATATATATTGTTTGCACCCTGTTTTCATGCAAACAAACGTACTTTCTAATGTTTTGTGATAATAGTAGAATGAAAATCACGCAAAAACCCATATTACTAATGATATCATTATAGAGTTGTACAAAACTTTTGCTGACTATACCGATTATTATTTTGTAACACGTGGTGTTTTTGACATGTGTCAGCTTTCGGGGACGTTCAAACAGATGAAAAAAAATCTTATTAAATATACAAATCTGTGAACTGCTGAAATTAGAGTTGTGTATTTGCCTCCCTTAAACAAATGGACACAATAGAAAGAATTACATGTAAAAATTTGTCTAATTATTTCACTTTTTTTGTTTCAGGATTGTTGTTTTTTGCTAAAACACACTCAACATACAAACTTTTGTACTGTAACCGGCAGCAATTTGTTTGATCTGAGACCCAAATGAATTGCCTAACTCGGCTCTGTCTTGTGTTTTTAATGTAAATATAGCAGGTAGTGTTTTAATCAGAAACGTTTAACTCTTGTGAAACCACTTTAGTCTCTTAAGGTCTCCATATATGGGCTTTAGTCTGGTTAACACCATTACACTTTCTCCGTCTATTGCTGCAGTGCTGAAGTTACAGTTACTCTCATCTACACGTGGCCACTTGATTACCGCAGTGATATAAGCAGCCTCAGACCCCCCCCCCCCCCCCCCCCTTTAACTGCCAGGGCCTAACCTAGTTTAACAGCAATGATGGTTACATCACATCCTCACTATTGGTAAATGTCACAGACAGCCAGTGGGCGAAGCAGCGTCAGAGGGTCAGAGTCAGAGGAACAGTTGTTTCCAACACTGCCGTACGTTTTCACCTCGAACATTCATCTTCCACCGCTCCTGTCAGACGCAGGCAACATATTTAGCTTTAAAAAATACTTTTTTTTTTTATCTTCAATGGAAAACTACCAGTGTGCTCCTCCTTTTTTCTTGTTGCTTTTTTTAGAAAGTGGAGGAGGGCTGTACGTAGGAATTCTGGCTCCCTTTAAAGAGTAGATAGCTCTGAGCCCCGGGTATTTTCTTTGATGAAATAATCTAACTGTAATCTCCAGCTGTTAGGGTCGTCACCGTCTCTTACCTCGGTCACGATTGGCGCAGGGTCCCATAGCGGATACGTCGGATTGAAATTATGCCGAATCAAAAGTCTGCAAAGGGGTTCGGGGTAGTGAGGGGTTCAAAGTGAAATTGCATTTGGCCTGTTTAGTAGCTGCTGCTTACTTGGGACTGCAGGCCAATACCAACACCAACACCACTGTGACTCTGTTCATTTAATGATGTCCACACCAGATGGGGGGAGTCACGGCTGGAGAGGACATGACTCATTCATTCCTCACAACACTGAGACTACTATGACCGTGGTGGTGAAGCAAAACATGTGGTCCACAAAACAAACGCATGACATTTGTGACCAGCTGCAGGTGACACAGCGAATGTTAAACAGACTCAACACACTTAAGATCAAAACTAAAGGCTTTGTTTGGTCACAAACCCACAAATGTTGTGTGCACGAATATAACAAATTCAGTTGTGTATGGGCTGACCCATGACACAGCAGCTGTGGACAGTGGCAAATTCTGTGCCTGTGGCAGCAGTGGAGTGAGGGAAGCGGTAAAAACCCTTATGTTAGTCATGCAAAAGTTGACTTAAAGTCCCCTTTTTGAATTGCAGCTGGTAGTGGCAGCTACTCGGGAACATTCAGAATCATTCAGGTTGTGATTGTACTTCAGGCAGGAAAAAGCCCACGTACTGAAGCGCAACTAATGTTAAAATCCGATCCCTTAATTGAATCGTTTACTGAGGGAATTAGGAGCTTTGTGAGGGGAGTTCTACGAATTTTGCTCCAAAATTGCGGAGCATCAGCCTCCTTTCTCTGGAAGAAGCTCTTGAGCGGCCCAATGTCTGGCCATGAGAAGCAAGATGCAACACACCTAACAAATTATGCAAATTGAATGGCGAAACTGATTAGCTCCTTAATTGACAACGATCTCTATACGTGTCGTGACGCCACACATGGATGGTTTTGCCATGAGGTCATTAAATAAAACCAGTTGCATGTGTCACGAGGAAGCGGTTAAGTGATGCAGGTCCAGCTTCGGTTCCACACCAAATTCAAAACGGACAACCTGGAGTAGACAACGTGAGAAGCTACAGACACATTTATCGCGTTGACGGGGGGGGGGGGGGCGATGGCGAATGAACTCCGAACCATCTCGTACACGCGAGAGACAAATGTTCCCCGGGAGATAAAGGAAACATGTTACATATTTTAGTGCTTCTAAATAAGGATGGAGAGAGAGAGAGAGAGGAGATATCTGGACTCCTCTAGCTAAAGAGAGAAAGAGGATAGAGAGGTAGAAGGGAGAGTGAATGAATAAGTAATGATCGGCAGGGTATTTAATGCGGAGAATAGAAGAGAGAAGAAGTGAAGGGAGGAAAGATTTAGAGGTTTTAACTACCGTACGTACACTGTTTATTTGAGTGCCTCAGTCTTTCATGTGTGCAAACTGAGCAGATATTCACACATACATTGTGCGAGGGTGGACATTAACAGTTACACCGTTTCCTCTCCTTATCGCTCCACACCTGTTGTTGTTCCGTCTTCCTCTTCCTCTTTTTGTAGTTTCTCTCCTCCATCGACTCTACATCTTGCTCCCTCTCTCCACTTCATCTGCCTGTCCCCTCCCTCACTCCTTTCCATCTCTTTTACCTCCTGCTCTTCCATCTGCCCATCTTGCTTTTCTATGCAGTCCCTCCCAATTTCTCCCTCGATCTCATTCGCTCTCCATCACTCCATCACCCCCCCCCCCCTCCCCTCCCCCTCCCTACACTCCTCAGTCCCGCATCTCTTTCACCCTCTTTTTCCATCCCCGCAGAGCTCACCGTACATCTCCACACCCCCGCCGCCCCGCCCCCCTTTTCTCCCTCCCTCTCTCTCTCTCTCTCTCTCTGTAGTCACTGCAGCGTGTCTAATGGCTCAGCTCCCTCTCAGCGGAACCACCAAGCGGGGGGCCGGGCGAGCAGCAAACCCCCGACTGACGCCTCCCCAACCGCTGGCCTTATCGGGACCGACAGCCAGCTAGACCCAGAGCCATCGCCAGGCACACGCAAACAACACGCATGGTGACAAAGACACATGTACAGAGATACAAGACAGGGAAATATATGTACACTCGCGTAAGCAGTTGGATGCAAAACAAATGCATTGACATACTGCGGTACAGAAAAAGAAAATGAACCATGCATGTGCACACACACACATGCATGACAAGAAACACGATTATACTCTGCTTCAAAGAAACACACAGTGACCATCATACTAGCTGTAACTGTGCAGATGCAGGCACACACACACACACACACACACACACACACACACACACAGCAAATTGGATTTATGACAGTGAGCTGCAGAGCAATGTGGATGCCACTACAGAGGAGAGAGCAGATATTGGAGAAACTAGCAATCTAATCTACTATAGGAGGAGGCGGGTAGCGGAGGCATGGAGAATCTGATCCATGTCTCGAAGAGAAGATTGAAAGGAGGTGGAATACATACAGCAGGCGCAGCAGGACAGAAACAAAAGAGATGAATGGAGGAACAGGTTGTCAGAAAAAGAAGGATGAGAGTGAGGAGGAAGAGGAGAGGTGAGGTGAGAGGCGGATAGGAATGAGGATGCAGTAAAAAAGCATGGAGCAAATATGGAAGATGGCAAAGGAATAGAGGATAAGAAAATGGAAAGAATGATGAGTAAAGGAAGAGGAATTATTGATCTTGCAGAAGGTTTGATGTCGAGAATTCAAGATCTTAAGATTAGAGATACTGTCTAATACTACTTCAACATCTAATATCAAACGTAGTCCCTGTTTCTCATTCATACAAAGTGTTTTTACTTCGTCATAATAACATACTTTACCATTAAATACTTCCTCATCTAATTGTTGGGTTTATTAAATGTCAGAAAATTAGGAAGAACGCCCGTCACAAGTTTCCACGGCCCACGGTGTCTTCAGATCCGATTTGTCCGACCAACGGTCCAAATCCCAAAACAGATTACATTTATTATTTCATAAAACCAAGAAAGGCAGAAAAAGAGAACTGGTTACAAAGTAGTGTTTTGCTTTCAAATGATTACACCACATTTTTTCTGTCGATCAACTAATCAATTGTTTCAGCTCGAGTATTGTTTTCTGAAAAAGTTGCGTGAGCTTAATTTAAGAAGAATAAATGTATCCTACACACCTGTGATGTACGCATCTCAGATGAACTCTAATGAGGGGCCGTTAGAGGCCACTCGTCAATAGGAGTAAAAGAGCAACCTACTCTAAAAACGTGTTCCTTTCTAAATGCACAGTTGACAAAGTTTCCACATGAGGAACGAGCAACCATGCATGAGGAAAATAATTGAGAATCTAGCACTCTGTTAAGCTCTTTTTTTATTAAAGTGAAGTACACTTTAATAAAAAACACATTTCCACATCAGGGTAAGGCTTTATTAAATATGTAATTAGATGTTAAGAACATTTTTTTTAAACGAGTGTATGT
This sequence comes from Leptoclinus maculatus, assembly GCA_032191485.1. NCBI lineage: Eukaryota > Metazoa > Chordata > Actinopteri > Perciformes > Stichaeidae > Leptoclinus > Leptoclinus maculatus. The sequence goes on along the minus strand of JAVDOI010000011.1, from coordinate 5,254,284 downwards.
TTTTTTCCCAGTCCTTAGATAATAGAGACTAATAGCTTCTTTCTAGATTCAATCAATTTCACCAACATTCAACATCCGCTCTGTGTGAAATCCATCATAAAAGATGCAGAAATACCCATTTCTCCGCCAATTTATTCATCAATAATAACAATCCTCCTGTCACACAAACAAAGATAAACACATTCACACAGTCGCACACAAGCAAAGCCTTTATACAGTAAGTACACACATGCCCCATTGCTTGGCTCAGCGCAGAGTTTTATCTCCTCGAAACCAGAACACACAGCAGAGCCCAGCTGTGAGCACAGCCGCTGCTATCACATGAACACACACCTTTTTACACACACTCACACATACTACACACATGCTACACACAGGAAGCACTCGATAGGGGGGCCAGAAATACATCACAAACCTTGCATCACCTTCCTCTCTGTGTGTCCACTGTTCCACTTTGTTCCTAAACTGGGTGGGGGTGGGGCATGCAGTAGATTATGGGCCAATTGTGAGCCATTAGAGCTTGAGACAGCCAATCAGCAAAGTGCAGCACTGGACAGCAGCCAATGGCAATATGTTCACCGCGGTGTGTGTGTGTGTGTGTGTGTGGGGGGGGGGGGGGGGGGGGGGGGGGGTGTTATTCTCTCACTCACACAGAAAAAGACATGTGGTCATGATATGGAACGGATGTAGGAAGGGAGGATTCACTAGTTGTACAAATTGACTGAAACCTATACTTTAAATAAAAAAATATGTTTTACAATATACGTGATTATTTCTATGTAATGAAAAAGATACCTACTATAGATGGTTGAAAAGTATAATTATGTTATTACAGTCTTGAACTATATCCCAGAGTGGACTCAAAATGAACAAACAATTGAAGTCAAAAAGTAGCCCTACAAGCAGCTCTTGCCATGCAATTCCCCATACGTATGATATTTTATTGACTTATTGAATTATTAGGATGTTTGGATGTGAATAACTGGACCTGTGGACTACACTCGGACTGCAACCCAACAGTTTATTTTCATTATGGATTGATATTTGATTATTCAATGTATCCCAATTTAAAAAATGTTTATGAAATGTCATAAAATAACGAAAAATCACAATTTCTCTGATTCCAAGGTGACATCTTCATTAATTATTGTATCTTTAATCATGCGTTACGTATCAAGGACTTCAAACAATTAATATGTGATTATTAGTTAGCAAAGAAACATTTAGAAACATTTTCTGGTCATTCATTGTTTCTGCTATTGGCAGCTGATCTAACAGATGTGCTGTAGTAGACAACCGGAATCTAGTCTTAAAATAAAGTTTATAAATGTAATTATTGATACAGCTCAAACTCACCTCTGCTTGTGGTGCAAATGCAGCCCTAAAGAATAAAAGAAAACATGTTGCATTATGCTGACCCATTCATTTGTTCATTATTTACTGCAGTGTTGGATTTAATTACAGAAACATTTAACAGTCTGGACTGCATTAAGGATAATGATAATTATTGAGCCTTTTCTGGGGACCCAATGACAACAAAAACTAATAACAGAAAATAGGAATTCAAATTATGAATTGAAATGAGTGTGCGGGTAAGATTGCTAGTTGTCTCTCAATTTATGAGCCAGTGTGGCCAAGAGGTACATGAAGTGGTCAGCAGAAAAATGGAAATTCAATTCCTAGGAATTGACAACTGGACAAACTGCTTGAGAAATGTGCTCAAGAAGAGCATGTGATGTGAAAGAGAGAGCCACTACAGCTAATAAACGCATCGCGTGGTGGTATTGTTTTAAGATAAAATAAAATAATTTACAGGATTACAGCAGCATAGTGGATCGTGCAAAGAGACATAGTAAAAAACAAGATCAAAACAAGTATTATAAATAACTAAATAAGTAATAAAACAGTAAAGAATATGAAATAAGTAAAAAAGTAAAAAATCCACAATTGTCTGCAACTCTTGCATTGAATAAATAAAATGCTTAATCTCGTTTTTAAACAGGGATTTACTACTTCAGATAAGAAGAGCACACATCTTCACGAGTCAGTACCGACACCGTGTCACCAGGTGGCGGTAGTGAGCACTGAGGCCATTCTGAGCTGACAGAGAAAAAAGAAAACAACCACTAGAAAACCAGAAAAACCAAGATGGCGGTGCAAGAGACAGCATCTCAACTGTCGATGGCTCTCAAAGTCCAAGAATATCCCACCCTGAAGGTAAAAGAAAACCGAAACGCTCATATATTAACCCCCTAACGAGTCTAGTGTGTCCACATCACACGATGCGTTCGCTGGTATTTGGAAAAATGGGAATTATTAGTTAATTTGATAGCGAGACCAGCGGACTTGACAGGGAGGCTAACGTTAGCCGGGCTAGCTTAGCCAGGTAGCAGCGTCCCCTAACCACCTGTGTTTGATGAGCCATATTAAAGATAAAGCCGTTTGATGAATACAAAATAGCTGGTGGCTAGTTAGCCGGCTATATGCTGCCCTCATTGGTACTTATTATTCGACGTCAAGTCAGTCATAGGCCCTCAGAGCTGTTAGCTTAACGTTACGCCTGTTTGTGACAGAATGGTCCGTTAAAAAATAGCCATCACCACTGACACAGAACGTTTCACCACGTGGTTTCTCACCCAATCAATAACCAAAGCACGACGTCAAATAAACGGCTTGCTTTGGTGTGGAGTGGCCTGCTAAGCTAGTTTTGCTATGTGGTGGAAAACCAGCATTAGGCCACCAAAAATATGATAAAGCCTACCAGATAAACGTAACGTCGAGCATGCAAATTCTAGCTGAGCTGGAGGATGGATCGGTTGGAGGTGGAGAGAGCGCAGTGTCATCAGATCTCTGCTTGCTGCCTCTTTCTGCACTTCAAAATGGCCAGCGAGAGAAATCACAGCCTTGCTGCCGCACACACACACACACACACACACACACACACACACACACACACATACCACAGTTCCTCCTCCATTCCACATCCACACAACGTTACTGCGACGCCACGAGCTGAAACAAGTCCGGGCTGCTCCTGTGTCGTCGTATTCTTCTTTCTTTTTTTAAAGCACGTTTGTGAGTAGCAATGTATTGACAGCTTTTGTGGCAACTAATTGCATGGCGTTGCCATGATGCATGTAAACGTGTCGTTGGCAGTGTTGAGTCCAAAGCATGGCTGTGGTTTTGGGGGGATGTGTGTGTCTTTGGCTTGGATGCTGCAGTAAGGATGATGGGCACCATTTTAAGACAGGATTGATGGTTGTAATTGGTATCAAATGGGAGTATTCAGTGTTGATTACAGTTATGAATAATAAAATCACAACGGTGCCTGACACAGACACTGAGTAATCTGCATTACCAAACACATATGTTGGATATTATGTGCTTATTTATTTTTATATTTTGGGTTATTTTCAGTCGGGCCAAAGCAAGGTATACCTCAAGCATTCTTAAAGGAAATTATGTATATATATAACTGTTACGTGCATCAGTGGAAAGGCTTTGTGACCAGTGGTTTGTTAAACTAAAGACCCTTGAAATGATGAGATGATGCTACAAAAAATGTGTCTGTGTTAGAGGTACGTCCAAATCACCTAATTTAATGATTTTAGTTATTCTGATTGTCGTTAATGAGTATTGTGCTCTGCCTGTAGTGGGCTTGTAGCTGTCTCTGGAGCCGCCTCCCAGCCAATCATGACGGACAACCACTCACTCAGTGTCGGCCTCGCTAACACTGTAATGTAATAGCTGTCTGAAATATGCTCATGGCTGATTTACATGACATCTGTCAAGTACACCGTGGTTGTATGGAAAAGAGTAATCCAATGTATAAGATCTAGTCAAAAGGTAATACTCCTTAACATCTCCTGTTGAAACTATCTCACTAACTTGGGGAAAAGGCCAAAATAATGTAAAGCTGTATATGTTGTGATGTAGTGCATATTCTGGAAATTCATGAGAAACGTCTTTGAAGATAAAATATCCAGGTTTGAATGCCTGTTTAGGATTATCCGGTGAATTTAATACCTGGGAAATAACGTTATGTGCATGGATTTGCTGCATGGATTATTTATTTAGTAAAATAATGGTATCCAATATCAGATCAGCCCATTGCCGCCGATACCAGATCCAGCTATTTGAGTCGGTATCAGTGCATCTCTACTTATAACGTACATAATACTATAACTGTCAAATACACCGTTACTTCAGTAGAGAGTGTAACACAATAATCTCTGTTGTCTAGTTCCAAGACGTTGCTGCTGAACCTTGTTTGTTTGCATACACTGGGAATTGTTTGCATGATTTATGAATTGATTTGTCTTCCTCTACATCTTGCTGTAATCATCAGCATCGACTGTAGACCCTGGTCTGGATGGAGCCCTCGGGGGGGAGGAAACATTTCTATAGACTGACGTAAAGCCGGTGCTTTGTTCACCTCTTCCCTCTCTTACAGATTCCGTACACATACCCGAGCAGAATAAGACCCGTGTTTCTTTCATCTGGACACTAATGAATATTTACTAGTGCATACTAAACTGTTCTTTGGTTCACGTAAATATCTGAATCATAGGGCACGCTTGCATAGTTTTCCTCTCCGTTAGTGACCTGTGAAATTAACTTCAAAAGAAATAAAATCCATGTAATGGGTCAAAGCGCTCCTTTTGTGCTTTTTACACAATATCTCAGTGAAGGAACCACAACAGTCGAATTAATCGGGTTCACAGGTATCAGCGAAGTATTGTGATAACAGAGCAAAGCGCTGTTTGCTTTGATCATAGATAAGTCTTATTTTGTTGGATACAGGTCATTTTCTACACTCACTGTGTTCAAGTTGATGTCACAATCTAATTATCTGACTTTTTTCTCTGTTTATTCAAATATTAGACTTTGTTTAAGCTGAATTCAGTACAGTTCATGTGGGGAAAATAAAACAAAATGTTGGCTCATAATCGTGAAACATAAGAGAAGCTTCTTTATAATATATTGTAGGAAAATTGAGCCTTCCTTTTATTACATTTCTACGGAGAAATCCAAACACTCAGGATGGCAGAATACAGGTTTTGTTTTGTTTGATCCTTTATAGCTCTGCTATTCAAAGAACCATCTTCCTTTTGCGAAATAAAAACCATAATCCGCCAGATGTAATCTTGTGCACTGAGTGACAGGCTTGCTCTTTGCCACCGCTAAGTCTTAAAATGCCTGATGCACAGAGGTAACTAGCTCCTCGTGTTTGTCGTTGCAGGTGCCGTACGAGACTCTGAACAAACGTTTCAGGGCGGCTCAGAAGAACATCGACCGGGAGACGAGTCACGTGACGATGGTTGTCGCCGAGCTGGAGAAGACGCTGAGCAGCTTCCCGGTGGTGGACTCCGTGGTGTCACTGCTGGATGGTGTGGTGGAGAAACTCAGCGCCCTGAAGAGGAAGGTCAGAGATACAGATGTACACACTTTCACACAGCAGTCTCCTCTCTAATGACTTCCAGGAAGTGTTTTTATGTACAGATTTAAAATGAGTTGTCCAGTAAAAGCGCTTGAACAAAATGGTGATTACAGAGAAAATCAGACGTTGGTTTAACGTAGCAAGTGCAGCTATGTATGTGGAAGGTTTATCACAACAATCATGTCTGTTTACTCTGTTGGTACTACGCTTTAAGACCGGGTTTTTGAATCGTACTAGTGTTATTGACCCCGGTACTTACTCCACCAGCAGTATCTGCTCTACAAACACAGTCTCCCCTCAGCGAGAGCAAACTGTTCAACGCCACATTACTCGCCCCTGGTGACAAAAGCACATTACTGTGGCTTTGGTCTTCTTTATGTGGATTGTGTTTTCAGCGGTGGAATGTTGCCCGGCTGTCGAGCCTTTTCTAAAACGACAGACGGCAAGTGATCCAAACACACTTCTGCAGTTCTGTTTTTCTCCTTTGTGCCAACATGTTGTTGAGCAGGTACTTTGTAGCATATACACCTTGTGTTGATGGATCCTACGCTAGGGGCCCGGTTGTCATTTCCCTCCAAACATGTTGGGCCAAATCTGGTCCACCTGGTGCAGAGAAAAGTAGTCCAAAAGTCAAGAGTGAAATCCGAAAGGGAGAGTTTAGTTCAAGGAGATTTAATGAGAGAAGACAAAGCAAAGCAATTTTGAAGCCTAATCTAAAATGGTGGTGTTCATGGAACAGTGCACATAGGAATGCAATCACGTACTGTACAATTTAATCTCTGTTTACGTACTTCTATGTCACTTGAGAAAGGCTAAAAAATGAGCTTTGTTACATCAAATGTAATAAAACTCTGTTTGGTTAATTACATCTGAAAATAAATCGTCTAAATAAGATAACTTCAGCTCCTTCTTTCAGGAAATGCAGCACTGCCAAGAATGGATACTTATTGCCCGTCAATTTAAACGTTTTTGTCCTGATGCATGTTCAGCTTTTTGTAGATATCTTGATCATTGTTGTTGTGTGTGTGTGTGTGTGTGTGTGTGTGTGTGTGTCTGTGTCTGTGTCCTGCAGGCTGCAGAGTCCATCCAAGCGGAGGACGAGAGTGCCAAGCTGTGTAAGCGTCGCATCGAGCACTTGAAGGAGCACAGCAGCGACCAGCCGGCCTCAGTCAACCTGTGGAAGAAGAAGCGCATGGACCGAATGATGGTGGAGCATCTGCTGCGCTGCGGCTATTACAACACAGCTGTTAAACTGGCCAGACAGAGCGGTATAGAGGTGATTGTCTGTGTGTCAATGATCCGTTTTGTCTCACGGTCATTCAGAAGACTCCCGAGTTCTTTGAGTTCAGTCAGTTTAACACATTTATTGTGTATATGTGGTGTGTTTTGTGTCGTCCTGATACCTGAACATTTGTGCTTTTTGATGTGTTAATTAAGCTGTTGTTTACCACTTGTTTCTGAATCTGTGCTACCGTGAACCACCACGTTCTTGTGTTCTTCTGATGCCCTTCTTCCCTCTCTATACATCCACTCTCCTGTATGTTTAGGACCTGGTCAACATTGAGATGTTTCTCACAGCTAAGGAGGTGGAGGAGTCTCTGGAGAGGCAGGAGACGGCCACTTGCCTAGCCTGGTGCCACGACAATAAGTCCCGCCTGCGCAAGATGAAGGTAGCTCATTTACACAAGTCAGGAATCAAAGACTAATACTTAAAGCCATGCCCGTAACAATAATCTGCAATGTAGCACTGTTTGTGCTCAAACTGTTACTTTGTTTTGGTGAGTCCAAGTTTGAGATGCTGAGATGTTCGGGGAAATAGAATTTGAGAATTGTTGGTCTAGGTTGGCTCCAGTTCACTGCCAAATGAAGATACGTTTTAGTTCCAGCTGTTACTTATAACTTCTACCAGCTGTTACAAAAACCCTTTTGGGTGATAAAAGATTGAAAGGCATCTTCAGACTCTACCAGCACTGCAGGAGTTTTATGAAAGAGATCAGCTTTCTGCCTGCTCGGCTCTAACGGTTCATTAAGGGCAAAGTGAGAACTATGAGGATTTGGCAGCACTTCAGTGGTTTGGACTCACTGGCGTCGTCTGTTTCTTTGGCAGAGTTGTCTTGAGTTCAGTCTGAGAATCCAGGAGTTCATCGAGCTCATCAGACAAAACAAACGCATGGATGCAGTCAGGTAACGCACACATTTAACTCTTTTACCTTCCCTTTTTAAACGAACATCACATCCCCCACTGATCTTCCTCTGGTGTGTCTCTGTGTGTCTCAGACATGCAAGGAAGCACTTCAGCCAAGCGGAGGGTGGACAGTTGGATGAGGTTCGGCAGGTGATGGGCATGCTGGCCTTCCCATCAGACACACACATCTCTCCATACAAGGTGACACCTTCAGTCTTTCCTGCTATGCATATGTACATAAGATTGTATTTGATCACACACACACGCGTTGTATTTTCTATATTAGGGTATACTCGTTTGAGCTAACTCACAGCAGCAACTGATGAATCAGAAACATAACGGATGCTTGTTCACTGGCATCAACTTTATTCATATTAATAATAATAAAACAGTGTGGAACTGTGTTGAGACCAGAGCAGCCACTAGAGGGCCTCTGTTGCCTTCTGAAAAATAATCTCAACTCTCCCTTTGAGCTACTTTTAGCTTACTGGCTGCTTTCAATAGCAGTGTTGTTATTTTTAAACTTCCACTTTAAAACCCTCAGAGAAGCAGACTTGTATATGAGGCACCACAACAACAAGGCTCAAAAAGCATTTAGCCTTTTTCTGCAAGCAGAGAGGATGTAAACGTAAAGTCACTTCTGAATTTAATCAGGTTTAATGAAAATGTTGCCACCGTTGCTTCCAGCTGAATAACAGCATGTAGCTGTAACTTAATCTAGATAAAAGCATTTACATTACAACGGATGTCTTTGTCGTGAGAACACTTTGGGAAGCAGAGAGCCGTTAATCGCAGTTTGTTCAAAACAAACAATCAAAATCTGGAGTTATTCAGGATGTTAGAACCGGTTGCCCAACTCCTCTCAAGTATACTATGCTTCTAATCAAAACATTCTGGTCTCCATTGTCTTCATCGCGATGTTGTGGGAGCTTATATCTAAAGTCTAAAATCAGAAACTACCCTGATGATGTTGTTTCTGGAGGACCGGTGAGACACGCACTGAACACTGATTACTCCCAGTGGACGCAATGTAGTTAACAATGTTGGTGAATAAACATTGTTTGTATACATACCTGCAAACCTGTGGAATTCGTGTCATCCACGTGAATCGTGTAGATCTGTAGAGTTTTATTTTTTTTTGGGGGGGGGGGTCAACTGGCCAGCCAGCGTTTCTCAGATTGGAGTCAGACGAGGAGAAAAGGTGATGTGGTGATCTTCGCAATAAAACATCTTTGATGTGACGTGTCGAGTCTTGGCCAATCAGCGTTAAGATGTCTACAGCGTCTTCATTTCCCTCCGTTACAGTTTAAGTTACGTTATGTTCCGTTACAGTTCAGACTTGCTGGGTTAAGGATAACGTCCACAGCATGCAAAACTTTATCGACTGTTAACGGTCGTCATTATTTAGGAGGAAAAAACATAACGTGATGAGACATGCTGCCCCCCCCCCCGTGCTCCGGTTCAGTTCACGCGGTCACTCGTTAACGTTAAACCGGAACAGCGAATCTGGTTGCAGGTTGTTTTGTTTAACTCAAAGTAGAATGAGGCGATTTCGTGGTGATAATAACTTTTATGACCACGACGATGAGGCCCAGATACTGATGAGATGATGAGGTCAAAGAGCTTCAGTAAGAGGAGGCTGTTTGTGTAGCGCAGCTTCATGCAGGGCTGAGCTGTGAGTGGAGCTGGGCCTGGATGAAGGTGGAGGTCTAAACAGACGTGAGTACAGCTTCCCGCTGTCACAGTGTTTTAAATACATTGATGAGGCAGGGTATGCTGAATGCAGCCTCTGCTCCAAGGAGATAAAGTACAAGAACAAGGGCTGACATGCCCTCTCATCACACTGCCAGACACTGTTCACTGTAATGACAGTAATTCACAGCCTGTGTACTAACAGTCCCAACAGTCCCACGTGCAGTTGCTCCCAAGGGCCCTGAAGTAATGAGAGAGAGGGTTAAAGAGCCTGTACCTTCATTTCAGCGGGTTGCTAATGCGGGTAACAATTCTAACAGCTTTACAGTAACATTAGAAGTTAGTATTAAGCCATACAGTAACAGGGTTCAATGAAAACGAATCACTTTATTTTGTACATGCGATGGTTCTCACTACTCTTGCTATCTTTGTTTTTATTTGACTAAAACTTTTAAAAATGAGACCTCTGTCTCAATGGATTTTGTCTAAATAAAGGTTAATAATGATATTGATTGAAAAAAAAAAGCTAACTAGCCAGCTGAATCACTGAATAATACATTCGTTTTTTGCTTGAAGTAAATATTGTCTTATCACTTAATTTTATTCTCAGAGTACACCAGAATGCTACATTTTAAAGCTCATATTTAAAATAAAATTCTCGGAGCATGCCCCCCCCCCCCCGCCCCCCCTGACAGGGTTATGGGCTTGTCACCTTTTTCACCTCTCATGAGTTTGCAGGTATGTGTAGAGGAAACAAAATAGCATGTTGGTGTTGAGTTGTGTGACACTGAGTACTGGGTCTGAAGTCTTGAACTGGCTGTCGGTGTAAAACTCACTCTCTCTCTCTCTCTCTCTCTCTCTCTCTCTCTCTTCCGTCTCTTGTTCTTTCTGTTCCATCAGGATCTTTTGGATCCAGCCCGCTGGAAGATGCTGATCCAGCAGTTCCGATATGACAACTACAGACTGCACCAGCTGGGAAACAACTCTGTGTTCACTATCACCCTCCAGGCGGGTCTGTCTGCCATCAAGACTCCGTATCCTACCATAGTTTGTTTCCCACGATAAGTTGCCTCTGAAAAACTAAATTGTGAAAATTGTCAGACGATTTAAGTCTATCAAATGAGGTCTTGATCACACATCACTTTTACTCCTCTTCTCTTTGCTCCTACTGTTTAATGAAAGTGAAAATACAACTTAATAAGCTATAAAAAATAGCTTTGAGTGGATTATTCTTTCTGCTGACGCTGTCCGCTGTGAGACCCACAATAACATCACACATTGACAAATGATTTCACATATTTTCCTGAACCTCCATGCCTCTTCCAGTCAGTGCTACAAGGAGGACGGTACCTCAAAGAACCCAGACTGCCCAGTGTGCAGTAAATCCCTCAACAAGTTGGCCCAACCGCTACCCATGGCCCACTGCGCCAACTCCAGACTAGTCTGTAAGATCTCTGGGGAGGTCATGAATGAAAACAACCCTCCCATGATGCTGCCTAATGGATACGTCTACGGCTACAATGTGAGTAATCCAAGAGTACTAGTATTATATACTTTAAAACGCAGTACAGAAGAAAGAAAAAGTCCTCTAAACGTTTGTTGTTTGTGCTCGTTATCTCTTCCAGTCCCTTCTGTCCATCCGCCAAGATGACAAAGTGGTGTGTCCCAGAACCAAAGAAGTCTTCAACTTCTCTCAGGCTGAGAAGGTCTACATCATGTGATCACTCAGATGACCCGTCTGAGTATCGAATACGGCCCCGTCAATTCATCCCCTGTGACCGGGCCTACTCGGGAGAGCCACCCGTGGAGCTGTGATCCAGTGCCCCCCCCCCCCCCCCCCCCCCCGCCACAGACACACCCGGCATTTCCCCACAACCCCCCCTCTCCCAAAACACGATCTGGCGCAAGTTCACCAGTTCCCTTCCCCCCTCCCGTTTTACTACACAGAAACTGGGATCCTCTCCTTTGAGACTCTGGTTTTAGACGTGGCTAAAGAACAAGAAGTTGATCTGATCTATTCAAGCACAGCGACTATCAACAGTTTCGTTATCTGAAAGGTCCACGAGTTGAAGTTTAGAGACTACAGAAAAGGACTTGTTGGGGTGGGAAAAACTGCTCGGTAGTTATTTGATTTTATTACAACAAATAAAAGCCTGTTGAGGTTACTTTGACTTTTCACTAGTGGTGTTCCTTTGTTACTAAAGAAAAAACGTGCAGGACTGTGTTAACTCACTCCATTTACCAGATTAACACATGAGATTTGGGCCTTTTTCAAGGCAAACATGACTGGCCTCCTGGTCATGTGGTAGCATTTCATTCTGTGATGCATGCTGTTGACATCCTTTGTCTTCTGGCCATGTTTTTGGTGGGTTGTTTGGGGGGGGGGGGATATGTTAAAAGCCTCTTGATTAAACTGCCTACCTTTTTTGCATTTCATCCCCCCTTGGTCGTGAAAACGGAGCCTGATTCGGGCCGCAGTTGGCTCCTTTTCAAATGTAAATATTAGATGGGAATTGATCATCCTCGTGTTTAAATTCAGGAGTTTTGGGGACAAGTAACGACAACGAAGATTATCCTTTTACCAAGATGCTCTGTGAACTGAACAAGTCTTTTCTTGGGTGTTGTAAACCTGATATAGCCGACAGTATCCTCAAGTTAACTCTCAACTTCGAGGACGCTGGTAATATTAATTGTGCTGTATTTACTTCCATAATGAAAATTACGCAATATTCAAACAAGACAACCATCTCAAATGTGTTTTTTATTATTATTTTTTATTGAACAAATTGTCTTCCTTTTTTTGTGTTTGAGGTTTGCCATTTGCAGTTTTCCAATTTCTCTTTTTTTTTTCTTCAACTAAATGAGAGTACATATCGGTGAATTTAGGATATTTATTCTGTTTAAAGATGAGGCCCTGGCTGCTTTTTATTTAATCAAACATTGCTCAAATAGTTTTAATTCTGTAACAATTTTTTCCAACAATGAAGAAGACAATAAAGGGAAAGACGGTGCTGATATTTGTTCAGTCTTGTGCTCTACAGAGAGGTACACATACTGCTAACACTACGTAGTTCAATGCACACACAGTATCTGCCTTTATTTGAATAACAGGCATTAAGAGGCCGGATCAAAACCTTGACTAGGCTGCTGGTAGAACAATCCTGCCTTTTCATGACTCATCCTCTATGACTGAAAACCTACTGGAGAAGATAGATGGACGAGAAGTGTGATTAGAACTAATCTGGACTTCAGTGACAAGAAATTACCCTTAAATTGTAAAAAATGTAAACATAAACAGCCACACTAAGCAGTCCAACAAAAACAAATGCAGTTTTATGTTCGACATGATCAATCTGTGGTCATTCATCTCTTCCATGTGTTGTTTATTGACAAACCAAAAGTTGCCTCATTTGTGTCCATAAATGATTTGGAAGTGTATCTGTAAAGACACAGACTGTCCTGTGTATTTGTGTCGGTAGAATAGATAAAGGGATTGTTTCATGAGCAAAATGCCTCATAAAGATTTCAGTGAACTTTTGATTTCAGTGTTTCATTATTTGCCGCGTCTACTTTCCTCCGTGGGCTCCAATTTTAGCGTTACCATAAACCCAGGTAGGTGTGACGAGATTAACGACTCACCCCAACTCTGTTGACATGGAAATGTGACCGAGTGTCTTTCACCTGAAACTGCATCTCTGTGGTCGGAGGGGGTCAGCGCTCTGTGTGGGCGGTTGTTGGTCTAGCAGTAAAATAAACATAAATAAAAACTAAACCTTGATTTTGATGATAAATCGGCCTCCAGTAAGGTTGTTTTCTGTGCTCTTGCATGAAAATGTAGTTTTTTGGGGGGGCTGCAAGAAACTAAATATAATTTATTGAGCATTCTATAAATTCAAGGATTCATTATCAAAACCAAGAAATGAGTAAGACAAATGCCCAAAACTAGTTTATACAGCCCAATGTAACATATTAAAACTGTTTTATTTGACCCCAACAGCCCAAAATTACAGTGACATAAACAGATAAACAAATACTCATATGTAACTATTGGTTGATGAACAAAAATGGACAATTAATTGCATATTGATTGACTACTTACTTATTACAGAAGTGCAGTGTTTTAGCTCTAGATTTTTTAATTCAAACACAAGTAAGAGGTTTCATGTTGAATTAGCAGAAGCTTTTTTAATTTTGCCTTTTCACTCACTGCTATAAACGTCCACTTAAATAAAAATATTTTGTCCCAATTCACTATAGTGCAGTTATGGAGCTCTTGCACTAACCAGGCTGCTATTGCTGATAAATGATGAAGTATATTTTTGTGATATAACCTAATTTCACTCACACATGGTTCCACATTTCATTTTTGGTTAAGGTAGTTTTGTTTTAAACCCATGAACCTAATATGAACATATTCAGTTGCCCAAAAATATCATTTTATTAACTGGGCCTTATGATTTGGGAGCTTCGTGTCTTACACTTCCAAAATGTAGCTTTTTGTTTGTCTTTTTATTAGCATTTATAAATATTAGCACGACAGCAATTGATCGATGCATTTTGACATACACCGTCATAATACTACAACGTTATTTTTTCTTTAGTATGCCGTAGTATTATTTATATTTTTAGTAACTTAAATTCAGTGTTTTTATACGTTTTAATGGAAGCATCTGTCGTCTTTTGTCCCACAATAGAACGAGTAGCGGACCGGAAGAGGTATTACATATTATCAAGCTCGTGTCTGACGTCACAACGCGTCCCGTATAAATACTGCTGCGTTCATCCGCCTCCACCATTTTGAGCTTAACACATCTTCTGACTAAATCCTAGTTATTTCAACAATGACTGACCAGCTTTGCAAACTTTTCGTCGGCGGTCTAAACGTGGACACCGACGACGATGGCCTGCGGAAGCACTTCGAGCAGTACGGCTCTCTCACCGACTGCGTCGTCGTCGTGAACAAGCAGCTGCAGCGGTCCCGCTGTTTCGGCTTCGTGACCTACTCCTCGCCGGAGGAGGCTGACGCAGCAATGGCGGCTAGGCCTCACACCGTCGACGGCAACGCGGTCGAGGTGAAGCGGGCCGTGGCGCGAGAAGACGCCAACAAACCCGAGGCCCTCGCCAAGGTGAAGAAGATCTTCGTCGGCGGCCTGAAGGACGACATCGAAGAGGAGCACCTGAGCGAGTACTTCTCGCAGTACGGCGAAATCGAGAAGGCCGAAGTCATCTCGGAGAAGGAGACCGGAAAGAAGCGAGGCTTCGGCTTTGTTTACTTCACCGACCACGACGCGGCAGACAAAGCCGTAGTGGTGAAGTTCCATACGGTCAACGGACACAAGGTCGAAGTGAAGAAAGCCCTGACCAAACAGGAGATGCAGGCGGCCGGCAGAACCGGCATGTCGCCGAGAGGCAGCAGGGGCGGTAGGGGCATGAGGGGAAATCAAAATGGCTACGGCAGGGAGTACGGCGGAGGCTACAACTACGGAAATGGCGGAGGCTACAACGGTGGTGGAGGCGGCGGTGGCGGCTACGGTGGCTACGGAGCGCCATATGGCGGTGGTTACGCAGACCAGAGCAGTGGCTACGGAGGTGGAAACGGCTACAACGAGTTTGGCAGCGGCTACGGCCAGCATTCTTCTGGTTACGGCCCCATGAAAGGGCCCCCCTTCGGTGGCCAGAGGAGCGCTGCTCCCTACAACAGAGGAGGCGGCGGAGGAGGTGGCGGTGGTGGTTACCCACGTGGCGGCGGCGGTGGCTATGGCGGCGGTGGCGGCTACTAACACGTCAAATCAACACAAATTTGCCCCTCCAGCCAGGATTTGGACGCCAAAAATCTAATCTAAAGGGCAGAGATTACGGACACAGAGACAACCCCCTAATCACCAGACCTCAAAAAACCAAACAGGTAGGAAGGTCACTTCCCAGAAAAAACCTGATAATAACGAGCAGAAGTTTGCCGTTCAACTAGGACACATTTAAAAAAATGAAGAATAAAAACACAGTGATCCCATTTTTTTTTATTATGTAACGTTATACCCACGCAGACGCGTGTTAGCTGTCGTTTAGAGTTATGAATATTTTTTATTTGCGTTCACACGTTGTTTCTTTTTGCAAATTTCGATGTAGGATTGTTGCTGATTATCCTAATATTTGCATTTTAAGCAATTAAAGGTTCGTTTTTTGTTTTGTTTTCTGGAGTAAACTTAGTGTGATTTTCAATGTATGAGGACGAGAAAGCATGTTTTTTGTGGTAATGGATTTCATAGCTTTGTTATACTGATAAACAACTTGTATCTTACTTGGGGTCACAAAGGCGGGAACGTGATACTGCAGGATCCAGTTTCCTTGTTTCCTCTCCTCCTCTTCCTCACTCATAGTGAATAGTTTCGGTATATTGTTCATTTCTCATTTACCTGTAGCAATATCTAATGTATATTGTATACTTTCATGTCTGGAGAACACAACCTACTGTTAACAAAACACTTTTTGGTATGCTTATGTATGTTCATTTTAAATAAAACGTTATACCACTTAGCTTATTTTACTTATTTAACCCAGGCTTCCTCAAGTTCATCCACAGGTTTATAAGTTACATGGCATCCCACAGTTTATCCCCTTACACTCAGGTGGGTGATAATCATTGTAGTCTACCCACAGCCATTGCATGTAGGCTTTGTAGGGTTTGAATTTGTTTTTAAACTTATGTGGTTTGCTAATATTTCTTTACATATTGTTCCTTTGAATACATATTTATATGTGGACATATTTATCTTTGATTATTCCTACTTCCTATTAGGTGTTCTTACTCGTATTCCAGTATGCTTTCCCAGCCATAATAGCCGTAGCAGTTTGTTTGTAGGCTACATCAGGACCCTGTTGATTACCTGGGGTCGAATGTGATAGGAGTCTGAAATATCTCTTTAGGATATCCACTTCCAGCAAACTAGGTATGTAAATCAACCTGTCTTCACTCTGTGTTGGTCAACAATGTATGGAATATCTTGGTGCACAAGTGTGCCATTATTTAATCTTTAAAAAAACAACGTAACTGACACTATAATCATAGCTCAATGCGTCTTTAAATAGCTAATCTTAAAATATAAAAAACAAACTGGGGGGAGGGGTTACTTGATTTGGACTTTTAAGTGAACTTTTAAGTGGGTGGAAGGGGACCCAAAATGTTGTTCCACCAGTAAATGAAACAATGGAACGAGTAAATTGGTGTCTCTTCCAATAAAAACGTTTCTCTGTTCAGTTTCTCACTCTTGCTTCTCTCCCCCATCTTCTCCAGGTTGCTACGGTAACCTGGGCACGAGGACATCACCCCCGAAAAAAAGCGATGGGGTGTGTCTCCACACCGCCGGGGGTACCGGAGAGTGGCTGTGCCCTAACCCCCTCAGGTGAAGTCCCAAGTTTTCACAAAGGATTGTCCCCAGTGTGGTTTTTTTAAAATGAATTTGTAAGAGTCTCACGCTTTTATTCTGAAAAGGTTTTATTTGATGGGTTTTATTCTGAAAAGCTTGTGAGTTTTGATCACACAGTGCCCCAGTGCAATAGATGACCAGCACTGACTATTATGAAGGACCTGTGACGACACTTCGAGTGATTGATATGAAGAATTTTTTAATGCGTGGTTGCAGGTTAAAGTATTCTGTATTAAACATTAATAACTTTATATGATTAAAAGTCTTCTGTTTTCATTATTTGATCTTTTATTATTGGATTTATTTTAAGAACAATTTGCACTTCTGGGCACTGTGGGTTTCAAAATGTATTCTATATAAAATGGTTGTATTTTTCAATATTAGGAATGCCTAACTAAGTAGCGGAGGTAACTATAAATGGCTGAAAATACATAAATGCAGGTTTTTTTTGGCAACGTCGCAGATATTTAGAAGTTCTTTCCTCCTGTAGTACGGGTTAATAAAATGTGAAGGGCATTAACTACCATTGTGCATGTGGCCCCACAAATCCAATATAACACGTGCCTGTGTTGAGGACTCGTTACAAGACTAGAACGTGATATAAAGTCACGTGTTCACACGGCCCCACGTGTTTCTGTTCAGTAATTCAATCAGGAAGTAAAGGCCCTGATGTGCAAGATACTGCACGTAAACCTCCTCAGGTTGGACTGACAAATAAAACAAGTTGGCTTAATGGATGTTTGCAGTAAGGAGCCAAGTACTGCGGTTCATTCCTGTGCAGCTTACATTACATGAGGTGTTGCAGAAAACCTGTAAGTTGGTCAGAAGTTGAGGCAACATGACCTTTTATATCATATGTATTTATATCCTTTTAATGCACATTTGCATTGAACAGGTCCTGTGAAATACAAGACTTGAGCCTCACTTTTTTAAAATAAAAAAATACTGTTTTATTGTCTTACTCTTTTAGGAAGAGGTGCATTTTTTTTCCCCAGTTAAAAATTCAAACTACGATGGCAGACCATTAATCTGGTTTACTGTGAGGTTTTGTCTGCTGGCCAACAGTTTATCAATACTTTTGTTAAAATATGCTAATTGAGCAGCAAAGATCACTACTTGTGCTCTAAATCATGGCCACACAGATAAATAAACAATTTAATGTTTTATTTATTGAGCTGAAGTAACCAGATGAGAGCTCAACATTAGACTCTTGATGAACAAACAATACATCTGACAGAAAAATCCTACTTCCCCAATTTAGCAGTGGTGCCAAGACTAAGAACAGAACCAGTGAGACATTTTAAAGTGTTTTGGCTGGAAGGATATTTAATAAAAGCACAGCCTTAACACAAAACAAAATGTCAATTACAGAAGTAATCCCTCAGTTTTGGAAAAAAGTGCATATTCCTTTAACAAGTCCTGTCTGATGTACTGCGACGATTCAAGAGACATAAGTTGATATTTTATGTAACATAAATACGATGTACGTGATTCTTGACGTTGGCGACCGGAGTGTAAATTGTACTTTTGTTCTCTTACCTTTTTAGGATAATGGTGCTTGACGATTTCTGATCATCCCATAGGAAAAGGAAACCTGTTATGTTGGCCGTGCTTTTTATGAATCTACAATAAATTATATATTTTTATACACCAAGAGACTTGTTATGTTACTTCTTTACATTGAGGATAGTTTGGTTGCATGTCTTCCCTGATGATGCCCATCAGGATGAGGTTATGAGCTGATGGTCACACCGATTATACGGATGAGGTTTGTGGAGGTGGTGACGCCAAAGATCTCAAGTTGGCGGATATACTCGTGTTTCATTCATCCAGACTCCTAAAAGTTCTTCTGATCGGAGTGTTTCAGGACTTTGGAGTGCTGTATATGTCCAATTCAATCCTTAAAATGTTTGGTTATAAGTGACAGTTTTTGCCTGGCCTGTGGTAAGACAAGTAAGGGATTTATAAAGATTATTTTATGATGGATGTCGCCTTCATGTGTCTCCCATTTACAGCCTCAATTACATGGCTTTTTTGCCCCATATATGTATTTTGACAGTTTAAAATAAGCCATGTGCAGTTTCCCTGTAGTGTTAAGTCACCAATCGGCATTGTGTGTATGATTGAGGTCTAACAAATCCATTAACGTGCTTTTCAAAGCCAGTTTTTTAAAATCTATTTAAAACCCTGCATTGTTTATATCAATGTTTACCAGCTTGCCTTTTGTTGGCTCACCTGTAGGTCAGTGGAATAGTCTGAAACCATTAGCAGGAGACGGTATCTCAAACGAAACTGACCCCCACATAAAAGAAACCATGTTTGATAAGTCTGAAACTCCAGAGAACCCTTTTAAGTTTGTAGAATTTGACTTTGGAGTCGGACACAACGATAAGGAGCCCTTGCAGCATTGAATTTAAAACAAATGACAAGAACAAACTTGATCTGGTTAAGAGTTTAATGGGTTTTCCCAAAAGCGATACTGCAGCTTTCCCTGGAAACAAGTCTGTAAAAAAAAAAAAAAAAAAAAGCTGCAGAAACGACTAGTGGCAGCTAGTACTGGCTCAACAAGGGCGTGTTGCAACATGCATTAATCTTCATTGAAGAAGCCCTGCATGTTTTTTTCCAGCAGCATGGGGGGGAGGGGTCTGAGACAAATTTCACTTCCTGTAAAAAGACCGACCTCAGCTTAATAACTAAACCGTACACTAAGCCCTTTTAGGCTGAAGTGGGTCAGCACTATTTATATATATTTGAAATGCCGTTCACTCAGTGTGTTGATGCTTCATTTTCTATTCATGTTAAGACCAGTGTGACTAAACTACTAAATTATTAAGAGGACGTTACATTAACGTTGAAGCCCTCTGGTGCTCTTTACTTATCTTCCATTTGTTCCTTAAAAGGGGTTTAAGGGAGTTTGGACTAATCCCAATCAAAAGTCTAAGGTTGTATGCTGTTAGAGTCTGATTTGTGATATTTGACTATACTATTTGGATTGAATTGATGTGTCAAAGTAATCTCAGAGCTGATATGATCACAATAATTTAACTGCATTTCACAATTTAAAGGGACAGACCTAAAAGGATGTTCACAGCCACTGAGTAGCACATGTAGTATGAAGAATAGTATGAAGAATTTTGATTTTGTAAAGTATTATATAGTATTGCGAAAGGGCAAAAGCCTTGTGTGACCACTTTTTTCTTTTCTGAAGCAATACATAAATAGCTCGAGGATATTCTGTTAACATTTGCACTGGAAAATGTCCTTTTTCAGCCTTTGTCGGCATTTAAATTAAACAATATCATATATATAAAATAAAATGTTAGATTATGCCACACCAGTGACACACCAGCCTGTATATATTAGAAATTATGTTTGAATACCCTTCAACTTGCATTTTAAATGGGTACTCTTAATTCTGAAATTATTATAATTTTCGTTATGTAGTAAAATGACGGTGTATTTAAAGAACATTTACCAGGGATTTAACTATGATGGAAGCAGGATGGCTGTTTTAGTTAAGTATGCATCATCAATGCTGTGTTTTGTGGTTGTACAGTACTAATGATATAAGAACAGGGTAATTAATCTGGACATTGCTTTATTAGTGTGCTTTGTATTGTACTAGAGTATAACGAACGACCGCAAAGGTTTAAAATCACGCTTCCCTTTCTCCTCAGACAATTAAACCTTAGATTTCCGACACCCCTTGAAGGCGGCAGCAGCACGATTCTCATGCGAGCCAATGAGAGCGGTGTTTTTTTCAAGATGACCAATCAGCGACCGATACGTCTTACGAAACGGCAATATTTGTCAAACGGCCCGCCCCTGACGTTGCTCATTGAAGAAGAAGAAGACGGACGGGCATCGGCATACCATCCAACTGACGAGATTCAATCATGTCTACCAAACTTTGTAAGCTGTTCGTCGGCGGACTGAACGTGGAGACCACGGAAGATGGCGTACGCAAGTATTTCGAGCAGTTCGGCACGCTCAACGACTGCGTGGTGGTCATGAACCAGCAGCTCGGCCGGTCCCGCTGTTTCGGCTTTATCACCTACTCGACTCCGCAGGAGGCCGACGCAGCAATGGCGGCTAACCCACATGTCGTCGAAGGCCACGACGTGGAGCTGAAAAGGGCCATAGCGCGAGAAGACGCCAATAATCCGGATATCCTCGCGAACGTTAAGAAGATTTTCGTCGGCGGCGTGAAGGACCATATCGAGGCGGACCATCTCACCGAGTACTTCTCCCAGTTCGGCGTGGTGGAGAAGGCCGAGATCATCTCCGACAAGCAGACCGGCAGGAAGCGAGGCTTCGGCTTTGTCTTCTTCGAGGATAACGACTCCGCTACCAAGGCGGTGCTCACCAAGTACCACACCATCAGCGGGAACAAGGTGGAGGTGAAGAAGGCTCTCACCAAGCAGGAGATGTCTACCGGTGGCCGCGGGAGAGGTCGAGGCCGGGGGATGCAGAGCTATGGCGGCGGTAGAGGTGGCGGCTACGGAGGCGGTGGCGGCTACGGCGGCGGCAGCTACGGAGGCGGTGGCAGCTACGGCTATAGCGGGGGTTACAACGGCGGCGGTGGAGGAGGAGGATACGGTGGATACGGAGGCTACGAGGAGGGAGGATACGACAACCAGATGGGGGGTGGCTACAGTAATGGTGACTTTGGGGATGGCTACGGACAGCAGAACTCCAGTTATGGTGCAGTGAAGACGGGCAACTATTCATACAGGAGCGGGGCTCCGTACAACAGAGGCGGCGCCGGTGGTGGTGGAGGAGGCTACGGTGGCCGGGGAGGTGGTGGTGGAGGAGGAGGCGGAGGAGGATTCAGCGGTGGCTATTAGGGCCATTGCGGTGATCATGGGGGTAAATTCTGATTTACAGCGAACTTGAATTTACACACACACATGCATATAACACAAATGCCCGGGTGAGGGGTCTTTGTTGCAGTGCCCATCACCCACACGGAATGAATGAGACTGTCCTGGATCCCATCTGTCCTCTTATTCCACACATTATGGACTTTACTACTAAGAATTGGGAATTGTTGAAATGTACTTTTGTTATGTTGGGATGGGAGGAGGAAGGGGGGGGGTACTTTCTTTGAAACCATTTGTAAAACAGTAATCAAATTTCAGTCACTGCTTCTCAAATTGAGTTTGTTTTTGTCTTGCAAACCAGCCAGATGTTGTCTGTTATTTTTGCATCATGAACTCAGGGTTTTAAGTGATGTTGGTGGGAAGCATGGGACTCCGGGATCCTAAAACATAAATCGTGACAACGTGTTTTTTTTTTTTTTGGGGGGGGGGGAGAAATGTCACGGGACTGTTTTTTGTTATCTGTAAATTTACATTTTTTCCACCCGTCCCATTACAGGCTTTTTGTTTAGATTAAACTGTTTTTGAAATCCATGTGTTCAGTTCACCCTTATGTTTGATTCTGCTTTTATTAAAGTTTTTAATGTTTTGAAACTCTATCAGATCTCGCAGTCTTGATTCAAATCGTGTTGGGTTACATTTCAGCAGATGTGTTATCAAATCAGCAAAGAGTTTGATGCATTTCTATCCTCATTACTTTGATAATCTTGCCTTTTTCTAAGCTTGTGAAGATGGTTCATAAAGCCACCACCAGGAGGGAGTATTGCCTGTGAATGCACGCGTGTCAATGCATGCATCCTCGTTTCATCGGCCATTTTATACCGGCAAGGATTCACCAGTGTACCAGAAGCGGTCGTTTTTAGCGGAGTTGTTCCTCTGAAAGCAGTTTTCTTTTAGAATAAAACAAATACTCGCCATTGAGGATTGTAATCCAAATATATTCACCATTGCCCACGTGGGTGCAGTGATAAATATACTGATTTGTATGTTTTTCAAAATAAAAGATTTTTCTAATTTAATATATCCTTGAATGTTATGTTGCCTTTTGTGAAGTGGTTTAATTAAGGGATACACGCATTGTAGTTTTCAGTTTCACCGTGACTAGTTTCTCGGATAATGGAGTTGAGTTTACTTTCAGAAACTAGCTCACATGCAGTCAGTCACAAAATATATATAAAAATATAGCTGGGATGTCTAACTACAGTCTACGATTGGTTTTAAAAGCTATTGTAGGTTAGATTTAATATATAAATATAGATTAATAAAAGGTGCAGAGAGAAAAAGAGGTCTCACTCTGACACTATGTCTGGGTACGAAAACGTGGCTCTCTGGAGCAAGACTTTGTTTTCAACTTATTTAATCAGACCAAAGACTTCAACTGAATGTCATCACTCTCCCAGATTGTATGTCTGATTTCTTCAAGGAAAAGCCAGTTTAAATTCCTTTTAGCACCTTTCAATCAATACATTCAAATTGATGTACACTATAAATAAAAGGCATTACGACAACATGCTCTTGAAGAGAAAGATGAAATATAAAACAAATGGAAGATAAATAAGCTAATGTTACATGAAACATATCAGGAGCCTTGATGAGGTCAGTTCTAAATGTAGCGGCATATCAGAGAAGCTGTTGACATTAAAACTCAGTGCTGTTAGCCAAGAGAAGTATTTAAAAAACAATTAAAGATCTGAGAACTGATCTACCTTCTTCATCTGTCTAACTAAGAGGAGAAAATGCCCAGAACAAACCATCAAATACATAAAACATTTGCATTTTAATCTTAATTCTTCATTGCAGCATCAAACCCTGTTGATGTGATTGAGACCAATGTACGGTTGCTGTTCCAGGATGATCCTGCGAGGACTTCCCTGGTGGTCATGCTTTTTGTTGACACAATAAATCAATTGACAGAAAATTAAAAGGCGACTATATTGATAATTTATCAATCAAGTCAGTCATCAAAAATGCCAAACATTCAAGAATGTGTGCAAATAAAGGAATTTGACTCTGTTTGTGCTTACATAGAAAGACAAAACAGCTAAGAACAAGAACAAAGTTAGACAAATAAAGGTAGAGAATAGACAGGACTATTATGGTATATGTGAAAAAATATTATTCATATATATATATAAAACTAAAATCAAATGTCTATATACAAGTCAAGTGTTTCTGTAAATTGTAAACACTATAATGCAAAGACATACATATTATAGTGGTGGATATGTTGTGAGGATTTACTGTGTTAAATTAATGTAAATAATTTAAGTTGGTAGGGCAAAACAACTCAGGACATTTGAAGACATCATCTCAGGTTTTAGGAATTCAGGAAAGTAAATTTTCAGGATTTTCATAAATTTTTTAGACAAAATGATCAAAAGATGAATCTGTAAAATAATCAGACAATTAATTGCAAATCATAAATAATCATCAGTTAGCAGCCTTATTTAATTTAAAACTAGAAATAAATCTAATTTTAGTCAAATATGAACGCCATATATATCTGATTCTTCTTTGGTCACTTGGATTAAATAACATGACTAAACGTGTCTCTAATGTGCAGGAATTTTATATCTTGTAAAAGAGATGTACCAATGTGTTATTTCTATGCGTATGAGTCATTTCTTTGTTTTTATATTGCACACTGAAACAAATTGAAGCCTGGAACATTCAATAAATTAAGATAAAATAAGATAATCCTTTATTAGTCCCGCAGCGGGGGAATTTACAGGATTACAGCAGCATAGTGGATAGTGCAACAAGAGACATAGTAAAAAAAACAAGTATTCTAAGTAAGTAATAAAACAGTAAAGAATATTAAATAAGTAAAAAAGTAAAAAATCCACAATAACTAAAATATTATAAATACAGACAGAATATTTGTTGTATTGCACAGTGTATTTATATTGGACAGAGGTTTTGTGTTTTAGACCATTTAAGATAATTATCAAAAAAATAAATATTGAAATGAGTTTCTTTTCCCCACAGTCAGTCCTACCAGAATACTACTGTACACACTGCATGTGTATATCTGTTTTACTGTACACACTGCATGTTTATATCTTTTTTACTGTACACACTGCATGTGTATATATTTTTTACTGTACACACTGCATGTGTATATCTTTTTTACTGTACACACTGCATGTTTATATCTTTTTTACTGTACACACTGCATGTGTATATCTTTTTTTACTGTACACACCTGCATGTGTATATCTTTTTTACTGTACACACTGCATGTGTATATATATGTTTTACTGTACACACTGCATGTGTATATACATTTTTGACTGTACACACTGCATGTGTATATTTTTTTGACTGTACACACTGTTTTTGTGCGGAGTGATTCGTCTCAGTCACACACGATCTTCGTGCAGCTGCAGAGCGCTCATGCCTGCTGTTTGTGTCCGTGAGGATGGACGGTGTGTCGTTGGGGTGAGTTGGCTCAGCGGTTTAGGGATTATTGTGTAAATCTGTGAATCACGCTGCTTCTACATCTGTTGGATAACATTTTACAGCACATGATCAGTCGGCTCATACATACCATCACACAGACAGTACAAAGAGCTTCCTCTAGCTAGCCTTGTTGACTAGCTAGCTTCTGATGCTAGCTACGTTGCTAACCCAAAACTCCCAAGTTAACATGGAGACATGTAAACGTTGCTGTATAGACAGTGAACTGGTGGTGGACTGGATCCTAAAATGTGTTTTCACTTTGATTTAAGTGGTCGGTGTGTCAGTTAACGGAAGCGTGTGTTAGCAGTGAAGTTAAATGAGAAGCTAAGATGATGCTAAGAGCTAGCCAGCCTGACAACTTGAAGCTCAACAGATTCAAAACAAACTGTATTTTCTTTCTAACTTTTTTTTCAGTCAGTTTTTAACATTCAGAATTATGATTTTACACGGATTAGTTTAAGGACTTTTGCTGTTGTGAATTAACATATTAATCCTCGTGTGGCTCATCATTATTCCTCCAGACTGTGATTGTGTTGTGTGCAGACTAAAGACTTAAAGGTAACACAGAGTAACGTTGCAACACTTGTCTCACTAACAACGTGACACATGTAACATAGTAGATGTAGCGTGAGATCAGTTCTGGTTGAGGGGTTTTCTTCCTGGTCACCTGCTCTCAGGTAAGTGCAGGACACCTGAGTTTAAAACCGAATCCACATGTTTTTAAAAGAGTTCTCTCTTGTTAGGATCCCACATGGCTTGGTAACAGCAGCAGCTGTATGAAACATTGGGTAACAGGAAATGTGTTTCCTCATTCCTTTGTGTAGTCTTAAAGAAGAAGGCCTCCATTATTCAGTCATTTTTTTATTAGCGTCAACAAATCCCATGAAAAGACTCAAACCATCAATAAATGTATCCCAGTCATAAAATCACAGCTGTCCAAAAACACCAGTGTCCCTCGTGTCATCTTTGTGACACGTTCCTTCATTTAAATGACACAACTTCTGTTATTTTCTCTCGATCCCACACACTGTATTAAATGTGCATTAATCCATAGCTGACAATAAGAGCACGATCACTCCTGTGTAACATTTGAGCTAACACTATAGTGACCAGCTGTATCAGGAAGTGATGTAGCCTAAAAATGAAACCATATTAGGATTAGATTATTAATGTCTAACAAACAGTATTGAGAGACGGACACATTGTTGTTTTTTGTTCTTTGCGTGATGTTTGAGGATGTCTTATGATTGAAGGATGTGGGTCATCCTCAGTCAATAAGGCGTGCTTGAATGGTTATTTAGTGCAGTAAGGACGTCAGGAATCCATCATGCGTTAGGATCTAGAGGTGGGCCATATGGAAAGAATCTTATTATACGTCTTATATAATAAATAGATGTTATGTTATTTCATGCCAGGGATGCACTGATCCAACGTTTTTATGTTCAGTGATATGAGGCAGTAAAAACCGCTGGTACCAATATAGATCCAGCATATTTGGTTGGTGCATCTCTCATAACAATGTAGTTGTGATATAGTATGTTTTCTGGGATTTCAGTTGAGACACCGTTAATAGATAAAACTTTATCGTTGTGTCCCCTGTCCCGTCGTCTTCTCACAACCCTAGAGGTGAACCAGAAGGTAGCCCGTGTAACTGTTTGGGCAAACGTCTATATCTCCACTGATCCAGACACTGCCTCTCATGTCTCACCAGTGTGGTGGCCACACCGGCCTCGCCACGTCCAGCCTGCAACACGGACTCGGAAGAGGACACGGTGAATGGAGGGATGCACACCTTCAACCAGACGCACATGAGGAAGGCTTTCCAGCTGATGAACGAGCTGAGGAGGTGTGTTGCTGACGGTGTCAAAGAATGAAGACACTATATACAAATGGCCTTTTTGTGAATGAAGAGACTGTAGTCACCTTTTGTGAGTCAGAAAAACATGTAATACTAGAGTCATCTTTAAGTGCAGCCCTGGAAATGAACACCTTAATTGGCACATTTTCTGGAAGGCAGCCCTCCTGTCAATACTTGGCTTTAAAGATGCTTTTCCTGGCTCCTTTGTGCATATTTGCAGACAGTTTTAATAAACACTTCTTCCCCCCCTCGCTCTCTTTCTCCTCGTACTTCAGTAAAAAGATGCTGTGTGACGTCCAGCTGGTGGCGGGGAGCGTTGAAGTGCCGGCTCACAGGGTGGTCCTGGCGTCCTGTAGCCCCTACTTCTGTGCCATGTTCACAGGTACACACACACACACACCTACTGTTTGCTTGACATCACATCTGATGTGTGTGTGTGAGTGTGTGGTTAACTGTGTGTGTTTTGTAGGGGATATGAGTGAGAGCAAAGCCCACCAGGTGGAGATCAGAGAGGTGGACGGACAGACCCTGAAGAAGCTGGTCGACTACATCTACACGGCTGAGATAGACGTCACAGAGGACAACGTCCAGGTGAGAGAGTGTGTTAAAGCTGCCATGAAGTCCAGTCCAGTCCGTTACACATTAGAATGGTTATTTTTTGTGTTTCCTTGAGTGAAAGTGGTGCATCAGTCCAAAAGAAACACTCCGTTATTCCACATACAGAGCTGTACCGTGGAGGGGGAACACGGCTTTAGAGAGTGTTCGTGAAGAGGGGGAGCAAGGAGGAAGGGAGTGAAAGTGTCTTCCTGTTTTTACCAGATGTTTTTTTTCTTTTTACATCTGTTATGGTGACTTTTACCTGAATTCCAGCTCTGGCTTTGCTTTAAAAATGTTGATGTAACAGAATTGGTAGAGAATTAGCGACGTCTTCTCGTTGTTTATCCCACAAGGCTTGTTGTGAGTTGTGTCTCTCTCAGCTTATCCTCTCCCTCTGCTAGAGGGTTCACTTTATGAACATTTAGCTGCAGGGGGATTGTTTCAAAACAATAGCTGAGCTCATTTTTTTTACAGTTTGGATAATGAAGTCGGAGTAGAGTTGCTGCTCCCGGCAAAAAGATTTGCGCTCACAGCGTTAATCACAGTTATAAAGCTTCCTTGTTGTGGAGAAGGAAACGTGTGTTGTCGCTGCTGTCTTGACCTTTTCCTGTGTGCAGTCCTTTGTTGACTTTTGAACAAAACACAACAAGCTGCTATTAACAGAGAGGTTTTAACACTCTGTGTGCAGTGGAGACGGTGGTTAGAGCAGTTTTTAACCCTTTACATTAATTTTAGGCTTTTGGTCTAATGTCTCGTGGTTGTCAAGTGAGCGTGCTTTTAGATGGAAGAAAACAAACAAAAGAAGATTGAAAGTCTAGTTTGTGAAAGTGTCTATCCTTTACTTTCTCAGTGTTAATTGAGCATTAATTACATCAAATGTTTCAGGCATGAGAGTTTTTGTTTATCATAAAGGAAACCGATCGCTCGAGCTGTTTTGTTTTCTCCGTTATGTGTCAGACTGAAATGGTCCTGCCTGAGGAGCCGCTGTTCCTCACCAGGAGAGCTGCTGATGCTTGTGAGCTGTGCTTTGCTCTGAAAGCTGTGGGTGTTGAGGCCTTGTTTGTCTCGGTGGCATTAACTCTCGGGTAACTGTGGCGCCGGGTTGAATAAATGCAGCAGGATCGAGCTGCAGGCAGGAAACTTCCTCCGATTGTTAGCACAGGAAGTGTGCATGGAGAGAGGCAGGAAATCCTCCCACTGTTAGCGGCGTGCCCGCCTGATTGGCTCGCTCTACAACGTGTGTGTTTTGACTATTGGCTCATATGCAGTCGAAGATTCTTGAACTGCGTGTTTCCACTGTACAATACAACTCGTTTGTGCTGCCCTCAGTGCTGTGTTTGTGTGCTCGGCTGTGGGCCTGGTGCTCCCTTTTTGAGAAGACACAAGGCTTCAGGGCAGCTGTGCACAGACAACAGAGGAGACAGTAACAGTACACACTCAGGAGGATGGGTGAGTGTGCAGACAAGAGAGGTGTAGAGGCAGACGGGGACTGTCTCACTGACCTACTTAAGTGTGTGTGTGGGGATGTAGCAGAGGGTGTCTTTGTGTTGTAGCATCAGGCTTTCAACAGCACACTGCCTGCCTGACACACTAACAGACATCAAATACTGTACTTACACGCTCCCATTCCAGGCCTATTGCGTTGTAACATGAACGCCGTACTGTACTTCTGGTGTTGAGAGAATAGATATCCGTTAGCTAACTGACTTCCAGCTCCCAGATGTCCATAAATGTTTTGCTGTGGGTGGTGAATAATTTATTTAAAACACATTTGTCATGTTTGAATCTGTGAGATGACACAGAACATGGCTGCCCAAAGTCGGTTCCTTCACCAGTAAAATCCAGTTGGAGTTTTAAAGTTGATCTTCTTTGCAAGGTTCTGCTGCCGGCGGCCAGCCTCCTCCAGCTGATGGATGTTCGTCAGGTGTGTTGTGAGTTCCTGCAGTCTCAGCTTCACTCCACCAACTGTCTGGGCATCAGAGCCTTCGCTGATCTGCACACATGCACACAGCTTCTGGACCAGTCCCACGCATACGCTGGTAAGCTTCTGAATGTTCACACATACAAATCACCAGTCATCTTTGCCCCCGTGTGTGTTAGTGTGTGTGTGTGTGTGTGTGTGTTTGTGGTGGTGCTTTTACGTAACTGAGTTTTAGATGTTGCAAATCACACCAGGGCAAAAAAACATGAGCTTTTGCCGCAGTTTGGTGTCGTATTGGTTTGTCACAGAGCTCATTAACTAAAATATTTAGTTTGTGTTTTGTCTCTCAGAGCAGCATTTCTCTGACGTGGTGCAGGGAGAAGAGTTCCTGGGCCTTTCTCTGCAGCAGGTGTGCAGCCTCATCTCCAGCGACAAACTGACTGTTTCCACAGAGGAGAAGGTCAGAGAGCCCGATGCGCGCGCACACACACACACACACACTTCTGTAATTTGATAACTTTGTGGCTGGAAAATATGTGTGAGAATTATGTTCTTAAGGAACACAAAATAAGAGATAAAGTCTGTCAGGAAAGGGACGAGATTAAGAGACTTTAGGTGTAGTGGGAGCTGAGAATCTGTGGCTGTACTAAAGACATGCGTCCTCATCAGCAGCAGTATGTCCGTCTGCTGTTATCCACTAAAGCAGACGCGTCTCAGGGAGCATCTGTGTGTCATCGTGCTGTCAGCAGCGACTCAGAGGGAGTCACACTGTCACACTCTTCACTGTCACACTGGCTGCTGCTATCAGTCAACACTGAATCATCTGCTGTGATTTATTCCTGAGTGGATCAATACAAAAGTCTAAGACCCCCCCACATGTTTTACATTCATTTTAACAGGAGCGGGTTCAGGTTTCTTTAAGTGAAACCACAAAACAAACACACAAAGGGGAAGACGTTTATACTGCATGTCGGTAGAGTTTCAACCCTGGGAGAGAAGGAAGTGTCCGGAGCAGTCGAGGAACAGCCCACTTTACCATTAACTACCTGGTTGTTGTCTCTTTGTGCACAGCGGGAGGGGCCCTCGGGGGCCCTCGTCTGCCTGTAGTGGAGCTGCTCCAAAGGAAATGATCGAGTGTGAATGTGTGAAAATCAGTTCAATCTGAAGCCGTAGATTTTTGGACAGGAAAACACGCAGAACAAAGGTCTGTCACCTCTTTCATGCCGACTTCCTGCTGGGAGCAACTACGAATAATCACTAAATGGTATTTCACTATGAAAGAATTGATTATCTACACCTAGAACGACGCATTTCACACAATGAGTGAGTTAAGTTATCGGGCGTGTCAGATCGTTGAACAGTGTCTCTTATCCAAACCTCTCCAATCACTTTCTTCCTTGCATCCTCAATAAACCAACATCTTTCACACGCAAACCACAAAAAAAGCATTTTGAGAGCAAGTCTGTGTGTTTTTAAATGAACCCATCCTAAACATTTAGGAGCAGCGCTCCTGCTCTTAATATATCGGTTTTAAAGAACTGAACAGCTTAAGAAGTGCTTCAAATATTGTCCATGCGATGATCAGAAGTTCCCAACTCGATATCAAGTTAGAAATCCAACGTGTGCGATGTAAACAAGAGGTCTTAAGATCTATGTTTGAGCCACGGTGACACACGCGAGTGTAAACAAAGCTTGAGTCTCCTCTCCATCTCTCTCTCTTGCAGGTGTTTGAGGCGATGATATCGTGGATCAAGTACGATAAGCCGGCTCGTCTGGAGAACATGCCCAAACTGATGGAGCACGTCAGACTCCCGCTGCTGACCAGGGATTACCTGGTGCAGGTAAAAAGAGCGATGAGTGACACTACACATTAGCAGATCCTAGGATAAATACTGTAGTGAGCGATGGCCGTTCATTTGTTCTCGTGGTCCCTGTTTCAGATCGTGGAGGAAGAGGCTTTGATAAAGAACAACAGCACCTGTAAAGATTTTCTCATAGAAGCGATGAAGTATCACCTGCTGCCAGCTGACCAGCGGCACCTCATCAAGACGGACAGGACCCGCCCACGAACTCCCATCAGCATCCCAAAAGTACACAAAAACACACGTGCCGCACACGGCGCTCAGCGACACAGATCACACATACAAGAAACATGTGCATTCACCTTTGTACAAAGCAGCTGTATCGGATATGTATTTTCATTTGTAAACACTGACTGTGTGCATGTGCAGGTGATGATTGTGGTGGGCGGACAGGCTCCGAAGGCGATCCGCAGTGTGGAGTGTTACGACTTCCAGGAGGATCGATGGTACCAAGTAGCGGACATGCCTTCAAGACGCTGCCGGGCAGGTCAGTTTGTGTTTAGTACGGCGTTACGTGACTCTTGACTGTGTAGTTTAGTCCGAAACAACCTCAGACACTATATTTAGAAACCAAAACACAGCCACTGGTGTAGTCCATTAAGTGTCAGCAGCTTCAGTTCAAAGATAATGATTACTTCCTTCACCAAAACTCATCATTATATGGTGAAACATTATCCCGAAGCTTTCTCACATTTCACTGTGTCCCCGTGTGCAGGTGTGGTTACGATGGCGAGCCGCGTGTACGCAGTCGGGGGGTTCAACAGTTCACTGCGGGAGAGAACTGTGGACGTGTACGACGGCGTGAGAGACCAGTGGAGTGCGGTGGCGAGCCTGCAGGAGAGGCGCAGTACACTGGGAGCGGCCGTGTTGGGGGAGTTGCTGTACGCCGTGGGGGGCTTCAACGGCAGTATAGGTACACACACACACACACACACACACAGAAAATTTGATGATTGCTAATCTGCTAATTCTATTTGTCTTTTCTCTCCTTCAGGTTTGTCGACAGTAGAAGTCCACAATTATAAAACCAATGAGTGGATATATGTCGCCTCCATGAACACCAGACGCAGCAGTGTGGGAGTAGGGGTGATCGACGGTAAGACGAGAAGTGTGTGAGGGGCCGGGGTTACATCATGTGCCATTTTCAAGGAACACAATGAATGTGTGTGTGTGTGTGTGTGTGTGTCTCTGCAGGTAAGTTGTATGCAGTAGGAGGCTATGATGGAGCATCCCGTCAGTGCCTCAGTACAGTGGAAGAGTACGACCCTGTTGCTGATCAGTGGTGCTACGTAGCCGACATGAGCACACGCCGCAGTGGAGCAGGTACGTACGCACGCACACACACACACACACACACACACACACACACACACACACACACACACACACACACACACACACACACACACACACACACACACACACATGCTTACACACTGGAGATGAATCATTTTTAATTGGATACAGTTTCTTAATTTAATGATCATCTGTACCAGGTACAATGTTTGCCGTATGGAGCAACAGCACCACCCGGTGGTCTGCAATTGTACGAGCAAAAATCCTAGAAAGATCCCAACTACTACAGTTCATTATTACACTGTACTGACATGAAGGCCCCCTTGCTTGTGTCTAAATACATATTAAATTGTGTTTGTCCAGGTGTAGGAGTGTTGAGTGGTCAGCTGTATGCAGCAGGAGGACACGACGGCCCCCTGGTGAGGAAGAGCGTTGAGGTGTACGACCCACAGGCCAACACCTGGAGACTGGTCTGTGACATGAACATGTGCCGACGTAACGCAGGTCAGATAACAACCACAGACACACAACACCCACCAACCAGTTGTTGCACATAGGTGGTAACTGTCGATGCTAGAAACTGCACACAGGTAGGTTAAAAAAAACCTGCTTGAGTATTTGTTCCTGTGGTTTCAAGACGTAACAGTTTTACAAAAGCTCAGCGATTAAAGGGTACATGTTTTTATTTAGTCGCCTTCACATACCATAATACTTACTGTGAACATTATCTACCACTATGCAGATTTATCAAAATCAAGGCATAAGCTTCTTGATAGATTAAATGTTAAATGGGTTTTGTCCGAGTTGTTAAACGTTTACATCTCTCTCCTCAAGGCGTCTGTGCCATTAACGGGCTGCTCTATGTGATCGGAGGAGACGACGGCTCCTGTAACCTCTCCTCTGTGGAGTATTACAACCCGGCCATAGACAAGTGGAGCCTCATTCCCACAAACATGAGCAACGGACGCAGCTATGCAGGTACGCACGCTGAACACGGGCAACACTTCTGCACCGCAGAGAGAGATACGTGTGTGGCTGTTTCTCTCACTCACTCTTTAATTCTCTCACTCCTACAGGAGTCGCAGTGATTGACAAGCCGTTATGACCAGGGCCCCCCGCCCCCCCCCTCCCCCCCCCCCCACAGCATCAGACTCACACTGTCTGCCTCCTGAGCTTCAGACGTCAGAGATGAACACTTTCCAAATGGCCGAGACGCTCTCAATCTGCAGCTGATTGAATCGAGGATGCGACTTG
Organism: Leptoclinus maculatus; assembly: GCA_032191485.1. NCBI lineage: Eukaryota > Metazoa > Chordata > Actinopteri > Perciformes > Stichaeidae > Leptoclinus > Leptoclinus maculatus. The sequence goes on along the minus strand of JAVDOI010000011.1, from coordinate 5,220,413 downwards.
TTGCTCTGTCCATTTTTAATGAGTGACATCCTGACTTTTAAAGGACACTGTTGCACTGGATACACAACAATATCCACAGGATGGTGTGCTTAATAAGTGAGTGAGTTTTCATATGAAAAGCACATAACAAGTGGCTGTATCAGCTGACGATGTGGACCAAACGGAGCTGATTTCTGGCTGACTGGCTGCCTTTACCTGCTAACGGTGTCGCTGCAATCATCGGGGGCATTGCGACACCGGCTTGTGTTTGACTGTTGCAGGAGCGTTTATCCAAGATCCTGGAAATCTGGTCACGCCGCGGGAGACTTTTAAAAAAAAAAAAAATACGGACAACTTGGCACCGATCCTCCGATATACATCAACTTACGGCAACTTTATTTCTGCCCCGACCGTCAGCAAAAGGCCACAGCTGCCTGAGTGTATTTGTTCTCAACCCCGGAGGCCTGGACCTGGAGAGCTGCAAGACAATTTAAAGAATGTAGAAATTCTCTTGTATGCAAATCAGCTATGATATTTAATATTTTTGAGATTGTTTTTAAAAGAGGTTGAGAACCACTTGCTGTGGCTCAAAAACCCCCGAAACCAGTTGATCTGACGTCGACACACTACTACTGATGCACTGATCACTTGCACTGACTGACACGGACGTCTGCCTGTCTTTCTAACTGACCTGCTGCCAGACGGGACGGCTGCTCGGCTGCCTGTCTGTTACTGATCGTACTCATGGGAGCGTTTAAAGTCACCAACTTAAAGGCCAATCATTTCAACAGAAATTTGTAAAAACAAATGTGCCAGTTGTGCTGATCAGAATAATGCTGGAGGCACATTGTGTTTTTAATCTCTTCATAACAATTGTTTGTTTTATTGTCTGAGGGAGTGTGTCAAAATATACTGTAGACATTCAACTGTTAAAAGATGCAGGTTTAAGATCTATTTATTGTTTTGAAGCATTTGATCACACAGCATTTATTAATATCAAAGTGAGGTTCTCATTTCATTTTCTCAGCCTTGTTACACTTGTGATCCATTCACATAATTCAGACGACGACGGGTGTATTTTAGATATTTAGTTGACTGAGTGGTGCCATAGCTTTTTGAAAAAAAAAAGAGATTTATAGAAGCTGCTTTATGAAAGGAGTTCTCAGCCAAACCTTTCACTTCTGCCTGCAATCTTCCAGAAGTCATATTCAAAACCCTGTGACAAAACAGACCATACTGTTGTTTTTGTATGTTTAACCACCTCATACAGTTTGACTGACAAATTTACTTTTTCACATCTTCCAGGAAGTGAGTTTCAGTTTATATGATAATAGTTCAAACCTGCTCGAGATACTGCAACAATATTGTCAGGGAATCTCCCCGCATGGACCCTGGAGCTTACGGTTATAGTTGGCAACATTTTGACGTACCGGTACATCATGACCAAGACGGGCTTTACGGGCAAAACATTAGTTGCTTTAAAGCTCTTCAATGTATGCCCCAAATTCCCAGCGCGCCAATATACATTTGTAATAGTTATTGTGCAGTAATGCAGGCAAATAGCTGGGACTCTGTGGTGCATTCATGTGTCTGCAGGTGGGTCAGAAAATCACAATTTACGAAACAAACAGTGACATTAGCGGCTTCTTTTTTTAAAGTCAAATGTCAAGTCTTATGCCGTGTGTGAAACCACTCGTTCATTCGTCTAAAAACCCTGTTCTACCACAGACAATAATCAACAGGAAGTTATAACTAAACGTGCTAAAAGATCCAAACAAACACCAGTATGGTTGAGGTTCATTGTTCAGTCTTGACTTGAATTTCACCTCAAGGTCCATTTAGTAGCTGATCATATTACGCAGCGCTTATTAGCTAATTGAGATAAGTTAAAAGTTTAGCCTCAACTGGCGAGGACTAGTCGAGAGCTAAGAAATGGACCTTGACGTGAGATTTAGTTCTTGTGTGTGACAACGTATGGTATGGAAGTTTTCAGATGTATAATGTTCTTACTAAGCGCAGATGTTATATTTTTAATATCATAAACTGTGGATGTTGTAAACTTAACAGTTGATATTGTGAGTTCATTGATTGTTGTTTGTTGGGGAGATTGTGTGGTTTGAACTTTCATACATTCGGTTGAAGCTGATGCACCTGTGTCAAACTTGAACTCATTTCAATTAACTACGCACATTAAACAGGCTTTAAACTGATCTAGAATATCTTACACTGACCTCTTCTGTTATGTTGTCTGTTTGTACTTGTTTGTTCTTTTGGCTGCTGTATACTTCATTATATAATAATGCTATTTGATTACTACATTGTACATTCATACCTTTATTTAACCAGGTAAATCTCATCAATATTTAATATAGCCAGCAGCAACAGGATGTTTAAAGAAATACACACAAACCTTTAAAATGTGTAAATAAAAAAAAACATACAGTATTTCAGATATAACGTTTAAAACACACACAAAATAAAGGAATAAGAAGGAAAAAGTCAAACTCATGTTTGAATGTCAGGGTATTTCTCAAAGAGGCAATAAAAGCTCATTCACAGAGCTTCACTGAGAGGAGGAGCAACTGTGAAAGAGGAGGAGAGCTGCAGAGTCACTTCTCCTGAAGTGAAAGTGAAAGTTAGTCTGAGCGACCGTCGAGACAAGTCTCTCTGTTTCTCTCTAAAGAAACATTCAACGGAATCCAGCAGAGTCTCTGACACACGTTGGTGAGTAAACTGTTCTACAAAGAAACTCAATATTTGGTCAAAAGTGAGTTCAAACCAGGATCCATAACAAAGAACAAAGTAACAGCAGATAAACTGCTAGAAGCTAACTAGCCTCGCTGTTACTCCCGTTGGATTGTCCAAACACAGAGAACAGCATCTGATTCAATGTGTGGATTTATTTATTGATTATAGAGGTACAACGTTGATGTTTTATAACTTACATAACTGTTGGTAAATATCCTTGAACTTGAAACCCTTTCCTCTAAACTTCACTGTTTCTGTAGTTACTGCTGTCTGTCTTTGTCTTCTACTCAGACAGGAAGTTCAACTTAAATTCAAACTGAGGTCCAAATATGTCACAGTAAATAGTAATGTGTTCATTATAAAAGTGGAATTGTTTAGGCTCCTTACAAATTATATAAATTCCCTCTAATAACACTATATAAGCAGCAGGGTAGCAGTATTATTCTATTCTAATTATATTTTGTAAGTACCTTTCTAAAGTACTCAAACCCTCTTCTGTAATGGTTCCCTCTACAGTAGGTGTCTCCAGGACCACATGTTACCATGATGGCACACACACAGAGACCATGTGAAAACAGTACCTGACACACGCTGTTGCGGCTCCTAAAGATGTAATAACAGTTTTGTTTTTTCACACTTTGTGTCCTCAGAGTGTAGATATGTCTGCTGCCAGCTGTCTGCTGACTGAAGATCAGTTTCTGTGCTCCATCTGTCTGGATGTGTTCACCGATCCAGTCAGCACACCATGTGGACACAACTTCTGTAAGAACTGCATCACTGAACACTGGAACGTTAATGTCCGGTCTCAGTGTCCCAACTGTAAAAAGCGTTTCTCCACCAGACCTGAGCTTCAGGTCAATACTTTCATCTCTGAGATGGCTGCTCAGTTCAGACAGTCAGCTCAACAGAAAGCCAGCAGCAGCAGCTCAGAGCAACAAGCTGCCAAACCAGGAGAGGTTCCCTGTGACGTCTGCACTGGAACCAAACTGAAGGCCCTGAAGTCCTGCCTGGTGTGTCTGGCCTCCTACTGTGAGACTCACCTGGAGCCTCATCTGACAATGTCAGGTCTGAAAAGACATCAGCTGATCGACCCTGTGGAGAACCTGGAAGACAGGATGTGTACGAAGCACGATAAACTGCTGGAGCTGTTCTGTAAGACCGACCAGATGTGTGTCTGCATGCGCTGCACTTATTCAGACCACAAGACGCATGATGTTGTTCCTCTGGAAGAAGAATGTGAAGGAAAGAAGGCCGAACTGGAGGAAACTGAGGCTGAAATTCAGCAGATGCTCCAGAAGAGACGACTGAAGATTCAGGAGATCAAACACTCAGTGGAGCTCAGTGAGGAAGATGCAGACAGAGAGATAGCAGATGGTGTTCAGGTCTTCACCGCTCTGAAGGAGTCGGTTGAGAGAAGCCAGGCCGAGCTCATCGACACGATCAAAGAGAAGCAGAGAAAGACAGAGAAACAGGCTGAAGGCTTCATCAAAGAGCTGGAACAGGAAATCTCTGAGCTGAAGAAGAGAAGCACTGAGGTGGAGCAGCTCTCACGCTCTGAAGACCACCTCCACCTCATCCAGAGCTTCAGGACCCTGAACACTGTTCCACCCACCAAGGACTGGACAGGAGTCCGAGTCAGTCCACCTTCATATGAGGGGACTGTGGTGAGAGCTGTGACTCAGCTGGAGGAGACGCTCAGTAAACACATGAAGAAGCTGTTTGAGGCCGAGCTGAAGAGGGTCCAGCAGTCTGCAGTGGATGTGACACTTGATCCTGATACAGCAAATCCTTACCTCATCCTGTCTCATGATGGAAAACAAGTTAAATGCGGTGATGTGAAGAAGAATCTTCCAGACAATCCAGAGAGATTTGATACTTGTGCTAATGTTTTAGCAAAGCAGAGTTTCTCTTCAGGAAGATTTTACTACGAGGTTGAGGTTAAAGGGAAGCCTAAGTGGACTTTAGGAGTGGCCAGAGAGTCGATCAACAGGAAGGGAGACATCACACTGATGCCTCAGAATGGTTACTGGACAATATGGTTGAGGAATAAGAATGAGTACAAAGCTCCTGCTGACCCACCAGTCCTTCTCTCTCTGAAGTCTCAGCCTGAGAAGGTGGGGGTGTTTGTGGATTATGAGGAGGGTCTGGTCTCCTTTTATGACATTAAGTCTGCAGCTCTTATCTACTCCTTTACTGGCTGCTGCTTCGCTGAGAAACTCTACCCATACTTTAGTCCATGTCTTAATGCTGGTGGTGAAAACTCTGCTCCTTTGATCATCTCTCCTGTCAATCACACTGAGTAGAACAAACACTTGATTTTCTACAGAGAGACTCTTTCATTTAATGTAACAAATCTATATTATTGGTGATTTACAGTGTATACTTTACTGATTTTTCACATTATGATCAATGGGTTCTTTCTATTTGTCTGTAAATGTTGTTCTACTACTCCAACACACAGGTTTTAAGCCACTGATTGATATTACCCAATGTAGTCTAATTAATTCTAATAACTGCATAACCTGCCTTCAAGACTGTTGAATCATCAAAAACGATGTACTCAGGAATAAGAAGCAAACGTTTTGTATCGTCGTCCTCTCTGCAGACTGTTTTATAGGCTGAATAAAGTGAACAAATCCTCAACAGAATAAAAACAAAGAAACTTTTAACTGGATGTCTTTTGGATTTTACATTTAGTCAAGTACTGTATTTAAGTACAATTTTGAGATACTTTATTTGTGTATTTGCACTTTATGCTATTTTTTTACTGTACTACATCTCAGAGGTAAATAATGTACTTTAATGTACTTTTTACTGTACTACATCTCAGAGGTAAAGACTGCGATTGTGAACAGATGAAGAAGCTGTTTGAATCCGAGCTGAAGAGGGTCCAGCAGTCTGCAGTGGATGTGACACTTGATCCTGATACAGTACATCCCATATCCACCCAGTCAAATGATGGAGAAAAGACAAATCAGGGTCACAACTGTACACTGAAAAAGAGAATCAGTGACATTTACTTAAAAAAAGCTAGGTAACAATTTCCACACAGAAATTCTTTGTAATTTTTACTCAGGAATTCTCAAGTTTTTTTATCCAAAATATTCAAGTAAATTTTACTTGAATATTTCTTCCTTAGACATAAAATGTACTTTGACAGTAATCTTTACTCAGGCTACCTTTGCATCTAATTACATAACCCCTGTAAAATCAATTAGGTGTTTCATGTTTATTAAACTAGCTTTTATTTACTTTTTCTTTTGAGAAATATTAAATAATATTTACACAATATATCTTGTATCTACTACTATTACTCTACACAACTATTCAAATTACACTTCCCCGTGACTTCTATGAAGAAATATTCATTTTTCCCACCATGTCTGACATTTTCTACACTCACTTGCTATCTCGCATTTCTTTGATTCTGACATTTTTGGTCATCCACGCAAAACTTTTCTTTGATTGCTCTTATTTTGTGGAGAAGCTGCCTTGTTCAAGACAGTAACTCCACTTAGTGTTAAAACTAAGAAGTGCAATGCAGTCAAGCGCAAGTTTCGTGTCCGGGTCATATTCCATTATATTTTTAGAATTTGCTGCCGCAATTGGCCCGCGGGCCGTAGTTTGGCCACCCCTGGTATAGTATGTCGAAAAAAGTCATGAAGAAGTCATAGTATAGTATGATGAAAAAGGTCAGGAAACAGTCATAGTAAGTATTTGGACTGTGACACAACTTTTCTAATGTTGCCTCTTTACACGACTCCAATGGATTTAAAAAAAAATAAAAAATTGCCATAAAAAAGTCATACTATGTACGTCCTAAAGAGTCCTACTTTGTAAAAATGCCATAAAAGAGTCATAGTTTCCAATGAATCCAAAACAATCAAGGTGTTGTATATTATGTCCTAAAAAACGTCTCTGATGCAACACAGTCGGGGAAGTTGCACTTCTTATTTGCCGTTCTTCTCATTGACAGGTCTACAGGTCTACAGAACTGTCAATGTGCACGAGGATGTTAAACGTCTACATCCGTTCATAGCTACCCGTCAGGATGGAAACGAGGCTCATGCGCCCGACTCCACAACGACTGAGATATATAAAACAGAATCAGGAGCAGACTATGTGCGTCTTTATGATTCGACAACATATACATATTAAAAACAAGCTACAAAATGGCGTTTAAGATTTTTTTTAAGGGCCTTAATTATCAACATTTTATACTTTTTAAGACCGTTCAGACACCCTCAGTCTAAAGTATAACATTTATCATTACACGTTATACCACTATATCATGCAAATAATATATCTCTGTAAAAATTGCTCTCAGCAGCAACAAGATGTTTAAAGAAATACACACAAACCTTTAAAATGTGTAAATAAAAAAAAACATACAGTATTTCAGATATAACGTTTAAAACACACACAAAATAAAGGAATAAGAAGGAAAAAGTCAAACTCATGTTTGAATGTCAGGGTATTTCTCAAAGAGGCAATAAAAGCTCATTCACAGAGCTTCACTGAGAGGAGGAGCAACTGTGAAAGAGGAGGAGAGCTGCAGAGTCACTTCTCCTGAAGTGAAAGTGAAAGTTAGTCTGAGCGACCGTCGAGACAAGTCTCTCTGTTTCTCTCTAAAGAAACATTCAACGGAATCCAGCAGAGTCTCTGACACACGTTGGTGAGTAAACTGTTCTACAAAGAAACTCAATATTTGGTCAAAAGTGAGTTCAAACCAGGATCCATAACAAAGAACAAAGTAACAGCAGATAAACTGCTAGAAGCTAACTAGCCTCGCTGTTACTCCCGTTGGATTGTCCAAACACAGAGAACAGCATCTGATTCAATGTGTGGATTTATTTATTGATTATAGAGGTACAACGTTGATGTTTTATAACTTACATAACTGTTGGTAAATATCCTTGAACTTGAAACCCTTTCCTCTAAACTTCACTGTTTCTGTAGTTACTGCTGTCTGTCTTTGTCTTCTACTCAGACAGGAAGTTCAACTTAAATTCAAACTGAGGTCCAAATATGTCACAGTAAATAGTAATGTGTTCATTATAAAAGTGGAATTGTTTAGGCTCCTTACAAATTATATAAATTCCCTCTAATAACACTATATAAGCAGCAGGGTAGCAGTATTATTCTATTCTAATTATATTTTGTAAGTACCTTTCTAAAGTACTCAAACCCTCTTCTGTAATGGTTCCCTCTACAGTAGGTGTCTCCAGGACCACATGTTACCATGATGGCACACACACACAGAGACCATGTGAAAACAGTACCTGACACACGCTGTTGCGGCTCCTAAAGATGTAATAACAGTTTTGTTTTTTCACACTTTGTGTCCTCAGAGTGTAGATATGTCTGCTGCCAGCTGTCTGCTGACTGAAGATCAGTTTCTGTGCTCCATCTGTCTGGATGTGTTCACCGATCCAGTCAGCACACCATGTGGACACAACTTCTGTAAGAACTGCATCACTGAACACTGGAACGTTAATGTCCGGTCTCAGTGTCCCAACTGTAAAAAGCGTTTCTCCACCAGACCTGAGCTTCAGGTCAATACTTTCATCTCTGAGATGGCTGCTCAGTTCAGACAGTCAGCTCAACAGAAAGCCAGCAGCAGCAGCTCAGAGCAACAAGCTGCCAAACCAGGAGAGGTTCCCTGTGACGTCTGCACTGGAACCAAACTGAAGGCCCTGAAGTCCTGCCTGGTGTGTCTGGCCTCCTACTGTGAGACTCACCTGGAGCCTCATCTGACAATGTCAGGTCTGAAAAGACATCAGCTGATCGACCCTGTGGAGAACCTGGAAGACAGGATGTGTACGAAGCACGATAAACTGCTGGAGCTGTTCTGTAAGACCGACAAGATGTGTGTCTGCATGCGCTGCACTTATTCAGACCACAAGACGCATGATGTTGTTCCTCTGGAAGAAGAATGTGAAGGAAAGAAGGCCGAACTGGAGGAAACTGAGGCTGAAATTCAGCAGATGCTCCAGAAGAGACGACTGAAGATTCAGGAGATCAAACACTCAGTGGAGCTCAGTGAGGAAGATGCAGACAGAGAGATAGCAGATGGTGTTCAGGTCTTCACCGCTCTGAAGGAGTCGGTTGAGAGAAGCCAGGCCGAGCTCATCGACACGATCAAAGAGAAGCAGAGAAAGACAGAGAAACAGGCTGAAGGCTTCATCAAAGAGCTGGAACAGGAAATCTCTGAGCTGAAGAAGAGAAGCACTGAGGTGGAGCAGCTCTCACGCTCTGAAGACCACCTCCACCTCATCCAGAGCTTCAGGACCCTGAACACTGTTCCACCCACCAAGGACTGGACAGGAGTCCGAGTCAGTCCACCTTCATATGAGGGGACTGTGGTGAGAGCTGTGACTCAGCTGGAGGAGACGCTCAGTAAACACATGAAGAAGCTGTTTGAGGCCGAGCTGAAGAGGGTCCAGCAGTCTGCAGTGGATGTGACACTTGATCCTGATACAGCAAATCCTTACCTCATCCTGTCTCATGATGGAAAACAAGTTAAATGCGGTGATGTGAAGAAGAATCTTCCAGACAATCCAGAGAGATTTGATACTTGTGCTAATGTTTTAGCAAAGCAGAGTTTCTCTTCAGGAAGATTTTACTACGAGGTTGAGGTTAAAGGGAAGCCTAAGTGGACTTTAGGAGTGGCCAGAGAGTCGATCAACAGGAAGGGAGACATCACACTGATGCCTCAGAATGGTTACTGGACAATATGGTTGAGGAATAAGAATGAGTACAAAGCTCCTGCTGACCCACCAGTCCTTCTCTCTCTGAAGTCTCAGCCTGAGAAGGTGGGGGTGTTTGTGGATTATGAGGAGGGTCTGGTCTCCTTTTATGACATTAAGTCTGCAGCTCTTATCTACTCCTTTACTGGCTGCTGCTTCGCTGAGAAACTCTACCCATACTTTAGTCCATGTCTTAATGCTGGTGGTGAAAACTCTGCTCCTTTGATCATCTCTCCTGTCAATCACACTGAGTAGAACAAACACTTGATTTTCTACAGAGAGACTCTTTCATTTAATGTAACAAATCTATATTATTGGTGATTTACAGTGTATACTTTACTGATTTTTCACATTATGATCAATGGGTTCTTTCTATTTGTCTGTAAATGTTGTTCTACTACTCCAACACACAGGTTTTAAGCCACTGATTGATATTACCCAATGTAGTCTAATTAATTCTAATAACTGCATAACCTGCCTTCAAGACTGTTGAATCATCAAAAACGATGTACTCAGGAATAAGAAGCAAACGTTTTGTATCGTCGTCCTCTCTGCAGACTGTTTTATAGGCTGAATAAAGTGAACAAATCCTCAACAGAATAAAAACAAAGAAACTTTTAACTGGATGTCTTTTGGATTTTACATTTAGTCAAGTACTGTATTTAAGTACAATTTTGAGATACTTTATTTGTGTATTTGCACTTTATGCTACTTTTTACTGTACTACATCTGAGGTAAATAATGTACTTTAATGTACTTTTTACTGTACTACATCTCAGAGGTAAAGACTGCGATTGTGAACAGATGAAGAAGCTGTTTGAATCCGAGCTGAAGAGGGTCCAGCAGTCTGCAGTGGATGTGACACTTGATCCTGATACAGTACATCCCATATCCACCCAGTCAAATGATGGAGAAAAGACAAATCAGGGTCACAACTGTACACTGAAAAAGAGAATCAGTGACATTTACTTAAAAAAAGCTAGGTAACAATTTCCACACAGAAATTCTTTGTAATTTTTACTCAGGAATTCTCAAGTTTTTTTATCCAAAATATTCAAGTAAATTTTACTTGAATATTTCTTCCTTAGACATAAAATGTACTTTGACAGTAATCTTTACTCAGGCTACCTTTGCATCTAATTACATAACCCCTGTAAAATCAATTAGGTGTTTCATGTTTATTAAACTAGCTTTTATTTACTTTTTCTTTTGAGAAATATTAAATAATATTTACACAATATATCTTGTATCTACTACTACTACTCTACACAACTATTCAAATTACACTTCCCCGTGACTTCTATGAAGAAATATTCATTTTTCCCACCATGTCTGACATTTTCTACATTCACTTGCTATCTCGCATTTCTTTGATTCTGACATTTTTGGTCATCCGCCAAAACTTTTCTTTGATTGCTCTTATTTTGTGGAGAAGCTGCCTTGTTCAAGACAGTAACTCCACTTAGTGTTAAAACTAAGAAGTGCAATACAGTCAAGCGCAAGTTTCGTGTCCGGGTCATATTCCATTATATTTTTAGAATTTGCTGCCGCAATTGGCCCGCGGGCCGTAGTTTGGACACCCCTGGTATAGTATGTCGAAAAAAGTCATGAAGAAGTCATAGTATAGTATGATGAAAAAGGAAACAGTCATAGTAAGTATTTGGGGCATAAGTATTTGGACTGTGACACAACTTTTCTAATGTTGCCTCTTTTAAAAAAAAATAAAAAATAAAAAATTGCCATAAAAAAGTCATACTATGTACGTCCTAAAGAGTCCTACTTTGTAAAAATGCCATAAAAGAGTCATAGTATCCAATGAATCCAAAACAATCAAGGTGTTGTATATTATGTCCTAAAAAACTTCTCTGATGCAACACAGTCGTGGAAGTTGCACTTCTTATTTGCCGTTCTTCTCATTGACAGGTCTACAGGTCTACAACTGTCAATGTGCACGAGGATGTTAAACGTCTACATCCGTTCATAGCTACCCGTCAGGATGGAAACGAGGCTCATGCGCCCGACTCCACAACGACTGAGATATATAAAACAGAATCAGGAGCAGACTATGTGCGTCTTTATGATTCGACAACATAAACATATTAAAAACAAGCTACAAAATGGCGTTTAAGATTTTTTTTAAGGGCCTTAATTATCAACATTTTATACTTTTTAAGACCGTTCAGACACCCTCAGTCTAAAGTATAACATTTATCATTACACGTTATACCACTATATCATGCAAATAATATATCTCTGTAAAAATTGCTCTCAGCAGCAACAGGATGTTTAAAGAAATACACACAAACCTTTAAAATGTGTAAATAAAAAAAACATACAGTATTTCAGATATAACGTTTAAAACACACACAAAATAAAGGAATAAGAAGGAAAAAGTCAAACTCATGTTTGAATGTCAGGGTATTTCTCAAAGAGGCAATAAAAGCTCATTCACAGAGCTTCACTGAGAGGAGGAGCAACTGTGAAAGAGGAGGAGAGCTGCAGAGTCACTTCTCCTGAAGTGAAAGTGAAAGTTAGTCTGAGCGACAGTCGAGACAAGTCTCTCTGTTTCTCTCTAAAGAAACATTCAACGGAATCCAGCAGAGTCTCTGACACACGTTGGTGAGTAAACTGTTCTACAAAGAAACTCAATATTTGGTCAAAAGTGAGTTCAAACCAGGATCCATAACAAAGAACAAAGTAACAGCAGATAAACTGCTAGAAGCTAACTAGCCTCGCTGTTACTCCCTTTGGATTGTGCAAACACAGAGAACAGCATCTGATTTAATGTGTGGATTTATTTATTGATTATAGAGGTACAACGTTGATGTTTTATAACTTACATAACTGTTGGTAAATATCCTTGAACTTGAAACCCTTTCCTCTAAACGTCACTGTTTCTGTAGTTACTGCTGTCTGTCTTTGTCTTCTACTCAGACAGGAAGTTCAACTTAAATTCAAACTGAGGTCCAAATATGTCACAGTAAATAGTAATGTGTTCATTATAAAAGTGGAATTGTTTAGGCTCCTTACAAATTATATAAATTCCCTCTAATAACAATATATAAGCAGCAGGGTAGTAGCAGTATTATTCTATTCTAATTATATTTTGTAAGCACCTTTCTAAAGTACTCAAACCCTCTTCTGTAATGGTTCCCTCTACAGTAGGTGTCTCCAGGACCACATGTTACCATGATGGCACACACACAGAGACCATGTGAAAACAGTACCTGACACACGCTGTTGCGGCTCCTAAAGATGTAATAACAGTTTTGTTTTTTCACACTTTGTGTCCTCAGAGTGTAGATATGTCTACTGCCAGCTGTCTGCTGACTGAAGATCAGTTTCTGTGCTCCATCTGTCTGGATGTGTTCACCGATCCAGTCAGCACACCATGTGGACACAACTTCTGTAAGAACTGCATCACTGAACACTGGAACGTTAATGTCCGGTCTCAGTGTCCCAACTGTAAAAAGCGTTTCTCCACCAGACCTGAGCTTCAGGTCAATACTTTCATCTCTGAGATGGCTGCTCAGTTCAGACAGTCAGCTCAACAGAAAGCCAGCAGCAGCAGCTCAGAGCAACAAGCTGCCAAACCAGGAGAGGTTCCCTGTGACGTCTGCACTGGAACCAAACTGAAGGCCCTGAAGTCCTGCCTGGTGTGTCTGGTCTCCTACTGTGAGACTCACCTGGAGCCTCATCTGACAATGTCAGGTCTGAAAAGACATCAGCTCATCGACCCTGTGGAGAACCTGGAAGACAGGATGTGTACGAAGCACGATAAACTGCTGGAGCTGTTCTGTAAGACCGACCAGATGTGTGTCTGCATGCGCTGCACTTATTCAGACCACAAGACGCATGATGTTGTTCCTCTGGAAGAAGAATGTGAAGGAAAGAAGGCCGAACTGGAGGAAACTGAGGCTGAAATTCAGCAGATGCTCCAGAAGAGACGACTGAAGATTCAGGAGATCAAACACTCAGTGGAGCTCAGTGAGGAAGATGCAGACAGAGAGATAGCAGATGGTGTTCAGGTCTTCACCGCTCTGAAGGAGTCGGTTGAGAGAAGCCAGGCCGAGCTCATCGACACGATCAAAGAGAAGCAGAGAAAGACAGAGAAACAGGCTGAAGGCTTCATCAAAGAGCTGGAACAGGAAATCTCTGAGCTGAAGAAGAGAAGCACTGAGGTGGAGCAGCTCTCACGCTCTGAAGACCACCTCCACCTCCTCCAGAGCTTCAGGACCCTGAACACTGTTCCACCCACCAAGGACTGGACAGGAGTCCGAGTCAGTCTACCTTCATATGAGGGGACTGTGGTGAGAGCTGTGAATCAGCTGGAGGAGAAGCTCAGTAAACACATGAAGAAGCTGCTCACTGAGGCCGAGCTGAAGAGGGTCCAGCAGTCTGCAGTGGATGTGACACTTGATCCTGATACAGCAAATCCTTACCTCATCCTGTCTCATGATGGAAAACAAGTTAAATGCGGTGATGTGAAGAAGAATCTTCCAGACAATCCAGAGAGATTTGATACTGTTGATGTCTTAGCAAAGCAGAGTTTCTCTTCAGGAAGATTTTACTACGAGGTTGAGGTTAAAGGGAAGCCTAAGTGGACTTTAGGAGTGGCCAGAGAGTCGATCAACAGGAAGGGAAGCATCACACTGAAGCCTCAGAATGGTTACTGGACAATATGTTTGAGGAATAAGAATGAGTACAAAGCTGCTGCTAGCCCATCAGTCCTTCTCTCTCTGAAGTCTCAGCCTGAGAAGGTGGGGGTGTTTGTGGATTATGAGGAGGGTCTGGTCTCCTTTCATGACGTTGATGCTGCAGCTCTTATCTACTCCTTTACTGGCTGCTGCTTCGCTGAGAAACTCTACCCATTCTTTAGTCCATGTCTTAATGATGGTGGTAAAAACTCTGCTCCTCTGATCATCTCTCCTGTCAATCACACTGAGTAGAACAAACACTTGATTTTCTACAGAGAGACTCTTTCATTTAATGTAACAAATCTATATTATTGGTGATTTACAGTGTATACTTTACTGATTTTTCACATTATGATCAATGGGTTCTTTCTATTTGTCTGTAAATGTTGTTCTACTACTCCAACACACAGGTTTTAAGCCACTGATTGATATTATCTAATGTAGTCAAATTAATTCTAATAACTGCATAACCTGCCTTCAAGACTGTTGAATCATCAAAAACAATGTACTCAGGAATAACAAGCAAACGTTTTGTATCGTCCTCCTCTCTGTACTGTTTTATAGGCTGAATAAAGTGAACAAATCCTCAACAGAATAAAAACAAAGAAACTTTTAACTGGATGTCTTTTGGATTTTACATTTAGTCAAGTACAATTTTGAGATACTTTATTTGTGTATTTGCACTTTATGCTACTTTTTACTGTACTACATCTCAGAGGTAAATAATGTACTTTAATGTACTTTTTACTGTACTACATCTCAGAGGTAAAGACTGCGATTGTGAACAGATGAAGAAGCTGTTTGAATCCGAGCTGAAGAGGGTCCAGCAGTCTGCAGTGGATGTGACACTTGATCCTGATACAGTACATCCCATATCCACCCAGTCAAATGATGGAGAAAAGACAAATCAGGGTCACAACTGTACACTGAAAAAGAGAATCAGTGACATTTACTTAAAAAAAGCTAGGTAACAATTTCCACACAGAAATTCTTTGTAATTTTTACTCAGGAATTCTCAAGTTTTTTTATCCAAAATATTCAAGTAAATTTTACTTGAATATTTCTTCCTTAGACATAAAATGTACTTTGACAGTAATCTTTACTCGGGCTACCTTTGCATCTAATTACATAACCCCTGTAAAATCAATTAGGTGTTTCATGTTTATTAAACTAGCTTTTATTTACTTTTTCTTTTGAGAAATATTAAATAATATTTACACAATATATCTTGTATCTACTACTACTACTCTCCACAACTATTCAAATTACACTTCCCCGTGACTTCTATGAAGAAATATTCATTTTTCCCACCATGTCTGACATTTTCTACACTCACTTGCTATCTCGCATTTCTTTGATTCGGACATTTTTGGTCATCCGCCAAAACTTTTCTCTGATTGCTCTTATTTTGTGGAGAAGCTGCCTTGTTCAAGACAGTAACTCCACTTAGTGTTAAAACTAAGAAGTGCAATACAGTCAAGCGCAAGTTTCGTGTCCGGGTCATATTCCATTATATTTTTAGAATTTGCTGCCGCAATTTGCCCGCGGGCCGTAGTTTGGACACCCCTGGTATAGTATGTCGAAAAAAGTCATGAAGAAGTCATAGTATAGTATGATGAAAAAGGAAACAGTCATAGTAAGTATTTGGGGCATAAGTATTTGGACTGTGACACAACTTTTCTAATGTTGCCTCTTTTAAAAAAAAATAAAAAATTGCCATAAAAAAGTCATACTATGTACGTCCTAAAGAGTCCTACTTTGTAAAAATGCCATAAAAGAGTCATAGTTTCCAATGAATCCAAAACAATCAAGGTGTTGTATATTATGTCCTAAAAAACTTCTCTGATGCAACACAGTCGTGGAAGTTGCACTTCTTATTTGCCGTTCTTCTCATTGACAGGTCTACAACTGTCAATGTGCACGAGGATGTTAAACGTCTACATCCGTTCATAGCTACCCGTCAGGATGGAAACGAGGCTCATGCGCCCGACTCCACAACGACTGAGATATATAAAACAGAATCAGGAGCAGACTATGTGCGTCTTTATGATTCGACAACATAAATATATTAAAAACAAGCTACAAAATGGCGTTTAAGATTTTTTTAAGGGCCTTAATTATCAACATTTTATACTTTTTAAGACCGTTCAGACACCCTCAGTCTAAAGTATAACATTTATCATTACACGTCATACCACTATATCATGCAAATAATATATCTGTAAAAATTGCTCTCATTTGTCATTTGGTAGGTTTTAACCAGGTCTCTTTACACCACACTGTCAACAGTTTCATTTAAGACTTAAGAATCAAGAGAACTGATGTGGCAAGCTTGTAAATTTTATTTTTCACGTGTAAATGTTTGTTACTGATTGTATTTCCTCAGCCTTTTTGTTAATGAAGAAAAAAAAAAAGCCAGAAAAAAAAGCATTCACAAAGTAAGAAAACATTTATAGATACATACACGCATACAATATATCGATGTGATAAAACACAGTATTACCTGTGCACGACCTGCAGGAGGAAGAAACCTCTCTGGTCAAAGGGATTCACAGCAAAATTCAATATCAAAGATGTCGCAAAGAATCTTATTTCTAACCGTCTCCAAAGCTTCTGTAAGTAACGTGACTATTTGTCCTTTAAAAGAGATTTAAAGAGTCAAAAATGACACTCGAGACTTTACAGTAAAATATTTCTCATCACGTCTGTTTTTCTGAGAGGAGCTATGACCAGCGAGACATCTTCGACAGAAACGTCTGCTGCGAATTCCAGATGTGAGAAACAACCATGCATGTCGGATGGGTAGGAGTGAGATGAAACAGACGGCACACCCACGGAGACGAGATACATTACAGTTTACGACGTGAATTTGACCACTCTGTTGCAGGCACAATGTAAAACAAAGTTGTTTTAGAGAAACTGAGGCGCCAAACAAACCAACCGCTCACCTTGTTTGACAAAAATATTATCTAAAAACTCAAAAGAAAAGCCCTTCAGAGATTGATGATGGATTGTTTCCACTTTTTGAATGATGATAAATACTGAAATGTTTTCAGATACGACACATCTGGCTGGCTTTACAATCCCTATTCACCTTAAAATGTTACTCTTATTTTGGTTTTTCAGCAGCGCCAACATGAACATTATGCTGACAACAGTGGTACAAACACACCGTTCGAGCAGAGTTTGTGACAATGTGTGTGTGTGTGTGTTCGGCTGAAAACAAAAAAATAGTATTGTATCTCAATTATTCACACACAAAAATCAATCCCGCACATTACCCATGACCCGATACTGTAAAACCTCCACGCAAAACTTTTATTATTGCTGCTTTCTTCATGGCACAAATAATATAAACAATACATCATGTTATTCATACTATTATGTTCTCTTTTGCCATGCAAGCTTACTACAGTACTGCTTCTATATTAGCTTATATTACACAGAGCGACAAAAATAAATGTAGGAAACAGAGCAGGTTCATGTTTGATTAGCCACACACACAGTGCCAGACTAACGTCTACAGCTGGTTTTTACAGTTTGTGAGTAGATACAAAAGGATTATTATTGTCATTATCACACAAAATAATGGTTATGATAGTTATAGCAATATTTATAATAATAAAAAAAAAAAAAACACATTCTCAGGGCATCACAAATATAATGAACCAAAGGGGGCCAAACATAATGTTTGAAATAATTTAAACAATTCTGACATTCATTCCTTCGGGTGGTTTTTTTTTTTTTTTTTTGTATGTACACTATATATTTATATCTGTATAGAAGTAGTGCTTAATTTTTAGAAATAACAAATGAAAAAAAAAAAAACACAAAAGGGCTGCATTCTGTGAATGCTGTGCAAATAACATCTTTTTACATCAACCCCCACGAACTTTACCGTCCTGACGAACACGCCGCTCCCTCCCTCGCGTTCTCCTCGAGCACTCACAGACGCACAAAAAACCCCTCGACTCGTTCGAAAACTTTGATTTCAAACCGTCCACTTGACTGACAAAAAAGACTGCAATCAACTTTGATTCTGGCAGGGAAATGTACATTGATTGGTGAAAGAAAAGCACTACTTTGTCTTTATTGGCCTTTAAACATCTCACAGGTAACGAGCCAAAGAGGTTCTGATAATAGAACACCTGCTGAAACGTTTGACTAGCTTCACAGCTAAAGCTTAGCGCTGGTTGGAAATCTCTCCGTCCCGCATTTCCAAATCACAACCGCGACACCGTGACCTCCGTCTTGACACCAGACGGCAGGGCCGAGGAGGAGAGATTAAGAGGACAGACTCGCGCGTCTAACCTCCTCACCTGCCCTCATTTCACCTGCCAGCAGGAAATGAAACTACACTGCGACTGAAACTTCCACCAAAGAGAAACGCAGCCGAGGGTTGAAACGTGGGTCTCCCTCCTCAGCCTCGTGGACATCATGCTAACGTGCTAATCAAACCCTCAGCTCTGACTCACCAGTTAAGAAAAAGGGTCAGTTAAACCACAGACAAAGGTTGTTCTCTGCGTTTAAAATCAGTGCTGGCAGTGTTGGCACCTCATCGATACAATACAAGCAAACATCAAAGGACCACCAGAGATAAATTAGTTACTCAGTAACAGTCATAGTGATATTCAGGAAACTCTCCGTCTGGCTGCGCTGATGCCAAACATGGTCAGGCTACCACTTCCTGTAGCCAACATGCCTTTGGGTTTCAAAGAAACTGCAGCAATGTGGACCAGATACTGGCTCCTCTCCACAGCATTTATTACCCATAATCCCTCAGGACATGCCATACCCCCCATGCAGCAAACTGAACGAGTGAAAAACGGAGAGAGAAAGACACAGATACAGAAATGTCTGGAGGATTTCTGCAACAATTATATTCACCTACATCCTAAAAATCAACTGTTTCATATGAGCATCTTCAGTCAAATGGTGCCTTTAAGTGCCATCAGAAATCTCAAAATCACGAGCATTTGTCCTCAAAACTAAAGCTTAAGACGACTTAAAAGCAGTGCTTTCACACGAGAAGCTCATAGGAAACAAAGTTCAAAGTTGCCAACTGTGTGTACATCTTATTTGACAAATATTGCCAAAATAGATAAAAAAAATAAATGCTGAACGATAGAAACAAATGAAAAGGACACTCAGACTTTCACAAACAGCTCTAAGGTCACACCGAGAGTCAATACATCGTTTTTTTTTTCTTGGAATACAACACATTCTTTTTCATCCGAGCAAAAACGTGAACAGCAGTGTCTCACAAACATGTATGTATACACCTTTTTTTTTTTTTTTTTTTTTTTTAAACAAAAAGAACACGAACAAACTTGTTTTGAGACTTGTGAATGAGTTTTAAAATCAGTCAGAAGGTGTGACGCATCCAGGATGTTGAATGAATGTTTGACTGACAGAATAAAATAAGCGATCGCCTCCATCAGGCCGCTTCAAACAAACGGTGACTCACTGAAGCGAGAGACAGTACGACGTCCCAAAGAAAGAACGCGCGACGAGCGTCTAAAATGCCAGTCCTCGAGCTGTCCAGTAAGATTCCTCCGCATGAAGGAAAAACAAAAAAAACACGAAGAACAAAGTTCAACAAAAGAAACAGTCCTGAAATTAAAAAGTCCAAATGTGTTTTTTCTCTCTCAGAAGACGAGTGAAAAGTCTTGAGTTGGTGATGAAGACGAACAGTGACGACGATTCCTTTTTCTCCATATTTCTAAACTGCGGCCATGTTTTTTTTAAGATGAAATGCAGTCGAGGCAGCAAGAGGATGAGTTGTGGCTGACGGGAGTGATTTTAGCTTAACTGGTCGGTGCTGCATTCATGTCATGGGAAAATAGGAGCAAACAAATGCTTCTTCATGTCACCTTTTAAAAGTGGTTAATTAAACTTTTAGCAAAGATGTCTACATTACTAATACTAATACCAACAAAGAAAATATCTGTAGTCGCATATAAATAATCATACATTCATCAAACAAATGTAATGATTTTGTAATCAAAATGCTTAAAATCTGCTCAAAGATCCGTCAATGCTTCAACGCTTTTCAGAAAAATAGTCCCAGGACCAAACTGTCAGGAGCTAAAAAAAAAAAGCAGCTAAAAGTCCTTTTAGCACATTCGACTTTACTTTTTCTTCGTAAAGATTTGTAAAAGTAGACCGATAAAGTATTTAAAACCATTTGAGATGTCATATACTTACTACTAGATACATTTCTTTACTGGTCAGAAAGAATCCTAATACTACCAACAGCTGTTAACTGAATTAAGGACTATCGGTGCTAGTTGATACGTTTCTATGGCATTGGGAAGTACTACCAGAAACTCGGACCCCAAGAACCAAAACTTTGGTTGCTTTAGTTAAAATAACCATCAACGACTGGAGACCCCCCCCATCACAATGTTTGCATACAAGTTACATATCGTACTGCCACTCTGATTTTCTCCATGACATAAATGCAGCAAACCAAGTGGAGATCATGAAGTCTTGAGTCTCCTGCTTCATGGCAAGTCATGTGATGTGTCTTGCTCCACCCTCCCCCCCAGGTGTGGTGACGTCTGACAGACCAATGGACATCCTGGGCGGGTCCTCGCAGCAGTGACGAGAGGCTGATGTGTGCGGTGACAGCTGGTGTCTGAGGAGGGCGGGTCTAGATGGATTTGGAGGAATCCTGTTTGCTGATGAGAACTTCCAGCAGGCGGAGTTTGGCCTTGATCCTCTTGTACTCCCTGTACTCCTCCAGCATCGGCACCCGGTCCTCCTTCTGCACATTTCTACAGCCGAGGAGGGAGACAGAGGAGAATGAGCTCTCTAAATGACACACGCTTACTTTCTCGACCCCAGCTGATGAGTGAACCTCAAACGGTCTCTGCCGGGCTGCTCCGAGGCCGTCTTACTGAACATTCATCAGCTCTCTCCAGACGGGGTCAGAATACACAATAGCGGATAAGGGACATATGTCATTTATCCTGTATAGTGTCTCATAGTGGAAGACCCTGCAAAAGCCCCAGCAGTAGAATTATTTCAGCTTCATCCTCCGTGATGCTTTGGACCACAGTAGACGACATTTCTGGCACCTTCTCACCGCGCACAGGTTGTGACAGGCTGTTTGATATAATTGGTTGTGGTTCAACATGTAGTGTGACAGGTTTCTTGCCACGTTACAGCACAAATTGAACTTCACAAGGAATCACTTAATCTGTCATCTGTGTAGGAATTCATGGTGACACATGAATGAAAATGAAGCCAGAATGTTTACGCCAGCTACAGTTGAAATCCTTATGCAGACAGTCTGGATTATGTTTATGTGTAGATGTGAGTGAGCGTGTCTTCCACCTACCGTCCATTATGCTGATAAAAATCTTCTTCAAACTCTCGGATGGTCTTCCTCAGCTTCTTCTTCTCTGCTCTGGCCTTCCACAGCTGTTCCAGCAGCTCTGGCCTGGAGGACGACGGGATGCGTGAGAACGTAGTTACACATGTCATGATATTAAAACCTCTGAGATGCTTTTAAATAATATTTCGCAGTCTCGTTTCTACACTGACCGAGGCACATAAATACTGAAATATGTGCAGTCATTTGGATCTTGAACCATAAATTAAGAGTCCAGAGAGAAAGGTAGGGCAGGAAGTGAGCTGTGGGGGTGTGAGCGATCAGTTGTCAAGATCATGACCAGGTAAGAGACCTGGATGTACAAACCTGAGCTAATGAAGAAGATTAGAGGTTGTGTGTGTGTGTGTGTGTGTGTGTGTGCTCTTACATGGACGAGGCGTTGGAGCTGGACAGCCGCAGGTCAAGCGCCAGCTTCCCCGACCCCTCCTCCATCTTGGCTCTCATTGGACAGTCGCTCTGCCTGTCGGGAAGGTTCTGGCTCCTCGCTGACCCTTCAGACGAGGTCACAAGATCGACGGCCATGATGACCTCAGAGCTCTGCATCTCCCCACCGCTGCTCTCTCCTTCCTCCTCCTCGTCCTCCTCTTCTTCCTCCTCCTCCCGCTCCTCCTCCCTGTTGTCTTCTTCTTCTCCTCCTCCTCCTCCTCCTCCTCCTTCTCTTTCTTTCTGCTCCTCCTCCTCCTCCTCTTTGATCTCCTCCCAGAAATGAGCGGTTTCGCCCTCGATGATTGGTTGGAGGGTCTGACTTCTTCTCTTACTGGAGGGTGACACCTGAGGGAGAGAGGGGAGATTAATGCGGGAGAAGTGTGTGTGTGTGTGTGTGTGCACTCGTGTAATATGCAGTAAAGCAAGAATGACATGAACAAGAACGAGTTATTATTTTAATATATACTCAAATTGTTCAAGGGTTGTTTACAAGTACACCTAGCTGAAACTCATGCAGATCTATTACACTACAAGTACAAGTACTTCTAGCTAGTTGTACATTATATTACAATAAAATAACAAGATGTAATTGCTAACATAGTGTAATAGATGTAATGATGTGTTTATGTGCACGTACTGTGATCGGTGTGATGCTGATTCTGGTGAGCATCTGTTTGACCAGTCTGTAGCGATCGTAGAGAGGCTTCACCACCAGACGCTCCTCTCTGGTCACCTGAGATGAAGATAGCGAGTGAGAGAAATAAACAGGTTACAACAAGTTTAAATGTGTGTTTCAGCTTCACAGGGTGTTAGGGTGTTTGGTAACTTACTGGTCGACCATGCAGGCCCTCATAGTGCAGCAGGTTCTTCTGAAGGACCGTCTTCTCACAGGACAACTGCTCCTTGGTCATCTTCTACAGAGACAGACACAGCACATCATGTCATAGCGATATATGAACACCTTTTATGTGATGTCTACGTGTTTAATGCCAACAGTCCAAGTGGGATACAGTATGGGATGATCAAACAAAGTATTTCGTTTTCTTTGTTTATGTTTATCTCACTTTTTGTTTATTTCTGCCGCCGAGTGGCTCCCTTCATAAAAACATTTTTCTCCCATTTTCACTCATACATTTCTTATTTTAAAATGAGCTTGTCATGTTCATGGATGCAGGGCCAAAATACCGTGTCAATATTTCAATGATTCAAGTGGGGTAATTGAAAAGACTTGTGTCCTGATTCAGTCCCTGATAAAAAGTATCTGCTGCTGACCTTGATGTCATCAGGCCAGCCGTCCTCCTGCTTCTTCCCTTTGACCCTGTGCTGGATCAGCTCCAGTGTTTCCTCCCTGGTGGGGCCCTGGCCCTTCAGCTCTCCTGCTGCATCGTGGGCGCCTTGGTCCAGCGTGGAGCCGAAGCTCTTGGGTAAGGTGTTGCTCCGAGGACGAGTCTGGGGGCCGAGCTCGCTCTCTGCGCGGTGTTTGGCATCTGGGGAAGGAGGAAGACAGTGATGAGGGAGGAGGAGGAGGAGGAGGAGGGAAACAAACGGGGGGGGGGGGAGATAGAGAGGGTAGAGTACGGAGGAAGGAACCAGGACAAGAACGGGGAGAAAAACACAAATCTTAAGACGGCACATAAAGCATTTTTCACTGGATGATCAGACATGCAGGAGTCTGACAGACAGCTGCGGTGGTTAAAGTCGGCCAGTCACAGTATGAGGAGAAAGACACACACACACACACACACACACACACACACACACACCCGGAACAACAACAACACACAAACACCGAGCCCAGTCAAAACCCAAACACAACAAGCAAAAACATTTTCATAAGCCTCTGAGTCGGTCTGATGGTTATAGACAGTCGTACTGCTAACTGCTGGATATTATCTCAAGATAAAGCGTCACCGTACTCTGAAAATATCATCTACCAGTGTGTCAACTTGTCCTGTGCAAAAGCATAAGAATACAGTGATAGTAGAACTAAACAAACACAGATTTCTTAAATATCAGTCAGCAAATAGTCAAGCCAATAAAACTCTGTTCTCTTCCTCACGTTACTTCCCACTTCTCGTCCCAACATGCGGTTTCAACAGGAAATACACCAAAACAAAAGAAGCAAGACGCTCTCACAATGCCGCCTCATTGTGACTGTCAGTAGTGTATGTAATGTCTACTTACTGAGGGGTTGGTACTTACTGAGGTGATACGGCCTAGAGCTCAGGCCTGAGTACGGGTGGAGCGGGGGGGTGAGTGTGTGATGGGGGGGTGAGCAGATAGAGGAGGAGCAGGGGGGGGAAGGGGAGGAGGGAGCATGGTGGCGTCTGTATGAATGGAGCAAAGCCTGGTGCCTCAGCGTGCTTCTGGGTAAAAGGTGGTGCTGGCGTCCTGGTTGGCCGATCAGTCAATCAATCAATCAATCGGTCGGTTGGGCGATAGGAGGAGGAGGGAGGAAAGTGGAGAGCGGGTGCTCGCGTTATTGTTGTTTTTCAATTTTGATTTGAAACAGAGAGAGAGAGAGAGAGAGAGAGAAATGTTTCGGCCACTGTGTTCTCCGACAAGGAGAGCCGTCACCTCACATAGAGAGGGTGGGCGAGTGTCATGGGGTTGGTTCAGTTTGGTGAAACGATGCACAAGAGACTCGTCAAAGTTTGGAAAAACTATTTATAAACATCAGACGTGTCGTATTTTACACTCTGTGCTTCAAGGAACACCGAGTTTATCAAACGACAAAAACGTGCAGCCTAAAATCTGATCAAAAAGTAGATGTTTTTTTTTTTTTTAAATCAAGGTTCCTAGATATTTGCAAATATTATGCATCTGTTTATGCATAACTTCAAAGTCCTATCCATCGTTTCACCTCACCGAATTCACTGCAGATGTAATGAATGTGGGTTCACAAGGACGCATCAGCACACTGGAGGGTGGGAGCCACGCATGTGAGAGCCACGTCAACCCCCTGGCATGTGCGTGTCTGCATGTGTTGATGTTAGACCAGCACGCATGCAATGTTGTTACAAAGGTCAGAGGTTAGGAGTGGGGGGGGGTCAAGCTGTCCAGCATGGAACAGGATGGCACACGGACACTCTAACCCCGACACACACACACGCGCGCACACACGCACACGCACACACACACACACACAAATGCACGTTCACAGGAAGTAGAGCTAGTTGTTCTACCTTTAATCTGCCTGCGGATCTTTGTGAGGTCGGTCATCCATTTGAGGACTTTGGGGTTAGCTGCCTTGTCTCCGTGAGAGGGCTGCAGAGAGAAGAGAGTTAGTGCTGCACTGGAACGTTCAGGACACTGACGCAGAATTTACAACATACGCATGTATATAAAAGAGACTTTTAAGACAGTCTTAAAAATGAAGCTTGTAGTTCATATATAAAGAGAGGAGAGGGAGACAAAGACTGAGAGGAGTCAGAGGGAGTTAAAGGAGGGAGGAGGAGCAGGAGGATGACGGTCTAAGGACTGAGTAAGTGTGCAGGATTTTTAAATGAGCTTTTTCGGTTTGCGTCTTAGCACTTTAAAAAAAATAGCTGAGTCATATCCCTGCTCAACAATACAACGACCTGTATCTATGTACCTTATAGTTCCTTTCCTTCTCAAATTGCTCTTCAAACTGCTTAATTTTCTTCTTCAGGTGCTGAAGTTTCTTGGTGAGTTGATGGGTCACTGAATCGCCTCCTCTCATCGCCTCTTTGGAGCCAAACGATGCTCGCCGTGGCCTGGAGTGACGGAGGATACGTGAAGATGAATGAAAAAAAAGTCAAACACAATCCTGGGTTTCAAACAGAAACTAGTTCGTAGTAGAGTAAGCGGATGTCGGCGCCTCATCGTACCTCTGTGCTTTGGTGGGTGAGGTGGCGTCCGGGTCTTGCTGCAGGAATCGCTGGGCCCCGTGCGCTCCGAAGTCGAGAAAGCGTCGCGCCAGGAGGTGAGGGTGGGAGCGGGAAGAGGAGAGGGAGGCTTCCTGCCCTCCCTCCCCCACGTCCTCCTCGCCATCCTCCTCCAGCAGCAGAGGAGGGAGAGTAACCATGCGGCCGGCCAGCGGGGAGAGCTGAGCCTCGCCGCTCTCGCTGTCGTCCTGCCAGGGTTTGAAAGCGGGGACGGGGTCTGGAGAGAGGAGGACAGAAACAAAGAGTCAGCAGACGTCGGAAAAAAGGAGGAATTAATGTAATATTAAAAACACACAAAAGCTGCATGGGAGAATGAAACAACACATTCATCTTCTCCTTCGATGCCCTGCTGAGTCACTCTTTGTCTGGTTAGCGGTGTCTTGACTGTCAGCGCTATGCTAATGAGCTGAGTCAGAGGGAAAAAAGAAAGAGGGGAAGGAGGAGTCAAGGTGATAACAAGACAGAGGTGAGGAAGTGAGTCAGGGGAAAAAGTGTTTTTTTCGGAGAGGAAAGGTGTCCGGATCAATCCACCAAGTGACCCTGTCGCAAAGAGGTAAGAGCAAAGAGCAAAGAGGAAGAAAAGGAGTCCAGCAGCTTTGTTAGAGGAGTGTTTCACATGCGAGGATCTACTTACGATCACACAAGCAAATCTAAATATATTATATAGAGTAATAATATATTAAGAAAGTTTACAAGCCAAACCAGCGAGCAACCACCATAAAAAATGAAGGGTGCTCTGATCAATCTGCCTCCCGATCGTTATCGGACAATATTCGTTCCAAGTAGTTTGATTAGTCTTTATGAAGGCCGATCAGTAAAGCCCGTCGGATGACTAACCGCTAAAATGGCTTCACCTGAGTTGTGTCTCTAAAGCCCATTTTACACCGTCTGTTCAATGCGGGACTGTACGAACACGGAATTGGGGGGGGGGGGGGGGGGGATCTTTGTATAAAAGGGGCTAATGAGAGAATGGTGATACTTGATACTTTGTCCTATCTGAATGTTAATACTACAATGTGAATAGTAGTCTGTCTCTAAAATCACAGATTAAATAAATAAATAATGTTAAACGATCAAAAGAAGGCTTCAAATAGACCCTGTGATCGGCCCCAAAAAATCCTGATCGAAGCATCCGTATAAAGAAATCAATGCGAACGGATGAAAGGAAAGCAGGTGGGCTGGTAGACATTAAACTACTCACCGTGGCCTTCTTTTTGCAGATGCATACATGAGAAGTCTATGAGAGGGAGGTGGAGATGGGAGGGGGGTGGCGCTGTTTGGATGGAAGGAGGACAAGAGGGAGGAAGGAGAAAAAAGAAGACGAAGAAGAAGAAGAAGAAGAAGAAGAAGAAGAAGGGACAGAGAGACAGCAGAGACGAGGAGCAGTGAGGTCAATCATTCATAACAACTTCACTCTCCAACTTTCATTCAGTCAGTTTTACTTTAGTAATACTCCATATTTAACAGAATTGTAGATGACAATTCACAAAGTTTTCTTTTAACAAATTGAGCGAATTTGGTGACGATTTTTGGTAAATAAATCACATTAAAGTAGAGAACCACGGGAAGGGTCTGCTTTACTGTGCAACTTTTACTCCTGTAATCCACTGACTGGACGCTGTATCTCCTACCTTCCCATTGGCTGTCGGGGAAGAGTTGGAGGTGGGGGTTGTGGCCAGAGTTTGCTTGGCATGGCGGCGGGTGGTTCCTGTTGGTCTTGCTGGTGTTGGCGTTCTGATCACAGCGGCATGAGTCCGAATCCTGGAGGAGGAGAAAGAGAGAGAGAGAGAGAATAAAGAAACAAATTAGGGAATGAAGGAAAAAAGAAAAACATTCAAGATGAAGGAGAGAAATGAATTAAAAGTGAACAAAGGAAGGACAGATACTGTAACATAGACTTGAAGTAATATCATCATAAAATCAACACAGAAATCATTTTAGTGCCAGCACACACACATTCCCACTTATTGCTACTTACACAGCTTATGGTGTCAGTCTGAGTCTGCTCCATGTTGTCACAGGGTTGATTGTCCTGCCTGGAATAACCAGAGACAGGAAACATGAGGAAAAACTTTAAAAAAGAACTGACTAAAAAAAAATTGCCATTTTAGAAAATATCTAAAACAATATGTTCAGATATCTGATTTGTTGTTTATTGCTATGTAAATAAATCCAGTGCCTGACCAGTCTCCAAGTGCAAACACTGAGTGTTTACAACAAGCCAAGTCACCTCAGAGACGTTGGAAATCTTTGGCTTTGAGCAAAATCCCCAAAAAATTTTGGACGCACTCTCGGCAGAACAATTTAATGATGATGAATTTGGAGATCCCAAAGTACGTTAGTCATAATCCTTCAACCCTATCTGGAGTCAGCTGAGGAGGAGTCAAAGCTTCAACTGTTGGAGAATCTCACATTTGTTACAACTAAAATCAATACTTGTGTCGATCGATTGTTTTATCCTGCTCAGTGACTTTGACCCTTTTCCCTCTGAATAGACGTGAAACAGCATTTAATCATTGGCTGCCTCGACTATCTTTTACAATTTAACGCAGCGTGACACACCAACCACAGTACATTAAGTGTGCTTGTTAACAATCCGAAGCTGGAGGCGTGATAGAGTGACGTGTCAAACTACAAGAGAGTACAAGTTATGTGTTATGTGTGAGAGAGATCGTAAAGGTCTGTTTCAGTGTAACTCACACATCTATCTACCCTGTCCAGATGAAGCCTCACATGTTCCCCGATCTCCTGAAATACTGGCCATGATACTTCCATCTCACTCTGATAACTTTGGTCGTATATTCTTGTTATAAGGTGAAACTCAACAAGGTTTTTGAAAGCAAACTAGACGATCGACCCAGCTCACCTGGCAGTGTTGATGTTGTTCTCAGCGTCTCTGACGGCCTCTGCATCCAGGTCCATCCCCGAGCTCTCCTCCAGGGCGGCGCCAGAGTCAAATGAATCCTGGGGGAAAGCAGCAGCAAGAATTTACCATTAATTTGACAGTTTTTTATGAATGGAAGTTAGAAACTTAAGAGCAGAGCAAGAGACCTGAAAAGGCGAGAATAGGAATCTGACACAAACAAGTGCCTTCTTACTTTTAGAAACCACACACAGCATCATGTTTCACTTTCTTGTGACTGTTAGGAGAGACAGAGCTTTTGTACTTTCACTTAAATGGTAGAAATCCAGCACAAACAAATATTGAAGTGAGCCCCTCTGCACATTACCACTCATACAGTTAACACCGCAATTACCAAGGAAACAATGAGGTCATTCTTCACATACATTTATATGAGTTAATGATTATCCGACTTATCTCTCTAACCCTTTAAAGTCAAAGCGAAACTCCCAAAGCGAAACGGTTGGGTTTCATTGTGGTCATCATAAATAATGCTAAAGCTTGATTTAGGGCTCTAAACATGCACATCAAAGCGTTTGTGTTGAGTTTGTAGAAAAGCAAAGCTGCGGTGGCTTTCACGTGACTCTGTGGAATAAATGAGTTGTGTTTACAATGAGTACATGTGACCTGCTGCACAAAACGCACATGTTACATTGGTATTACAACTGTTATGTCAAGAGAGTAAATGGTGGGTGTGTTTCTTTGTAGTTTAGGCTCACAGGTGTTGCTGTCATTCTTTGCTTCTTCTATTTAAAGACGTTCAAAGACGTTCAAATCTCACTCTGTCTGCCACTGAGGCTTTAAAGGGGGGGGTTCAAGGAGGGGTGGGGATACTAGCATTGAGGAAGTACCAAACATTTCTTCCCCGTGGCAAACACTTGGATGGATTACGGAGGTACGGTGGCACAATTAAGACACATTTCCCTGTTTGTGTGCAATACAAGTTGTGCCACTGTGATTTGAAAACATGATACTTTTCATTCATACTTTTTTCACCAAAAAGTGAAAGAACTGTGGAGCCGACCTGCTATGAATCCCTGGCATACAGAGGGTGTAAAAAAGTGGATATGATTGTAGTCGATGCCGTCAATCTTTGGCCAGACCTCAGAAAGCTTCGACACTGAGCAGCTCCTCTTTTAAAGTAAGATTCGGCTTCGCGATGTTCCCCTTGTGACTAAGTTTTAACAAAACACGGCCTCACGTGACTCAGCGTATTCATTAATCTGTGCGTGCATTTGAAAAACAGGTCTGTTCCAGCTATTGTAACCATCAGAACAGAACAAAGATGGGCTGTGCTGATAAAATCAAACATTCAAGCCTTGGGACGGACCGACAGACGGGAGACAGGAAGGAGGTTAGCTATGGCAAATATGCTGCCAGCCCACACAGCAACTGGTTGGGCTCTGTGTGTTGTCTGTGAACGTTTATTGAGGGAAATTTCCACTGTGTGCGTGTGTGTGTGTGTGTGATGATTCTGTGCTCTTTCTCGAATGTGTGTGTGTGTTGTTTATGTCTATTCGGCTCTAACCTAAATTATGGACAGTGTGCGTTTGATCATGTGCAGTATGAATTTGACGGTACGTGTGTGTGTGTGTGTGTTTCTGTGTCTCCGACAAACCTGTGTGTCTTTCTGGCTTTGTTGTATGCGCTGCTCGGTCTGTGTGAGCGGGGTCTCCCCTTCTGTGTCGCAGGGGCTGTCCTCGGGGTCAGTTTGTTGTGCCTCGTCTCCATCACAACCCTGGTCTGCAGGCTCACTGGGACTCACTCTGGAGAGGGAAAAAAAAAATCAAAAAGGTCATAAATAAGATGAACTGAGAACACTGCCACTGTGCCTTTATGGTGGTGGTGCGTGCCAGCCTATTTCGGCATGCAGTGTGAAATGCTGCGCCATGTTGTTTTGTCTTCGAGGTGACTGACCACTGAACAGCTGCTCCCCTAAACATGTAGAGTTTGCTAATTGACATGACAGCTGTCAACATGTTTACCGGTAACCTGAGCCATCTATCTGGCTCCGTGCCTTCGTACATAATGTTCACTATTTCAAATATGGCTCTTTACAGTCATTCGATGTGCTCAGGACCACCGAGGAATCTGTGTAACGCATGCTCCTACCAGCAGGTGCTCGGAGGGCAAAAAGTAGAGCACGGCATGTTTTGCTGTAGAGAGCTTCAGAGTGACAATGTTCTGAAACACGATACGTGCGTGTACTGTTAATGTTAATGAATGTTAATGCGCGTGTCTGGACTCTCACCCTTGGCTGTCGTAGTTGGTGTCGATGGAGGTTTTCAGCTCAAAGAAGTGCTGCTCCACTGCGGCCCTGATGGTTCGCTGGATTATACTGGAAAAAAACACAACAAAAAACCACATTCATCAGGATTTATATTCACACTTTATTACGTGATGATGATGCATTGAGTTTCACTTAGAAATGACATTTTCCTCCCATGTGCTGCATCGTAGCCTCTGTTCAAACAAACAGGCAGGCTGTCAGGTTAGCAGTTAGTTACTAATTGATTGCAGTCTGAGTTTAAAACCGTGTTAAATGTTGAGTAACAATGCAGCCCATGTTCTCTCCACTGGAGCGAGTTCAGCTCAGCTGTAATGAGTGTAAACTGTAACAGTTTCCCAGTGATTCTATCTACACAAGATGAAAGCCAAAGGTTTACACAACTGCTTTGGATAATAAATGAGACCTTCTGTAATCATTTGTCTTAAATTATTGAATCGTCTCTACGTGACATTCATTTATGAGCTATTTTCTTCAGTTACACTGAATCCAGTGAGTCGGTGCATTGTTTACCCATTTAATTAAGACCTATATCTTCAGATTAAGGTTTAGCAGTAACCAGTAATGGATGCACAGTTAAAATCTTGGAACCACGTGTGAGCCCTCCTCACATAATCCTACCTGCCACCATCAGCCTCTTTTAATGAGTGTATGTGGCAGCGAAGTTACAGTAAGATACATTTTCTAAAGGTGAATAATGAATCCAATACTGTGAGAGCCTAATAATCCCTGAGAGGGTTTCTTTTCCATTCTGGGCTATTTAACATGTCCTTATTAAGGTGCAGTTATGAAAGGATTAATAATGCTTAACATTACGGCCTATAAAAGGTAACAACAGCAGTCACGCTCTGACCTCCGCCACACTGACATGTGACAGTTGATCCACAGGCTCTACTGAGATTCTATTTAACTCAACCACATGTGTGTGTGATCATGAAGTATCCCTCCCTTGTTTACTCTGGCTTCTTGCACGCTGTTCGCTTTGTCTCCTCTGCCAGCTCAGACAGCAGCAGAGGTTGAAGACCTTAACTGGGAAAACGCCCAGCTCTCCTCACACTCCTCCACAACCACCTGCTGCTCCCGATGCATCAACCGCCATCACTACATCGACTTTTACTGATGTTCCCCCGAGTTGTTTTCTATTCTTTACATTTACATGATCTAACATCTGTACTCTTTGTTCAAATCAAGGTAATATCATAGTGTGTGTGAGGTGTATTCAACATATGCATACCAACAAAGTTACACAGTTTTAAATGGAAGACTTGGAGGTGGAACATAACTGTGTTTGGGCTTTAAGTCCATTGCCATTTAAGGCAAAACTCATAAAAGGTGTTGGGCTGAGGTCAGATAAATGTGTGTGTGTGTGTGTGTGTGTGTGTGTGTGTGTGTGTGTGTGTGTGTGTGTGTGTGGGAGTTGAGGATATATCAGCCAGAAACTGCTGACAAACTGTGCACTCATTTCTCTGGACTACAAGCCCACTTTCACCTTCAGCAGCAACTCAAAACTCTAAATATTAACCACCACACACAAAACAGCTACTTCCACATACGAACACAGGAGCAGTAAAAGATGATGTGCTTGCAGTCTTTCCCTTTCACACACACACACACACACACACACAAACACGTGGTCAAGAGAAGCACTGTGTGTTTTTGCTGTCGACTAAATTTTGTCTAAATCCTTTCATGCCTCCCAAAAGAGGAGAATCCTTTTGAACGCATCCTGGTAAGCGAGAGGAAAGTGAAGACATAAATCACACTCAAGAGACACGAGACGGTCTATGAAACCGAAGCCCGTGAAGTTATCTAATGGATGTCTGGATACGTGGCGGGTAGTTTCTGTTCTCGCGTGACACACCCAAGAGATCGTCAAACTACTGGACACGTTTGCCAAGATAAGTCGACTCGTATGTCAGTGTGTGTATTCTTCATTATTAGCAGATTTATTCCTAAAATATCGATGCATCACTGACTTTCAGTTCTCACGCGTTATTCCTGAGACACCTTTGTGCTCTCAGGCTTTCAGGTTCTCACATGAGTGTAAAGCAGCACAGTGAATGGCTTTTACTCTGAGCCCATGTCATGCAGTGAAGAGGCAGAGGCCTGACAGTCATGTGATTGCCGAGTTCGTGTCCTTGCGGCTCTAAAAGCACAGAGCCACACAAAATGCTTTAGTTTAGCTCCATAATCACAACACAAGGCTCTTTCCTCCTTATCACTTCCTCTTAACCTCTTCCTCTTCTCCCGACTCTTCACAGCGCTGCTTGCACTTCTTCTTCTGTTGGTTCTTGTTATTTCATCTGCCTCTTGAGCAGATGGCCCTTTACTTCCTCTCAACACTTCAACCAACCCGGCTCTCTTACCCCCCTGTTTACACTTTTCCATCATCCTCTTCATTACCTTTGCAGGACAGCTGACTGCTTAAAGATTTATTTGTTTTTACAAGCAGGTGCACATAAACGTGTCTTAGTGTAGCTGGAATTTTGTTAGAGTATGTCTGTAGGTTACTACAGGGTGTGTACATAAAGAAGTGCCTATTTATGGGGTCGTGAGTGGATAAATTGCTGGTGAGCGTGTGTGTGTGTGTGTGTACTTACTCAGCAGAGTCAGCAGGCAGGATGGATATAGGGGAGAGGTGGGAGCTGTACGGAGAAAGAGAGAGAGAGGGGAAAAGGACAACACGGTTAGAACATCACTTACTCCTCGACTCCCTTCCCTTACTGACATGAAATTACCTTGGAGGTGTCAGGAGATCAAGCGCTGAGTAACGAAAATCAGCATAATGAGGTTATGTTCTCACTGCAGATGTGTCCTAATCTAAAATCCCCTGTGCCAAATGACAATGTCAAGAAATGCACCAAACACACACCCTCACACACACACACACACAAATAGACAAAGTTTCGGTCACTGGCGCCACTCTGGGTGGGCAGATTGTTATTTAGACTACAGAGCTCTGCTAAACCCTGCTGATCAGATAAAAGGGTGTGTGTGTGCGTGTGTGTGTCAAATCATATTTGTTCTTCGATGTTCCTCCATAAAAAGGAAGTGTGTGTGTGTGTGCGTGTGTGTGTGTCATGAAACAGGGATCAGATGTGTGTGTAGATTCAGCAGCCTGCCGCTGGCCTCACAAACACACACACTGACAGGCACGCTGGGACTCCAGATTTATATAACACTTCTACACACACACACACACACACACACCTACACCTACACACACACACACACACACACACACACACACACACACACACACACACACACACACACACACACACACACACACACACACACACACACACACACACACACACACACACACACACACACACACACACACACACACACACACACACACACAAGGTCGTTCACATTATGCCCAAGTGCACGGGTACATCTCATATATACTGTGTGTGTGTGTGACTCAGACAGTCAACTCATTCGAAAAACAGCAGCTGACGTTACGCAACCTTTTTGTGTGGATGTATGTTGGCTCTTTAACACACACACACACACAGACACACACAATCTTAATACAGAAAGAAGTCCTGAGGTAGATCGATATAGACTGAATTATTAATGGCAGATGGGAAACAATAATACCCTCCATCTTTATTTTTCTCCATACTTTCTTCTTATTCTTTCCTTGTTCCTTGTTCCTTGTTTTCCATCATTGCCACCCAACTCTCTTTCCCTCTTGATCTTAATTTCTCTTCCTCTTTACATACCATTATTATCATTCTTGTCTCTTCCTTTCTCTTCCTCACTTTCTCTCATTCCACCCCATCATGCTTCATACAGAAACATCACGTCTTCTCTATCCTTTGCTCATCTTTCTCTCAAGGTCTTTCTCCCCAGTGTTTGTGTCCTCTCTAATCTCCTCCCGTCCTTGCTACTGGCTTTGAATGTAACGAGTGTCTCACATTCCCCTTTCTGACACTGTAACCTTGATCGTGAATATGTGTGTGTGATAGAGAGACAGTGTTGATGAGGAGATCAAACAGTAAGTCTGACAAAACATGCCAAAGAATGTGGGTGTTAGGAAGCAATGAAAGGGGAAAACAGACATTATTATGTCCCAAGTCAACTTAATAAATACTTGGATAATATTAAACTAGCTTCATGACTTCGTGATAGGCCAATCTATTATTTTTGATCCTTTGTCATTTGAAACTCTCCTCCCTTTCTCCTCCTGTTAGTCAGCATAGAGAACTGCCCTTTAAACAAGGAAGGCTCTCTACAGCAGCGACTGTTCCTTGGAAGCGCTGATAACATCTGACAGCTCAGGCTCTCCTGCCGAGTTGTACCCTAAGGGCGCGAGCTGGGTGGCTGCATCACCAACAATAGATCCTTGATAGGCTCCTCAAGGACGTTACATAATCTACATGAATTAAGAAGCAAAGATAATATCTGATCTTACACCATTTCGCCCCTGAAGGCTTGAACTAAATGTGTTATTGCGGCCTTCAGGGTGTTCCTGCCCTCCTGGAGCTCCCGAAGCAGCGGCAAGAGAAAACATTTCTATCAGCGTCAGTTGACCTTACGCGACATCTTTATAGGGCCCCATGAAGGTTTTCTAGGTCCCTGATGATGTTGAAAGTGGTTTTGATTATGTCTCAAGGTGGAACGTTTCCTTCACTAGCTGTCATACTAACAAATATGCTTTAAGCCCAGGAAGGGAACAAAGTATCTTGCAGAGGACAACGCATCAGTCTCTACTTGTCCATTACACACACACACACTATGTCACACACCAATAATTATCTGGATATATATCTATGAGTTGACTACAGCGGGGGATTGGGTGTCAAAGCAAAAAGCAAAAGTGCCTATTTGGTGATATTTTTGAATTTAAAACTAATGCTAAGCTATTTTGTCGAGTTGCCTTTTAGCAAAATGCTGTGAGTGAATTAAAGTTCCCTCTGGTAAACAGTGATGCAGTGTAGGCAATATGTCTAGGGCTTTTATTGTGAAAGGTAAGAAAGGAAGGAGTGAAGCTGTAATGCAGTGCCTTTAACTTTAACCACAGAGGCCAGTGAAATGCTGTTAAGTGACTCTTTAATAAGGTTAATAAGGGTTCTTTAAGATGTTTTCTTTGTTTGTAGGTTTGATTGTTTATTGAATCCTTTAATTATTATTTAGAACTTCAATGAAGATCCATGAAAATCAACAACAAGGTTTCTCCACTGATCTAACAGGTCGGATTAGATCAGTTCCTGCCCTACAGACGACTGGAGCGGTAGCCAAAGACAGCTTGATACGACCTTAAGGAGTCACACCTTCACCTAGCTGTTTGTTGGCAGTGATACTGTAAAACATTTTAAAGTGATCCAAGTACACACACACTTTGTCTTTGATAACGTCTATTGGGGGTTAGGTTACTGGTGGAGTAACATGAATTCCTTCACTTAGATCCCATCAGGTTAATCTGCTAACCAGATCCTCAGCATGATCCCTGGTGTCAGATTACTGCTTTGAGGGCTGAGCAATGCACCTGTGATCTGATTTGAAGTAAATGTTAACATACTATTACAAAGGAGCATCTATCTATTCCCCTATCCTGTGTTTTTTCACATAACCATTATAGTTATGGTCTTCTTTGATTTCTATGACACTGTTTTGAAAACTGCTTTATAACTACAATAATTTAAACTGTTGCTAATGAACCCATGAGATTTGTGCATAACCAAATGGAACTTTTTGTGTACTGCACATACTATTAGACTTCATACGATAAAGTTATCGAGCATTTTCACCTCCAGAGGGTGTGTGACCTTCATATATGTGCAGATAACATCGTGGTTAGGCCTTGCCCTGCTGTTGATAAGCTGCAGCAAAATATAGAAATTATTTCCTGCTTATTTTTCTGCTCTGCTCCAAGGTTAGGTTCTTGTTTTCACTATGACTCAGTACTTAACAATTAACCAGTTCCAGAATTTACTGCGGAGCTTAAACGCTGTGCTGTGGTATCTGTGGTCTCACCTCAGCTGACTGAGTGACTCAACAACAAAAACATCTCAGCATGACTGTGGTTTTTCCTGCCGTGTTAAATTAGCAAAAATAAAACAAGAGTAACTTTGTGTTGTCAGTGCAAATGGCAGCGAGGAAAAGGGCTGATAAAGGGCGTCTTGGATTATTTACAGCATTACTCTGGTGGCTCGATATAAAGGAAACAAAGAGTGTGTGTGTGTGTGTGTGTAAGGTGAGTTTGAGGTGATTCCACAGAGGTGCTGTTGTCAGCAAGCCTTCTGCTCTATTCTGCCTGGGAGGTCTTACAGAGTGCTGCAGTCTACGCATCCATTCACACACACACACACACGGATATTATATTTCAGCGTGCAGAAGAAGACATATTTCACTATGTCTCTTAAAGCTATCCCTTCACACACAGAATCCTAAGCATCATCTTGCATCTCATTAACAGCTCGTCTCGCTGCTTCTGAAAGAGTAAACATTTAAAGAGCTTCATGTCAGGGCCAAGAAACTCTCACAGAGCTTTGCTACTGATGTGTGCATTCAACAACTCAAACGTTGACCACATCACAGATGTAAGGCCATCTGAGAAGCATGATCTATTTTGTTTAGTTGACTCAACTAATTCTTTAACAGCCACTCTACCTCCTCAATGGTAGTTGGACTTGTACAGCGTTTTTCTAGTCTTCTGACCACTCAATGTCACCCATTCATACGCTAACGGTAGGGGCTACCATGCAAGGTGCCACCTGCCAATTTGGGGTTAAGTGTCTTGCCCAAGGACACATTGACATGGAGTAGCGGAGCCGGGGATCGAACCGCCGGCTACATACATTTCCTGTCTTTTGGAACATTTTATAAATGTTCTCCTGATAAGAACCAACAATTATTTTCATTATCAATTCATTTGTGGGTTATTTTTTTATTATTTATTTGGTCTGCGAAATGTGAGAATTGTGAAAATTTCACAATTTCCAAAACATAAAAACAAGAAATTGTTATTTTTAGACATTTATTAGACTAATCAAGAATATAACCGGCAATCAATAATGAAAAATATCATTAGATAAATCCTTACACTTGATAACTGACTTTTAAGGAGTAATTGTTTCTTAACATTTTTGGCAAATACTTTTCTGTAAACCAACTAATCAATCAATTGACCAATCGTTTCAACCAGAATCGAGATCGTCCACTTCTCTAATTTACACATATTATACATAATATTTTTCAAATTGATTGCTAAGAGTGCACTTTGGTACTCACTGATGTTAGGAACGTACAGAAACTGCCAACATGCCCTCAGATGTATTAAAACACATGTTTGATTGAGAAAACACTGATTAAACACAACTCCCGTTTTCAGACCCACTTTATGGCAAAAATTCGGACACATTCTCAGCCAGATCCCTCTGCCTTCTTTATACTTGAATTGCGTAATACAATATCAGCTGTTAAGTAATGCCTTGCCCTGTTTCTATTCCTGTACAAGAAAAGACACAGACGTCTTCCTGTCTCTGTATTTGTTTTCATCTCTGCCTGGTAACAAAACAATGAGCAAGAAGGCACGATCCAATCTCATTTCCCGCCATTCTTCCAGTCATTATAAAAAGACGTTTCGTCACTTAAAACATTCCACTCACTCATTCACAAGTTGACCCATTAATGTAGCTTTCACCTTTAATCTCTTTGATAATTATTCTACTTCATTCATCCAATCTCATCTCATCAATGCTCATCCATTCATTCATCTATCATCCAACCACATTTGCCTTCACCTCCATCGATCCATTCATTCATCGATCCATCCATTAGTTAGAATCAGTCATTCCAGTCAGACTAGAGAAGTTACATAACTCTGATGTTTACCTCTGCAGCAGAATATCACAGGCCATTCTTATCTTGCCAGCTGTGTTTCTGTCCTTTTTGTTTTGTTTCAGTCTGAAGGTTTTTCAGGGTGACGGTTGTCTCGCTTGTCTGGCAGGCTGTTTGTCACTTTCTCTTCTTCTTCTTCTTCTTCTTCAAGCTAACACGTTTACTGAAGGTGATTGAAAGTCCAGTGTGTTTTCTATTTTCCAACACCCGCAGAGAAGTCGGCTTGACTTTTAACCAAACTCAGCACGATTTCAGTCGCTTTGGTCTTTTTGTCTGTTTAACCACTTGACACATCTCCGGTAGGAGCAGAATCCAGCTGTTGAGCTTGTTCTGTCTCTGAACTCTCAGCCTCTCCTGCAGATTTCTCCTCCGTCAGTATCGGGTCGGTCTACAGCTCGGCCTTGCATCCAGTGGGTCGGTTATCAGCAGAGTCTGGCTATCGCCTGGGTGCATTCTGTGGCGTCCTCTGAACCAGTGTGTGTGTGTGTGTGTGTGTGTGTGTGAGGTTGTCTCAGCCTGCACTGCCTGTAGAAGTGCTGCAGTAAACATCCAGAGCTCTGCTCAAATATATGAGCTTCTGATGTAACCAGGCAACAACCCCCAGGAGGACCAATGAGATGGGACGGGCTGAAATTGGGAGCCAATCGTAAAGCAGGAAAGACTTCTGCGAGCTAGTCAAGAGTCAGAAAGGGGAGGAGGTTTGATTTATTTTTTTTTGGTCCACTCAGCGGTGAATATAACTTCAGCAGTTATTACAGCCAGACCAGTGGGCTATGTAATGGTACACACACACACACACACACTTAGAGAAGCACACCCGTGTCTTTTATATTACCCTCTGAGAGCCTTTTGTAATGGCAGCTTCTCAGACAAACACAGGCATCAACACATTTGACAAACTATTGATTACAAAGAGAGACGGAGAGGAGTGACAGTGATACCTAAAGAGCTGACCTGAGAATGAAGCAACACAGAGGATACAAATATGAATGCAAACAAAAGTGGGGAGGAAAACAGCACTGAGAAAGGAGGGAGAGGGGTAATCAAGTGTAATTAATGTGCTTCAAAAGTGCATTTCACAGTTAGGGGCCGTGTCCACTAAAGTGTTTCTCTCCCAGCTGAAAACAGCAGGTTCTCTTCTAAAAACGCCCGGCTGGAAGAGCAATTTTTTAGCCGAGACGCTTTGGCAGCGTCTGGTTGATTTGATACGGAATATCAGCGGAAGTATAAATGTCAGCAGAAGGTAGAGGACTCGCTCCGGCCCTCGCTCTGGATGAACAACATAGGGAAGGGAAACATCTCGACGAGTACCGTTGTTTTGTTCAAATTCAGATCAACTTTATTATCCCACACGGGG
This sequence comes from Leptoclinus maculatus, assembly GCA_032191485.1. NCBI lineage: Eukaryota > Metazoa > Chordata > Actinopteri > Perciformes > Stichaeidae > Leptoclinus > Leptoclinus maculatus. The sequence continues at coordinate 5,180,107 of JAVDOI010000011.1, read as the reverse complement.
GACATTTGTTTGGTCCAGTGCTCCAGACATTAGGACACCATGAAGTCCACAGTAAAAACAATAGTCTAACATGCACAATAAGACCACAACATACTCATAATAAAAGACGTTGGATCACGTCTTTGTAGTAGGTCCATGTGTCCCGGACCTCCTGCACTGCGATTGGGTGGCTGGGTAAAAAGTGCACACTCAGCGCCTCGTCAAATAATACACTGGAATCCGGATACAACGCTTTGGTGTACGTGGCCCCGTATATCTGTGACTACACTGTATGTGTGATAATGTGGAGCGTATGAAGAACACCAACACTCACGACTGAACCAAAGCAGTCACACGTCACCCACAAGGAAACTAGGTTAAGTTCTTTTTGTCCTCATAATGTTTCTGTGTCAGCCAGTGTGTTTCCAATAGGATAAGACTTCAGATTAACTTCTTTTCAAATCAAATCATGCTTGAGATTACCAAGCACCAAAAAGGGAGTTCCAACAATACGGGCTTTGATAAAAATACTTCGACAAAGATATCACAAAGAGAGGCGATAAAGACAAAGAGTATGAACAGAAAAACCTGAGATTACTCGATAAATTAAGCGCATTTTGCTCGGACCAGAACAAGTCGAGTCTGTTTTACCAGAAAGAAAAACGGACCATCGTTCTAAGATGCAATGCATGGCTTTCAGAGATGTCTGGCACCTCACTGTAGGAGACTGGACGAGATTCGTTTAGCGCAGTTTAAGTGTCTTTGCCTGCGAGCCTTAGTGGAATAGTGCCCACTAAACAACCAGTCCAAATGTCTAAACCTGAAGTCCTGGAATCCTACATCATGTTCAAGGAATATTTATAAAAGTGTTTCAACTTTCTGAATGAATCTACGAGGAATCCTGTTACACCATCACACTTTCTAAACTTACAACATTCCACAAACTCCTCAAGGAAATAAAGAATAACTGTCATGCAACTTCGGTCTTTAATCATCAACTCGTTTTGTGTCGATTTTTTGGTTCCTGGTACTTTAAGCCAAACTGTAATCTCAACATTTAACGTTATCGTCTGTGACTAACACAAAGAAGCTACAGTGGCAAGGTGTTGACACAAAGAGGCTTCAGCAGCAGCAGCAGCGTGTGAACCGACAATCAAAATGATTACTTTATTCCCCCCCCCCGTGAAGATTTCGGGACGCGAGTGCTCCTTAGAAAGCCAGATAGGACGTCTGTACCGGGACTGTGGGTGAGAACTGATAGCACACGTGGTGAGTGGTGCTATCTAGGTCAGTTAGTATATCGTATTACACATTGTGCCCAGTGCAGGGGGGCCCAGGGCAGGGGCCCAGGCCTCGACACAATCGGGAAGTGAAGGGTGAGGGAGGCAGGAAAAGGAGGGCGTAACGTGATGACCGGCAGAAAAGAGAGAGAGAGAGAGGACTTCTTTATACATGTAATCGTAATATATACGCGTGGATGCTTTGAGTTTTAAATGTACCACACAATGACAGTCTCTTGGTCAACTATTGAATAGTTATGTTGTCTATATACATTACTATGCAATGTTATCATGCAGTGTGTACTACGGTACGTAAATATGCACACGGACTGTTTAAAACATTTTCCCTGTGTGCAGGAACACTGCAAAATTAGATCCGCTGTCAAAAGGTCATCATTTATAACACAAGAAGCAACCAAAATCCCATAATGCTCTCAGACACTGACAACATGTTTGAGTTGAAATTTTTTTTTTTATTTGAAACCTACATTTTGAATAATCACATCCTGATCGCATCGGACTACCTACACTATGGAGTATACTTCAAATTAGGCAAATCAAGTGAATGTACGGGCTATATAATTGGTTTTATTTTACTTTCAATAATTTTTGCACAATATTTTTTTCTATTTATGTTTTTCTATTTGTGTCAGTCATGAAGCAAAAAGTGGGTTGATCTATGAACTAGGTCAACATACTGATACTGCACTGACCTATATACTGTGTTTATGTCTATGTATAAATCATGCAGACGTATATGATTCACCATATGGGACAGATATGCACCATCATATGGGATAGGGCACTGCTTGAAAAAGCTGTGCAGCTAAAGAAAAAACAAAAACAGAACAGGGTCAACTATGAGACACATGATCATCAATCGAGCACCTCGTAAAAGTTTCCTTTTAAGACAAAATAAGGAAAGAAGGAAAGTAAGAACGCAACAACCGAGGAGGGTTTGGATGCATCAAAGCTCTTTCTTGCTTTTTGTCTGTCACAAACTTCATCAGGGCGTCTCTTCTCTGTCCGTAAAAAGCAAAGGGCCCCTTTACACGGAACAATTAAGGTAAAATCTGTTTTATAATGTGTTTAAATTACATCTTCTGACCTGTTTACTCCAGACGTCTGATATTGCGTTTGAACTCAGACCGGAAAATCTATAAATCATTCGCAAGTAGGGACACTTTCCAATTCTCCCACCCTCTCCTTGCTCCCTCACGGCCCTCCTCTGCCCCGTGACTCTTCCTCTCTCCTCCGGTAATCCATCCCTCCCCTCCCGCTCCTCCTCATCGGTGCCAGGAGTGCATCCCGAGAGTCCTCTGTCGCAGCCTGCCAGGATATTTCAGTGGCCTCATGAAAAATACTTTCCGATAGAAGCAGAGGAGGGAAGTAGTAACAGGGGAGGCAGAGAGATCAGAAGAGAAATACCAGGGATTATATATAGATTTGAAATGAGCAGAGGCTGTCAGCATGTAAGGTGTGCGTGTGTGTGTGTGTGTGTGTGTGTGTGGGCTATCAGAGTCTATTAAAGGAGCACTGCAACAGCCACAGAGGACAGACTTCCCTGTCTGTCAAGTGCTAGACAAACAACTCAGCCTCAGTTACTGTTGAGTCACTAGACGGGAACTTTCTCTCTATTTTAGAGTTCTGAGTCAGAACGACTGATGAAACAGCGAGCGATTCCCAGAACAAGGTAGTCGAGGACTGTCAGGTTAAAAAAAATGAATATGTTAACGGACTTATCAAAATCCTCGAGACAGTGCTTAAGGTTATAACAAAACGAAAAACAAAATGAAGGATAACAAACTGAGACACAAGAGAAAACAACAACCAACTCATTTTTCATTTAAAGAGATATGTTTTTTAAAACAGACCACACTCATTCCTTAAATTCATGAGACTGCTGGTTTGGAAAATGTTTCACAGGATGTAAAAGTTTCCACAACTAAAATGTTTACATGATTACATGAAACAATTAGTCAATTAATCCATCGACAGAAAACAGCAAGTGATAAATCATTCAATTAAAGTCTTTTTTTAAATAAAAAATGATCAAAATACTCTGGTTCCCTTTTCTTTTATGTACAAATTTGGGTCAAAAATCAAGGGTATTGGCTTTTTGGTCGGACAAAGAAGCTATTTTTATATTTCAACTTCAGGAGATCATGATTTGGATGTTTTCATCGTTAAAATGTATTAGACCAAACAACCCCAAAAAAAAGAATCATCAGGTTAACTGGTATTAACAATAAGCGTTGCAGTATTTAACATGAAAAACACAGGAAAAAAAAATATTGTTGGTCATTTTGTTAATTTTTGTCAACTGTCGCTGAAAGTCTTTTTTTTTTTTACATTTACAGGATCAGAAGAGTAATCCATTATCAGTACAATTGTGTTTTTATAAAAATCATCTCTGTACCATAGGTTGTGCTGGAATTCTTGAGCTTTCGGCCCACGTCTGAGATTACATGTAGAGCTGGAACTACAATAAGTGGGTTGTACACAGAAGTAAACCCATTCCTTACTTTTAGGTCAGATGAGAATATAGAGTAAATGCTAGAAGTCAGAGTGCTTGATATTTTTAGCAGCTTAAACATTATAGGGCATACATTATTTAAATGGGTTCATGGTGTAGGCTGTACAGTCTGTGTGCAGCAATAATCCTCCAGACCAGACATGAGGTTAGAAGAGGTCACAGGGATGATGGCTGCAGGCCAGCCACAGCCAACAGAGAATTAACACGAACTAGAACATGCGACTTAAAGGTAAAAACGGTTTGGCCAGCGTTGTTTAATTTGAATAATTTGCTGCATGTAACCCCCCCCCCCCCCCCCCTTACATCTTCATCAGCATAATTAAATCTTTGTACCAATGGACAACAGCTGCCACCTAAAACCAGTACAACACACACACACACACACACACACACACACACACACACACACACACACACACACACACACACACACACACACACACACACACACACACACACACACACACACACACACACACACACACACACACACACACACACACACACACACACACACACACACACACACACACACAGGGATCCTTTTGTGTTGCCCCACAAACAATGTATTAACTACTAAACCACTTATCAAACAATGCAGACACCCACACACAGATGACACACATACTGCAGCAGCCTGAGCTCTCTCGTTATCCGAGACCTGATATATTATCACACAGATTGCTGAACTCTGGCACAATGGGCAACACGTTTAAAATGTAAATGTTGTCTTGATCCAGTAACGTCAACTATGCAACTTTGTCTCAGAGTTACAGTGAGAGATATATATTGCATGTGCTGTATGGTCTAAATCATGTGAGTGTGGATTATGGATTACTGTCTGTAATCATTTTAAAGGCCAGTGGGACTAGCAGCAAGATCCTGACACACACACACACACACACACACACACACACACACACACACACACACACACACACACACACACACACACACACACACACACACACACACACACACACACACACACACACACACACACACACACACACACACACACACACACACACACACACACACACACACACACACACACACAGATAAAGACAGAGGCAGAGCCCAGTGAGTGTTGTAAAGCATCACAGCGGACTGATTTATTGCCCTACATTGCTTTACAACGTTACCTTTATCTAATTGGTAGCCAGCCACTGAGCAACTAGGACACTGCAGTTCACACGCTGCTGAACCAACACAGGTTTCTACAAAATTCCTGGTTTAAACAACTATAAATCAGGATCCAAAATGATTCGAAGTCTCCATATCAGGACAGTGACAACACTTCAAAAAACATAACATAATTAAATGCAGCAGAATGGTTGTAATGGGATCTGGTCACCGACTACAGAACTCAAGCGCTGCATCTTTAAGTGTGACCGAATGGAAACTACTGACTGTGAAAACGACCTAAAACACATTTTGGATGTTTGTATACTCATTACAATGTTCCAACAACTATGACATTAAATAATGAGCAGATGATGAAGTGTGGGGACTCCTTTCTGGAGCAACATTTTGGAACAATTGTTCGTAATTTCAATCTGGAACGCAATTTAGAAACTACATTCACTATAACACTTAGATTAATTCTTAACATACACCAACTAATAAACATGTAGCTATATTTAATATATGAATGTCTCTAGACAATGATGAGGTATTCTAATAACTCATCGATGATACCACAAACAAAACCCGTGTCGATCAGAGAGGAAAGCAGCAGATATATTTAACTATGTAACTTTATTGTGCTGGTTTTTAAAATCCAGTTTGGGACCTCTGTCACATGTCATGCCCTCTCTCAATACAAGGTGAGAATAAAAGAGAAGAACCCATCTTATCTAATAATATAAGATAAGTTGTGATGCCTCACCTGGCTGAGGGGCTGTCGTCAGTGTGTGTGTGTTGTGGTGAGTCAGAGGAGACGGGACCCTCCTCTCCGTCCTGGGGCAGCTCTTCACATTCGGCCTCGCACTTCTCATCGTCCAGCAGCTCTGTGATCTGAAATACGGAGGACGCAAAAGGTTATTACCCAATATATATATATATTATTATTTTTTAGGAAAAAGCATGTGAAGACATTGCTATTTATAGAATCAAAAGGTTTATGGTCTGAGATTACCACAGGTACTAATCTGAAATTGTTATTTTGGGGAGTTGATCTAAATCTAAAGACATAATGTTTAATAAAAATGATGGCGCAAATATAAAAAATGTGTCTGCACCTTCATTTACACCTCATGAGGAAGACCAGTGAAGAAGAAAAAAAGCATCAGTTCACACAGACTAAAGGCCATAATACATATTCATTTATTTCATATTATATTATTACTAAAGTTGTCTTGGCTAGCAGATTTCCAACATCAGTGTTCACGTATAAGAACTTTTATTAAAAAAGGAAATTGGAAATTGATTCCGACCAATACACCAATACAAATCCTTCTCATTTTATTTAGGTGAGTTGTGACTTTCAGTGTCTGGAGAGGAAGATGTATGGTTGGATAGATTCAAGGAAAGGTGTTGAAATTACAGTTTGTTCCGTACGACATTTGAATATACATGAAGCTAATGAGTAACACACTGACAGATACAGATGCAGATAAGCAGAGAGATAAAAAACAAACAGAAATAGTTTTCTTGGAAGGACAGCATTAGAGATTGCAGGAGGCTTATTTCTGCACACTAACTGTCAGCGCTACAGTAACATGGAGTTGTTATGAATAGTTCCGGACCACTTTACAAGGTCTTGGTTCCACCTGGGTTAAAACTAAGTCATGTACGGACATGTGAAGGAGAAGAAGCCTCTTGAATCCTTAGAACTCTACCAACTAATAATCAGTATAATCTGCACAAATAAATGGAAATACAGATGCACCATGACGATAAATTAGACGGTGCTAGACAGCGACATGGTGGTTAAATGCATCCTGGCAGACCTCCGGGGGACAACTTTAGATAGATGTCAGAGTCTCCCCTGGCACACACTGGGCATTTAATAATGACGCACATGACACCAATAACTCTAAAGCACTTTATCACACAGCACTTTAAAATATTACGTACAGCACTTTCTTATTTACCCCTTTGCATATCTACACATCTATGTTTATATGTATGTATTGAAATAAAAGCAAGATAGAGAAAAAGGGAGGGAGGGGTGGAGGGATTAAAGTAGGGCCAAATGACAGATCAACTTCATGTTGACTTAGCAATGTACCCATGCATGTGACTCGAATTATAAATAATGTAATGAGGCAAAGTAGTCCTCACACTATCAAAACCAGCTTACCGCTCGACATGAAATGAAAACTTTGCTATATATATATATATATATATATATATATATATATTTTAGGTCAATGCAATAGAGTGAGTGAAGAAGACGGGAGAAAGACCGAGTTAGAGGGAAGAAGGTAATGAACCTGACAGTAGACAGAGGGAGGAGGGAAGGAGAGGGGAGACGGATGATGGAGAGAGAAAGGGGGGGTAGTAAATATGTAGACAGAAATAACTCATAATACAAACAGCTGATGGCATGTGAACAAGACACAAACAAGAGATCCTTGGGCAGTACTTCACCGATGATAAATAGTTCCTTTACATATTTATTCTGTAATATCGTCAACTGATACAAACACTACTGATTCGAGCTATACCCCTGATAAAAAGAGCTGTTTCATACATATTTTTTTTTATCTTGCTTGTAGTGCTAATACATTTGAAAAACTCAACATTAATGTCTCTTTCCAGAAATGATGACCCGGTTGCTCAAGATAATACACAGATGTTGTTGTGAGCGGTTTCCTGTTGGAACTACTGCACCCACCAACCTTATCACCATAGGAGGAAACGTGCATCCACTCATGGACGAGAGGCTCGTGTTTATGGTTTTTTATATTTCTTTGGCCCTTTGAGCTCCACAAGCCGAGTGCCATATAGTCCCATTGTATTTGAGAGAAGGCAGACATCTCTACGGTCGATATCTCCAACACTCGTCAACCAAAACAATTTAGATTGATAAATAACAGTATATGTAAGAGGAAACGTATGTATTTTTAATTTTTGGGGTGAAGCGTCTCTTTAAAAATGAACTGGAGGAAACATGGGTTACGGGTCCTGATGAAGGTTCGTCCCCGTGAGGCTTTCTTCTCCTCCGTTTGTCCTCGTCTCTGCCTCTCCTTCTTCCTCTCTCCTTCTCTCCTTCACTCTTCCTCTCAACAGCAAGCGCCCATCTGCTGCTGTCACTGTGTCGTTGCTACGGCAACACCCCTGTTCCAAGAGCTCTGATTGGCTGTCAGGGAATTATCGCCATATTGTGCAGATTATGGAGGATGACACACGAAATTCCTCTAAGCGTGCGTGTGTGTGATTAGATAAAGAAGTCCTAATCTGAAACTCTCATTGTTTGTAGTTTCCTTGTGGTCAGAACATTAAATAGTTTCTCAAATTGAACTTAGTGAGAGAAAATGAGCATCTTTGTCGGTAGACGTCTGTTAAATGTTCACTACATCGTGTGAAAAGCTGAGAGACAACGCCCTCTAACTCCAGACTTGAACTAAACTTCAACATTTAGTTTTGACCAATTAGAACTTCAGTTTCATATATTAACATAATTTAATGCTGACTGGTAATATCTTAGTTTGACATATCCAAAAAGATAATTAAGATGATTTAAAATCTGTTCAATAAAAGATTTTTACTTAATTTAATGAAGACATTTAAATTAATTAAATTTAAATTATAAGAAATAACTACTTTTAGCTCTGAAGTTGAGTTTCAACTTATAATTTAAATGAAGATATCTTTCGACTTGTCAATGTAAATATATTAATGCATCATATAACCGCAACATCTCGGTTCAATTCTTTACAAAAAAAAAATAATAATACAAAAGAAAATGTTATCATGATTTTAATCAATTATAATATAATTATATTAATATAATATCTATTATTATGACGAGCAGTTAGAGATACCATCTCTCCATTAAATCAAACAAAAAATAATTTAAAAAAAGACAGTCATCAAACAATCATCATTCAGATAAGAGAGAAATTGTTCCTGATTTCATGGGCAGAATAAAAATGTCCCATTTGTGAGACCGAAGGATGTTGATTAAAAGTCTGATCTACAATATCATGTAAAATGTATTCAACCCTATTCACCAGTAATATGAACGGACGATGCAGCGAATATAACCTTGGATTATACGCCACCAAGAGCATATTCCGTCACGGCCGCTGATTTGTGATACTCAAAAATGAGTCTGGATAAATAAAGAAGTCCCTTTTGTGTGTAATCATTAAAAACCAGGAGTTGACATAATGAACAATGGAACTTGAATGTATAACAGGCGTTCATTCAAATGGTGTGAATGCGACTGAGGCTCTGCTCAGTTGGTTATCAGAGAGCCTTTGAGGTGATGTGACTATAATATTAGAGGATACGAGCTGTTGAATCCTGAGTTGATGACCTGGAATGATCATTCAGAGAGCTGGAGATATAATCCTCTTATTAAAGACTGTGGAAAATCATGCTAACTCACAAATATGAGTTTAAAAAAAGAAGTTGCTGTGTGGTTTTGGCTTTTTGATACAAGAGTACATCTGTGTGTGTGTGTGTGTGTGTGTGTGTGTGTGTGTGTGTGTGTGTGTGTGTATGTATGCATGTGTGTGTGTGTCCGTGTGCCCGAGTGGGTATAAAGACGGGGCAGAAAGTACTCTGGAACAAAAGGTCTTGGCCTTGGCCCTGGTTTAGTGGTCCGGTCCAGAGTTTCAGGACGGAAAACAGAGAAAACAACAATCCCCACTGACATCATTAGTGGGCCAAGAACACAGAACAATGACAGCTGACTGGGACTGACATTTCAAGTCTCAAAATGTCTCAAAGGATCTTTTGTATCCTCCCCTACATTCTGATGTTAGATTGGTAAACACCAATTCAGTCGATGCATTGTATAAAAAAAAATCCAGGTTACTGGCGTCTCACAGGTTTCAACATGTTTGACACTCTAAAAAAAAACAAAAAACGTAGAAGACAAAAGATGCGTCCAGATGTGGATAATTTCAACCGTTGATGTGAAAATGTATTCATGATTTATTTTCCCCTTCACTTTTGAATGCAATAGCTGCTAGTTTCATTTTCCTTTTTTAAGAAAACTTTGCATGGGAAGTACCTGAGTGTTGCTGTAATATTCAGGAGTTTTGTTTGAGTACGTGAAGGGTTGGGTTTTTTATTCCTTTTGTTGTTTACATTAGAAACACAACGTCTCTGCCTTGGCAGGGAATACAGAAGAAGCAATGCAGTCACCACCAGTTTTACAATGTAGTCACTGTGAATACTGTTTATTTATCTGGATCGTGTGCCGGCTGATGCAGAGAAGCTGACCTACTGTAGTTTTTGTTGTCATTACATCTCCACTGCAATCAATTAATCGAATGCTCCGACACAAAAGAATGTGGGGCTCATCGTAGCACTGTAATAAGCCCATCCAATCATTTCTTTCGGCCCGAATGTAATGAAATCTGCCAGCCTGGGTATATATTCTGCCCGTACACTCATTGTTCGTCGCCGTATTTTTCCACAAGCTGCTGACCTAACAAGCTTTGAGTGTCTGGGCGAGGAAGGAACGTCACTAAAAATGGCCGGTGTGAACAACTAATCAAGCTGAAATAAACACCTGAATAGTCAATTCTCCTTCCTAAGTTTGAGGGGAGATCAAACAGTGTGTTTCTTGCTCATTTTTGTGTGACTGTACTGTTTCCTTCCAGCAGTACCACTGGAGAGGAGCCCTCTGGCCTAACGTTCCTGCAGTGAGTGGGCTGTGGGATCTTTTCCTCATCTTTAAATCCAAACGTGTTAGAAAGTGATTTTCAGACGTTCATATTCTCTGAAAACCACTCACGAAACGCAGTCACAGTAAATAAATCAATAATGCGGCTGTGTAACACTTTGATGTGAAAAAACAGTGAATGTGTGTAGGCGTGTGTGTGTGTGTGTGTGTGTGCTCATACTACATGTCTCACAAGAAGTTGTGACTTTACTTCTTAATTGCACACATGCAGCATTTAAAGCGTTTTGCAGGATATTCACAGGATGCAGCATGAGTGAGAATTGAAAACATAAGGAGGTGTGCTGCTTTGATCTTTTGCCCCCAAAAATCAACGTGCATTTAATTTTCTTTACCTCATGCTTAACGTGGCGTCTATGTTAACACAACTGCTTTCAGACTTCAGACTTGTGTGGGCGTTTCTCTAAAATCAGAACTAGCAAGATTACCTTTGTGACTTTGACATGAACGTGACTTCGGGTCTTATTCAGACAGGAGACCGACGTGTCAAACTGCCATCACATTGAGAGTCAGTGGCCAAATTAAATCAAGCCTTTAAAAAGCGCCATTTTTTCTTCTTCTACAGCAACAGTAGCCCCGAAAAGCTTATTGAAATCGGGCACGTTGCTTGCTCTTCATATTTCACTACACACTGGTTCTGCTTTGTTGATCAATCTCCAAAAAGGTATGAGTCACAACCGGGCATGTTGCTTTCTAATGCGAGAGGATGCAATGATCACTAGTGTTCCGCCTCGTGGGCTGAGGAATCAAAACAGTCCAGCCATTGCGCCAAGCTAAAAATAAAAATGCCACGTGCTGTCTCAGTACTGAACGCACAGATATGAGGACATTTTATATTGTCATTTAAAATAAGTGAATGAGTTGTGATTACAGTTATTTTTCCTCCTACTTTGTCCGGATACTCGGACACAAAAAGCTTCTTTAAACCCTGAATCAAAACAAACACACCCGCCGGTAGCATCGTTGCAACAAGCCTCGGCACAGCCTCGCTCTATCCTAAACAATAATTCAAAAACTCTCCCATTGTTGCCAACAAACAAGCCAAAATCCAGTTTGGCACTTCTCATTGTTAGACCCATGCCAGCCTCATTGAGTTTCAAAGTTATGCCTGAAACATGCCACGACACGACAAACGGTCTTTGTCTTTCTCACTCCCTCCACGATTCACGTGCTTCTATCTTTCACAAAGTCTCCCAGTTTCTAAAAATGTAGCATTGTCCATTATTTCTGTAGTTTATTCTAATTGTTCTAACTAACCTCTGTGAGGCGTTTGGAGCTGACTGATCCGTCTGGAAGCTTGTGTGTCTCTTGTGTGAAAGCAGGTGTGTGTGTGTGTGTATAATCCCCTTCATGAGGGTTTGTTCACAGCGATCCATCCCCAGTGTAGTGCAGGGGCTGGAGGTGTGAGCTGCATGGTTACATCATTGCCAGCTTCTTTTCTTATCTTTCCCCTCCCTCGCCATCTCTCCCTCCCCCTCCGTTTCGTTCGTCCTTTTCTCTCTCTGCACTCTCGCCGTTTCTCCCCCATCGTCCTGGCCGTTTTTTCTCCCTCTACCTCTCTAAACCACCCACTATTTTGCCCTCTGTGTTACATAAGACACAGGGATCAGCGCACAGATGATTTGTCTTCATAGATTTTTTTTTCTCACTGTCCCTGCTGCTTGTTTTTCAGCTCTTTCTCACTATTCTGTCTATTGGTAATGTTATCCTCTATATTCTCATTCATCTGACACGCCATGCAAAAAACCCAACAACAAAGACAAAGAAACGGAATTCGTGAAATAAAAACTAAATTCAAAGAGCTGCATGAAAGACATTTCTTCTTCTTTTTCTACCGTTGATATAATCTCAATATAATTATCTTTCTCTGGCAAGCCAGTAAGTTTGTTTTCTTGAATAAGGGAAGGATGTGACAAGACGAGGACTCCAAGGAGTCTAGATTACAAGGGAAGCAAAATTGAAAATATGTTTCCTGCGACAGTGCAGAGTCGTGAGTTGAGAATACATTAAAATAGAGAAACTGCAACAAAGAGGTAATCAGTGAAGGAAGATGGAAAGAAACAAAAAAACTAAAGCAGGCAGTTGAGTGTAACTGAACAGGTGACTTACTGTAGATACCGTTTCTACCACGGTGACTGTTTGTAGCCTTAAACTTCAACATTTAAATATGATCTTCAGCAGAGCCCCTGCTGTGTTGAGATTGTGCTCTTCACTGGCAACATGAGATAACGTTTAAGGGTAATCATTGTCTTTGTGGGCAGCTTATCATACATTAACACAATGTAATCAGTACACTGTAAAATGAAATGTTACCTATGTTATTCTTTGAGCTGCCGGCCCAGCAGTCACGCTGTGTTGCTGGGAAAATGCCTCTGAGTTTAGTCTGCCGGTCACGTTCTCCGTGTTCAACGTAGACGTTAAGACACAGAATGGTATGTGTATAGTTCAGCTCACTCACTAAACCACATCCGTACTCTGACCTCTTAAGACACCTGTGGGTGTGTGTGGGTGTGTGTGGGTGGGGCTCTTCTAGATTCTTCTGAAAAGTATTTTGCCGACGGAAGAACTTTCTCTTCAGTAATACTATGCACTGTAGTACAACAGCTAGAGGAAGTGATTACTCGCATACCTAAACAACACATGTACTTCCTGAACTACTGCAGCTAACCAATACTTCTCACTGTGGTTTGTTTCTAGATAAGATGAAGTCATTTAATCCCAATGTGTTTCCTAATGTGGCCTGCTCGCATTAAGATTTACAAACTAGTGTCTCTGGAGTCAATTCTTGCAATCGCTTTACTATTTTGAGGGTTTCATCCATCTTCTACAAGTGGAGCCAACAATTAAAATGAATGATTTATAAACCACAAAATCTCAATCCAAGATTCTTGATCATATCAACAATCAGCCAACTCATTGTGTTTGATTTGTAATCACATTTTACTCGGAATCATTCAAATGGACGACAGTATATCCACTGTAAGTCCATAAACAATAATACTGTATATACAAAATAGAAGTTCTATCAGAAATCCAGCAGTATAAACTCACACGTTTCAAATCATAACAATGTTGACTTTTCCATGAATTCACATCTAACTAAAAAAAACTATATAAAAAACTATATAAGAACATATTGATCCCTCCACGTTCAGAGATTAACTGAGTGATGGCTAGAGACGATGAAGAAGTCAGAAACAAAGGCGATGGGCCGTACCTGTTCATTGATGGAGCTGTAGTCGTTGGTGGTGGAGACGTCATCTTCCTCGGAGTCAAACAGGCCCTCTTGGTTGTCCAGCAGCTCTGCCAGCACTCTGCTGACAGACTCCTGGTCTCGAAGGTCCTCTCCTTCTGTTGACAGACTGCAAACACAAGACGAGAGAAGCGTGTGTTGTATTGGTTGTACACTGCTTCCCACGGGATGTTGAATAACTACAATAACTGAACATGTGCATGTGTAAGTGCCTCTGTGGGTATCTGTATGTGCAAACCGCGCACTTGGTCTTAGCTCACAGTATCTGACAGCTCGAATTATTTGCACAATGATTGTGATTATTTAAGCAGGGTTATTAAAAAGCCCTATACGGGCATCTTACTGGAAGATGTCTGGTCCGAAGACGGCGGCCAGCGTCCCGATGTTCCAGCTCTCCTGCTGAAGTGAGGCCACGCTGCCCAGGAAGCGGCACAGGAAACGCAGCAGGCCGTAGTTGAGTTGGGGAAGCTGCTGCAGCAGGTACTTCAAGTTTCTACACAGATCTTCTTCATTGCTGTAATCTGAAGGTTGTTAAAGAGAAGAAAACAAACGATAGGATTACATGTGAGTAATACGATTTGTATAAGCTTCATTGCAGTCAACACATCTTACTTACTCCAATTAGTTTTACTGGAAAAGGCGGTTTATAATCATCATCACTGTTATAATAATATGCTTGATACATGCCGCTCCCAATGTTGCTACAAAGCTCCTTTTCTATTAGATACTGTGGAATGAATTATGGGTTGTGTGTTCCTGAAACGGTTGACCATAAAAAGTCTTCACTAAAGAAAACATGCAGACACAGATAAGATAAACGTAGAATCCTCTGCGGGAGGTGATATGAGGTGAAACAGGAGACGGCATAAGGGAGGAAAACGTAGTGCTGTAGTCATGATGAGAATGATAAATGACATGACATGACATGGAGAGTCCCCGCAAACTCCCCCCACTGCTGCAATCTGCATGACAGCCACAGGAACAACCAGCATCATGACAAGAGGATTAGAATAGATTATCTGCGATTAAAAACAGAGGACAGGGCAGAGAGGAGGGACAGAAACAGAAACAGAGCAAATGTGGAAGTGACAATACATTGTCCATTAACCATGTGTTACGCCACCTCTGAATTTGGTGCCTGGAATGGTCTGACTTTGGTAAATATCATAAAAGATGTATGATAATGAGGAAACCTGGCTGTCAATTAGGCTCACATGCCCATATATGTACATTGAACGCATTACAGGTCATTACATTATTCTCAATGTAAATATGTGCATCATCAGTACCGTTTTTACGATAGACAAAACACACCATTTAGGTACTTGCAGTAGCAAAAAAGGGGCTTTTGCAACAAGCAAAAATGAACTAAATGAACATGAACTGACCTAAAAAATGAAGCACAAAAAAAGATCAGCTGATGGGTTCAAAGTGGATTACAAAGAGAAAGAGGGTGGGGTGACTGAGTGGGTGGAGAAATGGCCTGAGCAGTCCTCGTCACACACCTTGGTGAAGCTGTAGAATGTGTCCCTGTATCGCCGTTGGGATGACCGGCTCGGGAAGCTCCTGCAGGAAGAGTCGGAGCAGGCTGACCGCTGACGCCAGGTCCGCCTCCTTCTCTAGCTCCACCTCCTCACCGCTGTCATAACGCTGCCGCAGCCAATCCACACGCTCTGCGTTGCCGTTAACAAGGAAGAGCCCCTCCAGGTCCAGAAGACCTGGTGACACAGTAACACATGACACAGCAATCATTACTCTGGTTAAAGACATACTCATTACATACTTTTTTTTTTTTAATCTTAAAATGTTCTTGGTTTGATTATTGAGCCACAAGCCAGGACAGACAAGCGGTGAAATATTAGAATGAAAGTTGTGAAAAAGTGTGTTTGTTTTTGGAAATCTTATTACATAATTTATTCATAAATACGTCTCTGCTGGTCAGATACTGCTGATTCAAATTTAATTTTTAAAAGGTTATTTAATTCCTTTGCCAAATGACTTGAGATGAACATCATTGCTGGGAAGATGGCGTAATCACAACCCTACTCCGTTAACAAGCCACCTGCATTCATGCTTTAATCTCTAAAAAAAGAGGGCTTGGTTGTAACTGGGCATGTAATATAAGTGTACAATGTAAGCATGGCGATAAGAAAACAATCCAGCAGGATAATAGTTAATATATCACTTTACAAATTGTGCTCATCTGATAAACATCATGTCCATGAATGTGCCAACGAGAACAATCATTTGATTCTTGCAGTGACCTCTAGCTCCAACAACAACCACCTGAATGGAAACACCTGGTAGATACAGTGTGGTCATGGGATATTTCTGAGCTTTGGACCTAATGAAAAATCATCTGGACTAAAATAAATAACTGGCTGACGTGTTGATGTAATGGAAAACTGAAGGCTCCAAAGAATCAACCTCTAACTTATTATAGTCTAGAAATGCAAATTTTAAATTGATACCCAGCTAATAGAAGCACAGGGATGTGTGCGTCTGTGTGTGTGTGTGTGTGTGTGCATACAAGTGCTTTTGTGTATGTGAACTTCTCCTCTATCAGTATGAAAAAAAACTAGAGGCATGACCACACTGACTGTTACCATTACTCTGTGTGATAAGATCAGGGTTAGTAATTAAAAGAACAAACCAATTGCATCAGCAAGTCTTGTGAGGCCTTGAGCCAGTTTAATCATGTTTTCCCTCCTTTACATGATAAGCTATCTGTTCATCTTGTTTCATGTTATGTTGATATTATGTACCGTGTTGTCACATGAATCTCCTTGCAATGCTTTTTTTAGTGTTTTCTCATGTTACAACAACTACTGCCGGTAGCTACTAGAACAACTACTGCTCGGATTTGCACACATTTCAATCAAGTTGATGTTCCATTACCTCGTTGCTATTCTTGGCTTGCTTTAGTCCTGACAAAAGCGAAATGTAACAATGGAGAAAATCTACTGCAGTGTGAGGATGCTGATCAGCCTGTTTGGGTAAATTTCCCCGTTGGTTCCGGAAGAAGACGGTTGACCAATGGAGCCTAAAAGGAGCTCAGTGTGCTTCAAACAACCTAGTTTGTATGTAGAGCTGTCTGAACATGTCTAAAGGCAAAAGTGTTTATGTCTGTTCCAAACAGCCAAACTCGAGGGCTTTGCAAAATGTGATGAATCGTACAAATGGGGATAACGAAGTTCCCTTTTCGGACACTCTATCCTCGGAGGAATTCATGGTTTTGCACTAGGATGAAAAAAAGACAAGGTCTGTGGATTACCTCGAGTAACCAGGCCATGATTTATGGAAATAGAAATTGCTGTTGAGTTTTTCAAATATATTTTGTTGGGTGATTTGAGTGCCATATAGTCCCATTATATTCAGGAGAAGACAGACATCTCTACGGTCGACATCCCCAAAACTAGGCATCTCACACCAAAACAACCAAGATTGATAAATAGCACAGCAGGTAAGAGGAAAAATATGCATTTTTGATTTTGAGGTGAACTGTCCCTATGAAGGCCTTCAGTGATTAATGTCTTAAGAGTAATTATTAGTCATCATGAATACAGAAGAAGTAGGGCTGGACAAATCACTTTACTGTAATGCAGACTGTAGAACCAGGAAAACACATATTACGATATCACAATATCTAAAGCCCTATGTTTAAACACAATAGGTAATGCTTAGTGTCAATGTTGTGGCTCGTAGATTAGGAAACGGCTTCTTGGTGATTCCTCCTGATTTCTGTTCACTCCCTGGTTTCCCATATGTTAACAACCAGAGGGAACAAAATGCCCTATGGGACATATTTCCATTTTACAACTCCACACAGTAGCGTACATGCAGAGCAGCATTCAGCGAGTGGGTCCACAGTCACAATGCAATACCTTTTTACATCACAACGTCCATATTGTTGATTAATGATTCAATTGAAACATTGATCGGCCCTATTTAACGCTGTAAAACAACTTGTATTAGCGATGTCATCTTTCACAAATGCCGCAGTTTTGGTCCGACACGCCTTCAAGTGCTTTCCATTTCCAGTCTCTGTTTTACATCAGATCACCTTTTTACTTCATATTTTAACAACACTCCGTGCTGCTTCTAAAACCTCAGACATCACACACAAATCAAACCGTGGGAGATGAAGGCCTTGCCACCGGCTGAATAACTTCGGAACTGGCAGCAGCGCTCTAATTAATGCACCGGCAGAGGTCCGGGAGGATTAAAGACTTATTACATAACCTCATGTGGTTGAGCGGGCCCCGGGTCACTCAAACCACCAAGCCTGCTTCACTGGTCACTTGAGTGGAATTTGAGGTGAAGATTCATTCCAATAGTTAAAATAAAAATAAAAAAACGTACCCACAGGCTGCACATGTTTTACAAGAAAATGTCTTTTGTGTTATTTCACAATGGAAGTACTGATAAGGTTCACAGCCTCCAGGCCTGAATACAACACTTCTCCAACACCCTTTCTATTACTTTATATACGATATGTAGATACATCCAGTATGTCCAGGATCCAGCTGGCCTGTCTTGTAATCTTTAAATCTCAACAATGATTCCATATCGATTCTCAGGATACTTCCCTTTATTAAGTAAATGAACCATTTAATGACTTTTCAGCATTTCCTTCATTTCATGGTTGGCCTTTTTTTACAGCCATCAAATTGCTTCTAATGTGGGACACAAAGTAAATCAATTCTACAAATTAATCTCTGCATGCATTTGCAATTTTGCACGGACCAGAGATGGTGAGATTTAGAGAAACAAGTTAAACAAATGTAAATGGCTCAGTTTCTCCATTTCTCCGTGGTTCACACCAACAATGCATCCTTGGCACAGAGAGGATTGATTGGTTGGGTATCTGGCTGAAGGCTTTATGAGTTATGTAACACAAAACTGGTACTGATGGTGTTACGTAGCCAGTATCACCACCAGCTAAATGCAGACAAATTCGGTCTGTGGCTGGTTAGTTTAAAAACTGAAATTTGGCTCCAAAAGTCACCACTTTTTTTTACCACTTTTAGCCTCTCATCCTTCAAAGCAAGATATCTGAACTGCCAACCTGCTCTTATAAAGACAGTGACATAAGACTGAAGTTCCTGCTCTGCGAGGCCTGAAGAGAAATGTTCCAGGGGGGGGATGTGGGAAAGCCCCAGGGACAATACTTTGGTAGGTTCCTCTCTTCACTGTTAAGCTCATCTGTTTTCACAAGCGGCGCTGCAGTTGAGAGGTCTGTTATATAATAAAGAAGGAAGTGGACCGTGGATCTGTGTGCCGGTGCACTCAGAGTTCATCTTATCACATAAACTGGATCTCCACTAACGACATATTTTGGTTTATCGTGATGCAAGGGCAGTCACCAGCAGCAGGGCGTGCTTGGGATTACTGAAACATTAAACAAGGCAATGAGATGTAACTGAGCACTCAGAAGTGTGTACTTAGAAGTGATAAATGAGACAAAAATAGTGGCATTCAAGATGGGCTGAAACTGGCATTGGTCTTAATCCTGCTCTCCCATTTCAATCTTAAATCAAGTGAAATGTTACTATGATTAGTACAATTCCATGAAGGTACAAAGACCTGTCTTACTCTACTGGACACGGGTTAAAAGAGCTGCTGTGGCTCAGAGGGTAGAGCCTGTGGTGCTTTAATCACAATGTTGGGCGGTTCCAGCCCCCCCGGTCCACCTGTCAAAGTGCCGCTGAGCGAGACCCTGATCATCAAATTGCTCCTAATACTTGGTTAAATATAGAGGCCGTATTTCAATAGCTGAGCTGTCTACAAACTGTAAGTGACTAATTGAGACAAAATGTCATATTTCTAAATTCAAAAGTTAAATATGTTCAGCTGAGATGAATAAAAAAAGAATCCAGAGTTCCAATAATACAGTAAATTCAACTGAAGGCAATTACAAGACAATGTAAGCTCTTAATACCTGGAGGGGATGTAGGTGCATATTAATAAAGTGCAATACAAGAACATTGAAATGTTAGAGATCTGTCGTACAAAGAGAGTATTCTGAGGTTAGGCCAGAAGAACATCCTCTCTTTGTGTGAGCAATTATATCGCAACAGAGAAGAGTTTTTAGACTTTGAGCAAATTTTGTAAAACCATTCTGCTTTTTTTCCCCATAATCTAAAAGCAAAGACTATTTTATTCAGAGTGTAGCCACTTTGATCATTTCAGGCATTTAAATGTACTGAAATTGTTGCATTGGTGTCATCAGGATCGGTGGATATTTTAGGTTAGTGAATATTAATTTGATGGAAACGATTTCTATATGAGTCATATATTGGATATAAAATGGTGTGAAACCAGCAAAAAAGTTGCGTGAATTTGGGGTTCAAGCATCACTTCATCTGTGTGTGTGTGTGTGTGTGTGTGTGTGTGTGTGTGTGTGTGTGTGTGTGTCCATCACTCACCATGCTCCTCGATGTAGTCGACGATGTCTTTCACCAGTGCAGGAACCTCATGGCCGCTGACTGTGTGCGTGCGTGTCACTTCCTCCAAAGGAACGCCAAAAACACGCATGGTGCTGGCTGAGCTCCCACCCTCATTGCCTGGCAACGGAGACACGCTCTTCCTCATGGCCGCCTCCTCCTCCTCACCACAGCCCCGCCAAGACCTCACGTCTTTAAGGGGGGGAGAGAAATGCAGAAGGAGGGGGGATTAGAGAAAAAAGTCAGATAGAATGATTTACAAAATAAAAGCCCCGGTGAAGGATTCAGCACTGCTTAAAACATCACGTTTCATCTTTAGTCATAGACACACCACCAAAGAGTGGAGACAATCACTTATAGAAACAAACCTCCCCTCCTGATATCTCACAAAGAAAGAAGAGGATGGACAGCAGCAATAGGCCGCTGGTCAGCAGAAGCGTTTACACCTGCGGCTTCATTACAGAAAAATATTCTTAAGTTAGGTTTCAAAGACAAGAACAATCCTATCGTCCTATTACAGAAGCTAGCTCAGACCTCCTCCATTATCCTAAATATAACTGTAAATAAGATTCTTCAGTTGGCCATCCTCCTGTCAGGCCGGTATATACGTTTCAAATGTAGGCTACTCGAGATGGACAAGCCAAAACAACAAGTGTAGGCCTCTCCAGAGCCCGAAGTGGCACGTCAATCAAATTCAATTCAATTTAAATTCAGGACAGGGTCTGTTCCATCCTAACTTAGGATTCTTAACTTTGGAAATCCCTAAGTTAGCACGGTTCTTTAATAGCTAAATTCCTGTCCTAAGATAAAATAGGATTTTGTTTCTGTAATACCAAAAATCCTTAATGTCATCCTAAGCTGAGATAAGACGTGTGGAGTTTTTGTAATGAGGCCTCTGATCCATTAAGGGTCAGTAGAACAGGTGAAGAGGTCTTATAGTTAATTCTGTGTCTGGGACCAGAAGAAGTCTACTGTCTAATGACCATTGAATCTGACCAATCAGTGTTTCCAAAACGGTGAATTTAGACCTAAAGTGGCTCAAATTAATTTCATAACAAGCCTCAATGACATGTTGGTAAAGGACCAGTCTGTGGGTCGACAGGCTAACTGTATCCCTGCATTTGAGGAACTGTGGCAGTAAGAGAAGGAAACGGATGTATATTTCGGTAAAGTAATAAACCTGTCAGACAGGTATAATGATCTATGCTTAATGAATGGGAGGCTATAGCAGCACACCAGGACTTCGCCCCGTATAAAGTAGTATCGTATCAACTTCTTACACCTATTTACTCCCACAGTTTTAAATGACATAAACACGATTCCATGTGGGTGAAAGTCAGGTGTTTTTACACTTTGTTTGTTACATAATCATCATTTTAAGGTCATTACTGAAATTAAACTCTCGTCCCTACAGTATTTGGCATAATGAAAGAGTCCTTCCATGCAAAGGCGATGCTGTGAATGCCTGAGTCAGACAATGGGATGGAAATCAATGCAAAGCAAGCAAGAATGTGCAACGATCATCTCTGTTCAAAGTTGGACTCTGATGATGGTCGGTTCGTGAGTAAAATGTCATTTTGTGGCCAAGTTTAGCTAATAGGCCTTAAATATATCTGATGTAGAGCTGGAAGATTTATCATTTTTGTATCAAAATCCCAATGCAAACGAGTGCAATTCTCAAACGGAACTTAATTCTGAGAGTGGATCAAATGGCACAATGAATGCTTGGCTGTTTCCTCTTCAATAGGCTCTCTGTATGCCAGTTTGTCCCACTGACATCTGGTCACGGATGGTTTCCTCAAGAAAAAAGCACCACTGTGTATTGTTTTGAGTTATGAGAAAAAGAATGGACTGTGATTTCTTTTTTATACTCTTTAGGTTGGGCCAACAACATCCTTCTCTGAGAAAACAATCTAGTTTATTGCATTGTGTCACTTAGTGAGCAGCTAACTAGGAAGTTGTCGAGGGTAAATTGACAGCTAGAAAGGAGGAGGAAGTGGAAACTCTGGTTTGGGGCTTGTCCTTTCAGTCTGTGAGGCAAATGAATGTTAGCTCATGTGGTTAAAGCCTCCGTCTCTACACAACAAGTCTTAAAAAGTGAGTACTATGGTATAACAAATGTGCTTATGTGTGTCTCATCCATTCATTGTTTTGAAGTGAAGTGGGCCTTGCTCCAGCAACAAATGTACCTGCACATGTGCGTCTGTGTGTGTGCGTGTGTGTGTGTGTGTGTGTGTGTGTGTGTGAACTCACCGTGTAGCAGTGAAAGTGTGTCCGATCTTTTCGTCCCTTAGCCAGAGAACCACCAAACCATCTATGGCTGCTTCAGGTTGTGGCAGAAGATGAGCCGGTAGTTCCTCATTGACGGACCGCTTATCCTTCTTGCAGGATTCTTTTCTATCTACACGGAGGAGAGAGAGAGAGAGAGAGAGAGACAGAGAGAGAGAAAAAGAAAGATAAGGAAGAGGAGCAAAAGAAAAAGGAGATAATGGCAGAATGGAAAGAGAAAAGAAAGGGTGGAGACAGAGATGGGGGAGAGAAAAAGATGGAATCTGTTAGGTAACAATCTCTGGTATGTTTACAAACATATGTAAAGCTACTTTCTATTGTAACATAATGTAACATGGTTTCAATCTGTAACATATCTATAGCTTTTATATGTGCTGCTCTCAACAACTGAGGTCAAGTGTTTGCTGGAAAATATATTATGGTGCATAAGAAGAGATGCATACTACATTTGCAACAACAACAGCTGTTTTGGATAAAACTTAGCATCACTTAGATCTTATCACTTCTGATGATTCTGGTTCTTATCAGACTCTGGTACAGATTCCTACAATTCTTCATATTAACTCAGAAATAAAAAGTATTGAAAGCAAAAAAGAAACATCTGTATTTTCAACTGTCATAATCAGTAATGTGTCATAAATACCTTTGCACTGAGCAATAATGCAAACTTAACTTTCTACATCACATTAATTAAAGATAAGATGTATAAAATGAATGCTGGAAACAAAGACACTCGCTGCAAAATAACGCGTGAACCAGTTAATTACTTCTGTGCCATAAGCGATTACCAGCACCTCGTTAACACAGCAGTTAACTCCATCATGGACGAGAGATTAGACCGTTTGTTTAAACAAAGAAAGACAATCAACACAGCATTGACTGCTTATTAATAACAATGAATAATTAACACATGCTTACTCAACCACATGCAAAATACTTTTTCCAAAATTGGACGCAGATGACCAATGCAACACAAAATGTGTGCAAAGGACTGCACAAAGGAAATAAAGCGAAGACATTAAAGACAAAAAAAAAAAAAAAACCTGACTGGGACACCAATCACTTTCATACATGGCAGCCTTCACCCTAATATTTAGAATCAAACCAATCAAAATGTAGAGTTTTTGGTAAATTTCTCCATGTTCTATGTCCTTTTCTCTTCTTCTCTCCCCTTTTGTATTTCTCTCCTCTCCTTCCTCTTTAATCTCATCTTCCTACCGTGAGGCTTGAGGTGCCATGTTGTCCAAGAGTCTGCTGGAGGCGAGGACCGAACACAATAATCAAACCGACACCGGTTAGGCTGGAAAGCCGTGTGTGTGTGTGTGTGTGTCCTGCATGTCCGTGCATGCCCAAGTGAATGTGAGCAAACTGCCTCTTTGAATCTGGGTACGTCAGCTGTGTACCTGTTAAGTGCTGCACGCAAGTGTGTGTGTGTGTGTGTGTGTGTGTGTGTGTGTGTGTATGCACGTCTTAAAGATGCTGAATTTTTAATTCAGAGGATATCTATGTTTGAGGGATTTCCTCCACGCGGCTCACAATATGGCGACCGCTGAGTCAGCGGCTCGCAGCTAACAGTGCTAAGTAGGTTGTGTGTGTGTGTGTGTGTGTGTGTGTACTTAATGAGGGTGTTAAGAGTATATGTGAGATGGGATGAACGGGTGAATACATTTTTGGTGCGTCCAACTTTGCTGGTCTTTATGGGAATATGGCCGTGTGGTAAAATATGAAGAACACCGTTCTGCTTCTGAGAGTGTGATGGAGTCAGAAACACACTGAAATATTCAAGAGATGGAGACGGCAGGGAAAGTGTGAGGGAGAAGGAAAAATACATTCACTGGAGATGCAAAATCATTTAAAACTTAAAAAGGTTGAAAGCTAAAAATAGTGTCCACAATGAGCTCGTTTGTCTGAATGATTGTTTAAAAATCACATTTCTTAGCCATGTTGCCCATCTCTGCCACACACAGTCTCAACAACAGAGTTGAAAATGAACAGAGGTCTTTAATATGCACACATGCACCTGGTTGAGCCTTGGTGGGTTTTGTGCTTATTTCTGCTTTTCTGTCCCGTTACTACTAATCGGTATGCTGCACGTTACACAAGCCATCCAACCCGCTGAGGCGGTCGGCATCATCGCTAACATGAAGCGCAGTAGAGAAGTAGAGATGAGAATGGGGATTGTGGGAGTTATGAGGCTGGATGTCTTTTCCCCTCTGTGTCGATGTCTGTCTCTCTCAACAAAACCATCCAACAGCTTTCAGAGGATAAAGGATTCGCTCTTACCCGTTAGAAGCAGCCATCTTTACTTAATTCTGATACTAAAATTAACTTTGGCTCTTAACATTTTTGGTTAATAAACAACCTCAATCCTTGTCATGACCTTTTAAATACACTTCATTATATTACTGCCTTTGGTGAGACAACATTCAGAGTCACAGCTCTTAGTGGATTCAGCTCAGTGGCAGATGTGACTCAATGACAAATACAGTAGGTGGCGTTTATCTAAAGCTCTTCATGTAATACATTACATATAATTGAACTACAAGGTTACTTATAAACCCATGTATTTCTGTAACGGATGGCTCCATATGGGGCTGAAACCTCAGCAGAAGCTATGGAGCTACACAGAACTACATAATGAAAATGACCAAACGTTTGGTCTTTTAACTTCTACACAGCACAGGCAGCACTGAGGTGACTGAAGAATCAGGAGCTGCCTTAAATGGTCCTGAACGGCCCGTCTCCTTTTTTTTTCTCGGTCGAACCAAAAACATTAGCGTAAGCTTCACTTTTCACTTCCACCCGTTAGAAAAGTGGCCCCTTTTAAAGATTAACCTGAGCAGAATGTTAAACTGCACACCCCACTGATACGGGTGAAATGAATTGTTCCTCTTATGCCATGTTGCCCTTTTAGGGACTAATACGGTAAATCCTTTCAGTGGATACCTGTGAAGTGTATTGATTGATTTGGCCTCTTACTGAACCCTGGAACATAAGGAACGATTATTTAACCTCATTTGTTGCTGGCTGAAGTACTGAACTTCATTTTCAGGTTTTCTGATTGCTGAAGGTTATTAAGGAGTCTTACATGTTTGCACATGAAGATTGCGGAGTCCTCTAAAGGCATCCTTCAGCCCTAAAATGTAACTACTGCATACTGTGTGAATATTGTACAATGATTATTACGGCCAACACTTTGGGGGCCTAAATAGCGCGGTACCACAGCGCATACACCTTTTTAAACGAGGGTGGTCCTGCTGCTGCCAGGCTCAGACGGGTGAGGACAATGACACCCGGAGATTAGGGAACTCAATGTTCCCAAACCAGCGCCTTGTTTGCCCTGAAGACTGACCCCAAAAAGGCCTCTGTAGCGAGGATTTGGCGAGTAATGGAACAGTCTAGAAAAGCTCTGTCTGTGTTTCTTTCTGTCTGACTGTGCGTCTTAATCCCAGATATCATGCTTGACAGCCTCCTGCTCAACAATGAGGCACATTGTTAGGAAGGGAAACAGAGAACGCTGAGGCGGTGCACGACGAGAGAGCAAGAAAAAGCAAAGTGAGAGAGATAAAACTAAAGGAGCAGGAGGGAAACCGGCCAATGGATCACATGACAACACAGAAAAGTACACAAGGAGAAACGTTTAATTCTACCGTTCATCTAAAAACTAAATGAACGGTCACATGGTAACGCTCCAGAAATCCATCCCCATCGGACTATAATCTGCAATGCAGTGTTTTGAGATATGACAAGCCTTCAAAGTCATGGATCTCCTACTCACAGCTTTCTTATCTCATTGAACAGGAATATATTAATATCACCCTTAAAATAATTCTGTAGAGAATTCCACATTTTGAAAGACACATGTGCTTCAAAGTATTCTGCTTAAAGTGCACACTCAAAATGAAATTCCCTTCTATGGTCCTCGTCCTCTGAAAGAAAAACAACTTTTGTAATACTTTCTGGTAACACTCTGCTTTCAGCCGTGCACTTAACGAATAATGTGAGTAACTCAAATAACTCTTAAAGTCGAGTTACTTAAAGATTTCTTTCTCTTCCCTTTAAAGGAGGAAACGGAACCAAATGTCTGGTATGGAAACAGAGCTATTTAAAATAGACCTTTTCTAGAAGCGGCACCTGCACCCAATCCAGAGATGAAGCGCTCTGCAGGGTGGCAGCAGTTAAAGCCAACGTCCTTTAGAAGAAAGGTCACAGGTTCAATACCTGCACTACTGTTGGACTCTGTGAAGTGTGCTTCAGGGAGACATCCAACATCACTATTGCATCATTTTGCAACAGAACGAGTGGACTAAACATATAACATTTAGAGAAGACATGATGACAGATGAAAGATCGCTTTCCTGATGAGTTTAATATCAATCATTGAAGAAGTACGCAAAACCTACGCGCCAACAAATGGAGTACATTCATATTTCATAATGTCAATTTGATAAGCATCACATATGAGAACAAAAACTGAATGTTATGATTCATCTGTGAGCTGCCAAATAGCCTCAGTGCCATCACAACAAAGTGCACCACCAAAAAACAAAGATTAAATATTCACAAGAGGTTATGAATAAATCAGCAAATTTCCTTCAACTTGCATCATGTTGTGAAATCCCCAAATATAAAAAAAAGATCAAAGCAGCTACAACTCTGCATAGTTTATCATCACTGGCCGCACTGTCGCGGTCGACCTCAATCAGGGAAGTGGAAAGAGGCGGTGAGAAAAGACGGGCAGCAGGGATCCTCTTCAGATGATAAGTTTGATTAGATTCCAGTGTCAAAGACTACAATCCCCAGAAAAACAAAAGAATATAAGCTTCTAAAATGCACAAGTTGCACAATACGCTGCAGTTAAAACCCAAAATGAAAAGAGAAAATATTCTTTTGCTCACAAAACAGACAGAGCTCTAGACCATAGCCTGTATGTAAGAGGTGGACGTAGTCACTGTGACGTCACCCATCGGTTGGTGGACTACGGGTTTGAAGCCTTAAGTTCAGAAATTGCCCGTCGCCATCTTGTTTTTAAGAAGAAAACACGGACAACTCCCAGACTGGACAACGCCGTGGTAGTGACCTTGTCGATCACAAGGTAGCCCCGCCCTAAAGCATACTCTGCTGTAAGGTCTATTTCACTCTAAATAGACCATCATTTAATAAATAAACATCATGTATGTGTTGAAGAAGACTTTAAACTAGAGATTGAGACCATAAACTCATGCTTACATATTATACTGAGGTAGTAAATCAAGTGAGAAGCAGAGATAGATAGACTTCTTTTTGCAATCAGAGGCGTTGCCCCCGGAAGTTTAAGGCACTTCCTCATTTTCTTCACTTTTCAAACTCAGAGGTTGCCGCCGGCTCTAAGTCTGTTTACTGTCATTTTAAAACGAGCCGATTCTCCACTCGACAGTCAGGAAGAGACTGAAAGTCTGGTATTTCTCTATTTGTCTACTGTGTTGAGTTATTGGGCCGATTATTCACACATGCATCCCGTGACCCTGACACAACGCAGTACTTCCTTGTACTCTCTGGTATGACCTGCCACATACAAACCAGTCCACACCTTAAAAAAACAAACACAGCGTGTGTGGGGGTGTGAGGGATTCTAGAGACAAAAGGATATGAAACCTCTAAGCCAATCACTGAACACGTGACTGAGATTATTATCTGCTTTTTTGCAGATGGAATGAAAACAACATGCAACACTGTGGTCCCAAGCAAGAACCCGATGAATATAAAATACATATATATGAAGAGAATGCTAACCGCTGAAGAAAATAACACTGCGACTGCTCACAAGAGACGAGACAGGAGAGAGTGACTGAGAGACACAAATGTGAAGAATTTCATGTTTCTTTTACGAGGGGAAAAACAAAAAGCGAGAAGAATGAGAAGGTTATTCTGCTTGAATTAATAGTATCTCAGGGAAACTTTCCCAGCAGGATTTGCGTGTTGTGTCTTCAAGAGGTCTTTTGAAGTGCTGGAAAAGGAAGGTCGTCTTATATTCGGGCTGATATTTAAATATGAAACACTTTCAATGCCATCCTATGCGTGAGGCCGATATTGTTTTCAAAATAATTTTAATTTAACATGAAACTTTCTCATCTACTTATTGGTACTACTCATAATGTGTCACGTCATGGTAATGAGGATGCTTAACGGCAAGAAGCAGAGTAACAGGAAGTCTAATTATAACCTTAATATGAAGTCTGTGTTTTATGTCGAGCTGATTGGCTTAAAATGAAGTGTTGAAAGCAGCACCAACGGGACTCAGCTGTGTCCGTCTACTGGACACAAAACACTCAGATAGGGATCCAAAGAATTAAACGAAAACGAAAAGAATGTGAATGAATG
Organism: Leptoclinus maculatus; assembly: GCA_032191485.1. Classification (NCBI taxonomy): domain Eukaryota; kingdom Metazoa; phylum Chordata; class Actinopteri; order Perciformes; family Stichaeidae; genus Leptoclinus; species Leptoclinus maculatus. The sequence continues at coordinate 5,151,096 of JAVDOI010000011.1, read as the reverse complement.
TGGTTTAAAGCGTATCAATACATAAGAGGAAACAGAACTCATTTCACACACACACACCTAACAAGCCCTAACGTTCACCTCAAACCTGTTTGTGCACATTTGCAGACATTAGCACTGAGCCCTCCTGTCTTACTTGTGGCAGTACGAGTAAATACACAATTATCACATGAGGAGAGTGCGTTTAAGTTGCTCTTTTAACATAGTGGCCAATAACAACAACAGTATGTTACCTTAACATGTAGCATTATTATTTACTTTACTACTCAGAACCTCATTTCCTGCATCCCTTTATCTGTTTCTGTAAATATAAATGTGGGTGTTATCTGTGTAATGTGCTTAACAATCTAAACAAAAGGCAGCTTTCAGCCCAAATGAGCTATGCTTTATTCAATTCTGAATAATCCTGGTTAGTCAGGAGACAACTGGCGTGGCTTGAGTCTGAATTCAAGAATCTCTTCTAATTAATTTCAAAGCATGCTGGTACATAATTTAACTGGTCACAGCTCCTAACCTGAGATAACCTACCGCTGCTACCTGTCTGTCTATCTGTCAGTTTTCTTAGACAAAGGAGTGGTTGTGAACACGCAGACATTTTTAGACTCCCGGAAGTTTTTTACCGATGCAACGTTTCGACCTTAAACGTCTTCCTCGTGCCAACACATCCGTCTCAACGAAACAGCAAGCTGCATACAGTGAAACGCAAATGTTCTTTCTGCTGATTCTTTTACACAGTCGCTACTTATTAGTTGATCATTTCAGTAATATTTATGCATGAGGTGGTATTAATTCTGCCATTTGGTGAAGTTAGTACAAGGAATCAAGCTACTCAAATTATTCATTCGAGTGCACAAATTAAAGTTGCACTTTCGATACCCTCCGGGCTGTAGCAGGATATAGTGGGTCAGCATTTGCATAGAGTTCAAATCGTGGTTCTGTGTCCTACAGGCAGATACCAGCTGGGGGGGGGGGAGCATGAGAAAGAGAACGACAGAGGAAGATTAGAGGATAGAAAGCAGCGAGGAGAAAGGAGTAAGTGAGGTAGAGCGAGCCGGAGCAGAGGAATCTAATAGAGGCAGTAAAGTCAGCGTTTGCCCTTGAATCAGTAGCAGCAGCTCACTGCCACAGGCCTAGTTCAGCTGCTGCTCCCAGCCAAGCCCTGTCAGTGATGAATTAATAAGCACACGTCTTCAGGCCTCCTTATCTCTCACTCCGACCAAACTAGCAGAATCTTACCGGTACGTATCTTGAAGATATTTTTGAAGGAACGTCAACCAGAAATAATGATCTCTTTTAGAGACTTGTTGTTATACCAATATAGTATTTAACGGTGAATGGACAGCGCGTTGGAGTTTTCTTTAACTGGACTTTCCTTGAAGCCTGAGGACCTGATGAATACGCCAGAGTGGACGAGGAAAGCTAAAGCTTGTTCAACGTACGATCCAGGCCACCATGTCGGATGTAGAGCTGAACAATTTTTTTCTGTTGATTAATACAAAAAAAATCATCATTTAAAAAATGATAAATCAATAATTATTGAAGGCATTTTTTCATGCAAAAATGTCAATTGTTTTCCGTTTCCTGGCTCTCAAAAGGTGAAGATTTGCTGCTTCTCTTTGTTTTCTGTGACAGTAAATTGAACATGTTTGGCTTCTGGACAGGTGTTCAAACAACAGCAGCTATCTGAAGATTTAAACGGACTGGTTGTAAAACATTTTTCAGTGTTTTCTGACGTCTTATAGACCAAACATGAACCAATTTATCAAGAAAACAATCTGCAGACTCGTTGATAATTTGATTAGTTATGCCCAATTTGTTTGCATACGAGTCCGTATATTTTTTAACCTGTACTGCCTACGCTCTTATCAGCAACACCCCACTTCCTCTGCACACTGTGTGGTTTCACCCCAGTGTAACAACAGTCTTCTGCAGCGAGCGGTTAATTGCCACTGAGCACCTCCACTGTTAGGTGCCTTGCTTAAGAGCATTTGCTGAAGGAGGAGGAGGTTTCTCTGATTTCTGATCCGGTGATCTATTAGTCTCAGGACCGCTTTACACTACTCTCCAGGTTATCACAGTTTCGTGTCACTACGTTTCATAGAAATCCTGACGTGCCCTACAAGTGCTCTGAAGGGGAAGCAGTAGAATAAGATCCATTATTCGGTGGCCTGAGGGGCCGTGACACTGCAAACTTCAACGCATACAGTGGGAACAAGTGCAGCTCTGTGTTGGAAGCTGTGGGAGTGGAGCAATTTGTTCAGGACAGTTGCATGAAGTTGTCTTTGTGTGATGGCCACTTCATTACCAGCACAATACAACTTCTAAGATATAAGCATTAAGTATGCATTATATACGTTCAGTGGAGCTCTGCTATCACGAGTGTCTCTCTTGAATCTTTTTTAAGTTAAAGACATATTTAAACAGATTGAGCATGGGCATTAAATACTATTCATAGCAGCTACATTCAGGAACGTTTTGTTCCACCCTTGTGTTGCAACAGAACTGCAACATTGCCGAGATGTTAATCGGAAAAGCTGCCGCAGTATTAACAGTATTGCAAAATCTCATATCATCAAATCCCCCAATCCTTGCATAAAAGTATTATTATAATCATATAAAAAAAGATACCAGTGCATTGTTCTGTAGCAGATCAACTTTTTGCACAGATTACACAGATACATTTGGTAATCACCAATGGTCAATACAATCCGTTTATTCTTATGTATGGATGTAACATAACTGCCAGCTGAGGATTTGATTAGATTCACAAAACAGGGGTCCTGATACTTTGAGGTTTGACTATGATGGTTAATCTGTCTCTATTTCTCCTTCACTGTGTGATTCACAACTCAGAACCGTCACAGCCTTAGCAGAGCTGAGCCACAGTCACGGAGAAAATGACATTGAGCTTTATTGATTTAGCATTGAGCTTTATCACCTCTCTCTCTCTCTCTCCTTTCCAGACCACTGCTCACTGAAATACCAGTACGCTTCAGCCTTTTTCTGCATTTAAAAACAACCATCCTTCTCCATCTGTTGTGTTTACACGCTGTACTACACGCCCGACAGCTCTATGAAAGCAGTGACGGTGCAATGAGGAAGTGAGACTACGGCGGAACAATGAGGAAACCCGGAGCCGGTTGTTAGATATCGTTGAATAAACTGTCTTTGCTGTATTATACTAAGGACTGAATGAGACTCAATTAAAACAGAACAAATAGCTCACACGGGACAGTACGAGTCTTGTCATTTCCATCTGTGCCTCTGTGTAAACAATAGATCAAAACACCAGCTGTGAGCGTACGCTGACAAATGAGCAGACAGAAGAGCTGACAAACGGTGACCAAGCAGATTGTCTCACACAGCAATATAGGAAGGAACGGGTTATATGTTTTTTGTTTGTTTAATATAAGTGTACCTGATTTGTATGACTGAGATTATAAGCCTCTAGGCCAATGAAGGGAGGTGGTGCTTGTGTTCATTCAAAACAAGGACAATGAGCAGGAGATTTGTCATGTAATACATACATACAGACCAACATGAGATATTTTGGTGTTGGAAACTTTCAATCACACTTTAGTTTTAAGATATCTTTAAAGGGAAAACCACCACAGACTTAATCTAATGCAAAAGTCCAACAACCAGGGTAGGAAATGGCGGCTTTGCAGATAAAAGACTATGACGGTTTGTCCTGCTGTATTTCCAGTCATGTGACTTTCATCACGAACCAAATCTCTCTTTTTGCTCGACACAATCAGCAGATGCTGTACAGTTCGAGCGCTGCCCTTAAACCAGATTACTTCAACCCAACCAGCCGCTCAGCTTTCTCCATCTGCCTCGAGCTGAGGCCTTCTGCTTCTCAAGTCTTTGTTTGGTACGGTATATCGCCCCAAAAAAATGACAACTATACGACAAATTATAAGAACTATAAAGAGTATGCGCCACAGCAACATTTAGAGCTCGTCTCACCAAATCCCCCGTCATTTACTTTTGACGTCCTTCTGGCAGAGAGGAGATTGGATTAGTTAAAAAACAATTTATGGATAAAATAAGCAGATGGTGATGTCTGTTGTGGGTAATCAAATGAAGTTAATACCTGACAAATCGAGGAATCTCCTTAATTTGATGCTAAATCCTGTAAAGCCAACATTTCCCAAAAGCAGTCCCGCTCAGTGATCGCCTGCAAAGACCCGATACAACCAGATATAATAAAGGGATAATAGTTACATCTTTACCAGCTGACATATCTCTAAATATCTCACACCCTCATCTGACTTCACAACAGCAAATATTACTCAACTTTTCATTATTGATGAATGTGCCAATTGTTTTAACTGATTTGTTGGGTTTCGTACAATTTCAGAAAATAGTAGAAAACATGTCATCATGATAAATCCTGAATAGATAACATGATGGGTGTAGATTGTTTTTTTTTCTATTTGTTAAACCAAGGAAGAATTCCAGATGTCTGTTTTCTCAGTTTATGGTCCAGCACTACTGTAACCATTCATCAAACTCTTTTAAAATGAACATGCATCTTAGTCACAGTCTGGGATCCGACAGTGAAATGCTCTTGTGGGGGCTGATATTCGTGGGTAAAAAGATAACAACACCTGAATAAAAGATGTGTCTTACTGTAGAAGCCTTTGTTATTCCAGCTGCCTAATGGACTCACTCCATTTACACAATCTTTGGGCCGGGTCAATGCCACACTGCGGGGAACATTTTTGCCTTAATATACACACATGCTCCAAGGCTTCTTGCTCGGTAATGAGATATCTCCTTTATCATTGTATTTCTATCTAATGTCACTGCTTTGGTTCCCCCTTAAAATCACTTGTCATCCTATCATTGTGTCTTATTCTGCCAAAGAGCAAGAGTTAAATGCCGAGTCATGAAAGCTAAATTATATTGTAAACAATAGAAAGTGACATTATGAAACCTAATTTTCATGCAGGTGTGAAAACATGCAGACAGATTAAATCTGGTGAATTGCTGGCAGTGCGGGTAAAGCTTTAAAGAGGGATTTGGATCACATTTGGTTTAGCTTGGCCCCTGTCCACGGAGTCTGTAACAACCACTCACTGACCTGGCAACCAAAATCCCACACTGCAGGCAGCTCTGTGTGTGTGTGTGTGTGTGTGTGTTTTCCTTCCATATAAAAACTATGGGTCGTCTTACGTACACAGTCTTATCTCACACGGCAGGAGGTTGGAGCGTTTTGACACCGCTGGTATGTGCATACGTGAGGTCCGTCACATAAAAGGCTAAAGGTTCAGCTGTGGTACACTGAATAAGAATAAATGCTAATCATAGCAATTCCTACACACACACACAGAGAGAGAGAGAGCTGCCAGTTTTAAACACCTAGCTAAAGCTTAAATGATTAGTCAGTCAATAAGTTCATCTAAATTCACAATCAGTTAGCCTTTTCATTAATTCTTCCAGCAAAAAATGCAAAACAGTTACTTCTCAAATGTGAGGACTTTGTGCTTTTCTTTGTTATACGACAGTGAACTGAACATCGTTAGAGGTTGATGTTTAGTTTCACACAAAACTAACAACTTGAGAATGAAGTTCTTACTGAATTTTTCTGATATTTTAAAGGACCTGGGGCGTTATGTGGTTTGTGCCAAAGCCATTCAGCTATCGATACGCCCCCAATTACTGTCACATTAATCAATGATAAAACAAATATATATTTGCAGCCCTACAGCAACCAAAACTAATGCAGTTTAATACCACAGCCCTGCAGTAAACTCTACCTTTATGAACTTCATGTTAGTGGTGCTGTTGAGATGTACAGGATTCAAATATCTAACTGAGAGGACAAAACATAAAAAAAATACATCTCAGAGTCGCGCAATTCAACTGCACCACAAACCATAACCTCACAAAAATGACCATAAAGTAGAATCAACACCTCTTCACCAACAAAAACTGAACATTATAACCTCCATGAAGGTAGTTTAGAGAGTATTACATCATCAATCCAGCGTTTATTACAGCAGCTGACTCAACAACACTTCTGCTCACATATTTTCCAACATCAGCATCACTGCAAAAGTTGACCTTTACTCCAGTCTTTAGACATATCTGCTGTCTCTTACACAATAAGCTGGTGTTTTTCTAACAGGTTAGATAAGATAAGTCTCAGATAAGACCATTGATCGAGTGTATTCCTGTACAGAGCTGCAGGTTAAATTCAAGTTGTTTGGGCTGTTAATAAGTATATAAAGTGTTCCACCCCTGAGTATACATACACTACATAAGCATATTGTTAAAGCGTCACATAGATGCATTATCTCATAAGCAAAGTGCATCACAAGCTGCTGCAGCACTAAAATCCTACCAGGGTAGCTATTTATAGAACATTAATAACTTCCTCAACGTCAGTCTTAATTGTCGTTTTCCCACGCTTGCTTTTAGTTAAACTCTCGTTTACAATGACGGCTTTGTTTTTCGTTTTTTCCCTACCCCTTCATACAACTTCAAATGATTCTGTGTTTCAATCAGTTTACCACATGCCATATAAATACAGATACGGTTATGAGGAAAACTGCAATCATCATCATTATGTTTGTCCAGATTAAAAGATTAATCGTTTAGTCGACAACATGTTAATAAATAGTGAAATTTAATGTATTCATTTCCTTAAGACCAAGTCAATGTCTTTTTTAGAGCTTGTTTTGTCGCCAAAAAATATAAATGTACTATCACATAGGACAATCAACATCAGCAAACCCTCACAAATATAAAAAATCAACTTCATATAATACTTCCCTGCACTTATTTATGTTTAATCTATATTACCTGAATATACAGTATGTGTGCATGTATGTGAGCATGCACAATAATGTAAGTGTGCACCCAGTACCTTAAATACATGCTCATGCCTATAGTCCACCATAGGAGATACCAAATCCGTCCTAATGCAGGGCAATGGCCGGGGATACGATTGTGCAAAAGGATTTTCAGAGAGCCCAGAAATTAAAAAGTCAGATCCCACAAACGACGTTATTACACCAACAAATCTATTCACCAGACGAAATAGATTATTGGCACGCGCTGTGCCACCAAACAACAGAACATTCCTGCGCAGAAGTGTTTCATATGACCGAGCTGTGTAAAATGATGAAGCTTTCCAGAAACTGCCTAGAAGAGAAAACGAAACTAACGGCTACAGTTTACCAATAAAACAAACTTCAGGGACCCAAAAACAAGAGGATTGTAACCGTTATGTTTTCTGAACACGGTTGTGTACAAATAACCGTGTTCAGAACCAGGTGACATCTCACATTCCTGATGCAGAAAGCACACAAATATACAGTAAACGAGAATAATATAACTTATGTATAGTATTAAATATTAAAACAAGTAGCATTAATTCGGTTTTGTGTGTGGCGCCTGTAAACCCTCAATGATTTAATCATTTACGCCAGTTTTTCTTTTTTTTCCGTCTCCGAGTTGGAGCCACAGATGTGATGGAACTGAACTGCCTCTCCGATGCTATCCGTTAGCCGTTAGCTCCCGATGAACACAAATGAAGCAACAAACGGTTTAACAACCGCCGTGCACGTCAACATTGGCCCCTAAATGAAGACACAGCTGCGGCAGATGCATTAATAAACTACCTGCAATCCCTTCTTAATAAAGCAAGACAATACAAAAGCGTCAGACACAGTTAGCTTAGCATTTTAGCTACTGAGATGCTGAGTGAACCAGAAGAAGCGACGTTAGCATAGCGAGCTAATGAAGCTAACCTTACCAGGTCAACACAAACAGGACAGCGGAGCGAGATGCATCAATTTCAGGATGTGTTGCTGTAGTCGACGGGCCGGAGAGAGGTGGTAACTTCGATGCGATCAAAGCAGACGGAGCAGAAATATCGTCGGGATCATTGCAAAGACACTCGACATTAATGTGGTTCCTGTTTTTGCTCGGATGCCCGTTTTTGCAGGTCGTTGCTTAGCGAGTCTCTCTCTCTCACACACACACACACTCTCACACACATACACACACCCTCAAGGGACGAACCTGCCAAATACTGGCCCCGCCTCTCTTACACTGAACACAGCGGGAGACAGCTGCCAAATACTGACCCCGCCTAGCGGACAGCTAACTAAACGCATACCGACAGAGACAAAATGTTTCTTTAATGTATGTGGGATTTATTTGTGTCTCCATTGAAGTTTAACCAACTCAGAGTCTACGTCACAAATTACGTAGAGAGTAACTAAGTACATGTGGGCTACTCAAGTACTGTATTTTGAAGTACTTTACATGAGTATTTGCATTTTCTGCTACTTTTTTACTTCTTCTCCACTACACATCAGAGGCAGATATTTTACTTTTTAATTTAAGCATTACTTTAGTGACTTTGTACATTACAAAATATAATCAACACATGAATGATGATGTATTATTATGGTTAAGATAAGACCACTTGGTGAAATTCACCACTAAAAAATAAAAATGGGCCCCCAGTAGGCCCGTTGGTGAAGAAACAGATTTTCAACAGGGCAGTAGAGAGAAGACGAAGTAGGTTTATTTTGGAGCTGAATGCACAAGAACGTAACAGCGAGTGAGGCTGCTGGTTGTTCAGACACTCATCCTGTTCCTCCCCCCTACACCCCGCCCCCCCTTTTATCCACCCTCCTCCTCAACCTCACACTCAGTTAAGAAAGTAAAAATCAATAAACAATCAAATAAAAGAGTGTCTGCCTATCTGAGTAAAAGCTCTGCACCATAAAAACAATTGTATGACATTATGGTGGCTGTAATGTATAAAGTACTGGTATCTGTTTTAGCTCTGATTTAAACAACACTGAAGCTGATCAATGTTGTCATAAAAGATCTTCCAAATGTAAACGCTGGTTCTGTAGTAAATATTAATACTCTGCATTAAAAACCATGTGACCTTCATCACTGACAGAGGAAAATATTGTACATTATATTGTACTATACTGTATATTGTAACTATTGTGTATCTATCTGTCAGGTATTCTGCAGAATAACTAACCTGAGACATTGTTTATGTGTTATTAAAGTACTCAACAGTCTTTACACTACGCAAAAACTTTGTTTAATTTGTTACAGTTTTACACATTATGTCAAATATACTAGATTAAGTTAGTCTGAAGTTTTAAATACAGGCATAAACTTTCATTTTTCTCCATTCATAAATAACATTTAATATTATTTGTGAATCCACGGTCATGTGTGTGTACATGTCATTGACAAAAAAATTTGATAAATGTGCTGTCTTTTAAATAAAGATATTGTTATAAAATATAATTATCATTTCTAGGATTCTTGAAATTGAGTTTTACTGACATTGACTTTATAAACAGCTCCCCAGGAAATTTGAATACATTTTTTTCCCTATATTACCTCAATATGTCCGTGTAAATTAATCTTTTTCTGTATAGTATGCACAATATGTGTACAAACCCCAATCACTGAAATATTTAGGTGACAGCTAAACTATCTCTGTGTTGTTTACTCTTAACATCTATTACAGTTACTGTCGGCTGCTCTTCGCTTGATATAAATCAGTTGGTATGTACCGCCACCTGGTGGATAGCTCGTCTCACAGCACTTCAACTTGAAAGCGCTCCATCTTCCTTCCTCTTCACACATCTGCAACAGCTTTGTGTCAGTTTTCTATTAAAATCGTCAATCCAATCAATCAAACGCAAACATGAGCTGCTCTATAGACACTTTATTGCTGTGTTTATTGTTTTACACTCAGTGGAATGTTTAACGGTGTGTTCGGTGGGCCGGTCCAAACACTCACCCTCCAAATATCTGTTACCAAACCAAGATTTAAATAGCAAAAAACAACTATAATGCAGTAATACAATATACACGATGCTATCTTAAGGTGAATTCATTCTCACTAACATATAGGCTATACTGGTCCATTTACAAAATGATTGTTTAATATATATTGATATAGAAGATATAAAACAAGAGCAATGCACATTCTTCAAAAGGTAAAGAAAACGTGGTGTTTTTGTATATATGCAGATATAGTTGCATGTGAATTCTGTTTGGTGACAACAAAACAACACCCAACAGTCATTATTACCAAGTGTGTCCACAGCATACAGAATAATAGGACACTTATTGTTCAAGAGATCTACAGGAGGAGATATGATCGTAAAAGAGTATCATCACACATAAAATAATGACACAGTTCATAGCCCATTTTAAATGATAATGTATTTCTGTTATTGTCAATGAATCCCATGAAAAAGAAAAATGAAAACCAACAATGAGTCCATCCTACTAACAAGTATTTTCTGTATCCAAGGCCTGATTTAGCTGATTTCTCTGTAGCGTAGATCTCCAAAGTTGTCAAAAAACACATCAATGAGCCTCACTGTTGCACCTGGTGACACTTTTCTTTCTTATCATAAACATGGTCCCTGTAGTTTATTTAGAGTCACCATCTGTTGCCACTCAGCAGAGCCCCCAGTGTGTATTCATACGCAGCTGAAAATAGTCCCCAACAAATATACCATTTACTTCTGTTTGAGTGACGTTTGCTAAAAACTACAGTGCCCAGGTGTTTTTAGGAAGTTATCTAGTCTTTTTAAAAAAATCTTTGCATTCATTCCTGACTTGTTTTTATTAATGTACGTCTCCAATAGGAATGAATGGGCTTGGCACTGAGTGATTTTGAATATTTCCATGGGATATATGTTTACATTAACAAAAAACTAGAATACCACCAGCCTTATCCTTTCAGGATGCTAGCATACAGTAGCTCAATACAGCGGTCATGTATGCAGTTTGTATGAGATATTGCTTCATTACACATTTATTGGAACTAAAAGACTTTTCAACCAGTGAAAGTAAATAAAAGATAGTCCTTCGTTGATGTAAACTGCAGACAGTCTTGCTTTCTTAGTGTATTTAATGAACTCCAATGGTCAAAATCCACTGTATGCAGGGATGGCACAAATTAACTATTTGTATTCTTTAATATCTTTTGAAACTACACTCTGCCAATTGATTAGATCATATTTTACAAAATTGGTGCTGCAGAGTAGTTTTTGTTTGACACACACGACTAGCATGGGTATGGTAACACACACACACACACACACACACACACACACACACACACACACACACACACACACACACACACACACACACACACACACACACACACACACACACACACACACACACACACACACAGTGGTAGAGCTCCTCTATCTGACTGAACAATAGCAACTTCTGTATTACATGTAACCGCTCACTGACCGCCCCTCTACAAATACAGAGAATCAGATTCAATGAGGAGCTTCACGGCTACATTTTGACTACAACCTCTTGAACACGGGTGACCAGCTCCTAAATGTTGGCATTGTACAAATATCTTCTCTGTCATAGTGAATAAAGAGTAGTGAAAATTTCAACAACTGAAACACATTCTTGACTTTGAAAGAAGCCTAAAAGCAAAAGAGAAGTCCCTTTAAGTAACAACTGAACAAACCTACAGCTGCGTGAACACAGATGGTGGTCGCTCGTCCACTATTTGACACGTATAACTACAGCTGCAAAGACTGGAGTGGTGAGTGACTGTAACTAGAACGAGCCCACCAGCTTATATATATATATACGAACTAAAGATGCTCGACAGATCTCAGGCAGAAGAGGGAAGAAGTACAGTTTGATTGCAGATCACATCTTGTACAACAGTCCAGGTGGTATTTTCGTCTTTTCTTTTTTTGTCTCACTTGATCCACGTGTGCCGAGGTTTTAGGCTTCATACACCCTGAGGAAGAAACGAAAGAAGAGTTCATTTATTTGTGATTTCATCTTAAGATTGACTCCTTGTCTTCTGCCAGCATCATTAGCCTCCTTCACCAGGTGTTTTCCTTTAGTTTCTTGCATTTCATTTGTTAGCCTTGTGGATAAAAGTGGAAGGACATCGTTTAATCACCCTGCAAACCCAGAGATTCCCTCTGCACATTTCTTTTGCCTGTGGCTGACCCTGACCTCTCACCTCTCCGTGGTGGAGGGCAAATGAGAGGAGACATTTCAACAAAACAAATCAATAAAGCTTCACAGAGTCACCACAGGGCGAGGCCTACGACTCAGAAAGAGTTATAGAAATCTAATAGGAGAGAATCAGATGCCAACATCGATTATGAGCCTTTTAGTGTTGTGTCGTACTAAATGTGTCCTATCGTATAAACTCCACATGGGGGCAGCAGAAACAAGCTGTGAACATTGGTATGTTTTTAAGTTGATACATTTGCCTTTTTGTGCATCCAGTTGTCTTGGAGCAAGATTAGCATTGATTTTGATTGATGTCACAGTCATTTTTTTGCACGATTAGGTTATTTTTGCAAACTGCATGCTGACTAGAGCTAACTAGAACAGCCACAACAATATGTATGAGAATATTTGTCCAACAATGACACTCATTGACTCTTTTGTCTTCAGCTTGTGAAGTTTTAAATGTTTTCTCTCGTCATCTTGGGCTTAGCCTTTAAGACAATGCATCTCAACCCCTCAGCGACAAAGACGGTCAACATAACACAATGATAGGGTGTAAGATAAGGAATTAAAACTCTAGTAAAACAAAGGATTATCTGATTATTACCTGTGCTTGTCCTTCCAGATGCGGAACCATTTGACCAGATTCTTGGTGCTCTGAAGTTTGGGATGAAGACAATACTCCTGCCCTTTGAACCGAGCCATGTTCTCCATCGTCACACTTGGGAGGACGAGCAAAGAAGAAGAGACGAAAAACAAACAAACAGAGATGATAGAAAGTAAAAGAATCTCCTGTTATTATCAAACTATAAGAATACAAACATTCATAATCGTATGCACTCCCACGGCAGTTCAATTGAAGTGTGTACGGTTCAGAAAGACAGTTGTTGTTATTTCATGTTAGTCATAAACAAGTTTTTCAGCTCCAAAAATAACATGATAATAAACACAAATGTTCTCCAAAATACAAGAGAGCAGGCTGAACTTTCAATATATTCACTAATAATACTTTGGTACCACAAATTGCTTTCTACTGTAGAGTGATTTAGAGAAAAAAACGTTGCAATAAATATTATATATTTGGACATTTTGACACCAAAATAGTTAATGTAGGCTGCACAATATGTTTGGAGAAATAGACAACTGTGTTGTCTTCAATAGTTTGAGGGAAGGTTGAGATCTACAGGAGCCAAGTTAAAGTGAATGCATTTTTGTACGAATAACAATGGAGCTGAATGGAGAGAAAATACTGATTGGGGGGGCATTTAAAACGACCTGAAAGGCAGTGTGAGTAGTTTGAATAGAAACGGGTCACTTTGTAGCACATTTGACATGTTTTTGCCCCAAATTTCAACCTGCATTCAATAACATCCGCGCAGCTCAAAAAGATCAGCTTCCACCAGGACTCCGGTTACTTGTGGAGCTGCCACTAAAAAAGGTGACATCGAGGCTCACTGAATCAATCGGTCCGTCTCTAACCCTCCGCTTAAGGCGACGGCAGAGACAGTCTGCCTGCATGTGGCACATTCAGGCCAAACAAGGGAGATGTGGGGGGAAAAAAAACACCCAGCATGCCATGGGGCCTCTCCATCCAGTGACACACTCAAAGGCTTCACCAAACCATGAATGCTTAAATAAGTTGACTGGGAGAGAAAAGACTCGACTCTCAATAAAAACGCAGCATTCAGTAGTTATAAAGATTTAGGTCAAAGAGTTTTGCATCTGCTTTCCTGCTCATTCAGTTGCCACTTTGTTTGGCCATTGAGAGGCAGCTGTACACGCTTTGTTATGGAGGCACTGAGCTTTGAGTGTGTGTTTGACAGAGACCCGATTAAAGAGCTTTTGTATGTGTGCATGCCAAAGGACTCATATCTTCGAGCCCATAATGATAAACACACCCTGAATGTTTACCCGTGGCTGCTCAGCGGAGGTGAAGTTAAACCTGATTACTGTGTTACTTTTGAGCTTTAGTTCCTCCTCATTATTATTCACCTGGGCAGCTGAAGGGCATGCGACCGGCTCTAATGTGGTTAGCAAAATGTTTCATAAGCACAGGGGGACGAAGGAAAGGCTCTGAGCGAGTTAGAAGAAGAATGTGAGGAAAAAGAAAGGAAGTTATGTTCGTGAAGTGAACCGCAGCTGAGCATTTCCATATTCTGCTACTTTATTCTTCTTCTTCACTACTTTAAAAGGGGAAATATTGTACTTTTTTATTTTATTGAATTCATTTGACAGCTACAAGTTACTTATGAGCAACAATAAGATTTTTAACATGTTAATGAATCATTAGAATCAGTAAAACGAATCCCATAATATAATGTGGCTCTCTAAAATTCTGCATACTTTTAATACATTTCGCTGATAATGCTGCTGCACTTTTACTTCGGTGACATTTTTGAATGCATGACTTTTACTTGTAACGGAGTGTTTATCTAGTTTATATATGTGGTATCAAGGCAGCGAGAGAAACTGATGAAGAGGGTCACCAATAAGATACATAAAGAGTGATAGGAATGAAAAGAGGGTGAAAAGGGATTTAAAAGAGAGTATCAAGTAGGGAAAAAAACCCTGAATGGAGAAGAGAAGGAAAGAGAAAAGGGAGAGAAAGAAAAGAAAAGAGGAGAAAACAGGGTCACTGTGTGGCTCAGAGCTTGTGTGAGTGGTTGAGGAGTGGTAGCCTCAGAATGCCAAACTGAGCGCCGTGAGCCAAACGGCCACAACAAAGGCCAGAGGGGGACTCTGCTCATTTCTCTCTTACCCTCCTTGTTTCTGGGGCTTTCCGGAGCCCGCTGAGGCTCATTTTTCACTGGGCACCAGCTGCTGGTGGCCCCCATCTCATGCTAATAGATCAGCTTTAAATAACGGCTGTGCGGCGGGTAACACACACCCACACAGAAACAGACCTGGGAGCAGAAATTGACCAATTCTAGCACTTCTAGTGTGTTTTTTTGTTTCTTTTGGGGCTGCATAGTCTTTTGAAAACACAAGCATATTTATTTTCCTTTAAAATCATTTTAGTCACATATACATACTGTACACACAGCAAAACACTATAACTTTATTAGTGTTTCTGTGCATTATTCAGACTTGTGACTTGACTCCTGACCTATTCTGACAAAATTCAACCTTTTTAATCAACCTACGTCACTTTAAGGTTAGGTTGCTTTAATAATAGTTGCTCATTATAGAGCATCAACTTTAAAAACAGTACTTGGGCTCCAACAACTTGTCTATTATCTTTTTAATTGATCCACCTCACCACAAAATGTCACAATATAATGAAAAAGGCACATTACAAGTTCCCAGAGCCTAGGGCGACATATTCAAATTGTTTGTTTTGTCTGCCCTAAAATCCTACAATCCAAAAATAGTTAATCTAAAATGCTTTAAAGCTGGAAAGTATGTATAAAGAGCAAACTGTAAAGCATTCATTACTGACTTAAATGATAAATACGTCACTAAAATGGTTAAAATCCATTAACTAAAAGAGTAATAGACTAATCGCTGCAGTATTGACAATACTGAAATCTATGGGATCCATGTAATACGATTAATCTAATGTCCATTAGGAAAAGTTGACTGCTATAATCTGTACACTCCATTATTAAAAAGAGCAATTCATGTGGTGTAATTGTTACTAACAAAGAGGTACAGGAGATATCTGAATCCAATGCTTCAATCAGATTTTCATGTATAATCAATAAATGTAACCAGTGTTCAGTCAAAACATTTTGATCTCTTATAGAGACATTGCATTGACGAACATTCATTACCTGGAGACTTATTTAAACCTTATAATCCACCATGTACCTACCCTTAACCTCGAACAATGTACTCAACTATAAAACATAATGACCTACATTGTACTGACTTGTATTTTTGTCCCTAAAGGAAACACATTCATGCCATTTATGTCACATCCACATGATCCGTTTTTCACAGTGTTCTCAGTGTAAAATTGTAATTTGCCAGCAGGTGGCAGCACAGTTTGTGCCTTGAGCCCAAAACCGACTCTGGGGAGGCTGACATAACATCCCCATCTGTTGTCCCTTCATGTCGCTTTGACATGAAACTTCAAATGAATTCCACACGGAAATCACGGCTCATATTTCTGGTAACGTATGAAACTTCATCCCCAGGAGTTGACCTAAGATCATAGTGGGAAAAAAAGATATTCTACACACTGTAAGGCTATATACAATGTTAAAGTTTATTTATTCAAAGTTTTTCTATCTGAGCGCCACAGGACACTCTGAGTGTGTTCGGACCCCTCTGGAAGAAGAGGCCTAGTTATCATGCTGCATCAACACAGCGGTTTGGGATGCAACAATCCACCAGAAAAGAAGAACTTTTGAGACAATCAGTGACAGGATCTTAACTGTGTGATAATTGTCTGAAAATGAAGCTTGAGCCTTCCTTAGATAGTCATGTAGAAACGTCTGGAAAGTTGTGTTTCTTTTCTCCCCACCTTTCCAACGAATAAATAATCCCTCGCTCCTGACTTTCGGGGTGCCGTCAGTTAATCATCACACTGTAAATCCTCCAAAGTGCTTTAAGCAAAAGACGACAGGATGTTTTGATTATCCCTCTACGACTGCCAAATATTTTTATGGTCACGGCGAAGTCGCGGCTGTGGAGTTTATCCGCGTGTCAGGCAGGTACAAATACGGTTATATCATGACGTGTGGTGCATACCAGCACAGGTATGGAATAAAGAGAAACAGGTATATGAAAAGAGATTGGTGGGAAAAGGTCATGGGTATAAAGGAAAAGACCAACGAGAAGGATAAAGAGGAAAGAGGGGGAAAAGACATAAAAGACAACGCAGGAGAGGAAGAAGAGGTAGAAGGTCAGCAAGGAAAGGGCAGAGACGGACAAGACAAACAATAAAGAGACCTAGCAGAAAGATAGAGAATAAAAGTCTCACTCACAATATCATCTTCTCTTGGCAGAACGGATGTTTGGGTTTGATCTCCAGCTTCTGCACATCCTTGTATCTGATCTTTGGTCCTTTTCTGGTGCACCTGCACTTGTAGGCTGTCGAGAAACCAAACACACAGGGGTGTCAGACAACACGTAACTCAATGAACTTGTAATGCTGCGGGATTTAATGGAGACTGATCGTGTGGCAGATTATTAAAGTTAGTCACAGTGACATTGAAGTGATAGTAAAATGTTAAGTCACACTGACAACCAGAGCCAATATTAAAGGCTTAATTAGTTTAAATTATAGATTAAGTCACATAGAAACATGTTATTTTTGCATAAATTGTGTGTTACTTCAAAAACTACTGTTTTGCTATGTTACCCAATGCAGCTCAGAGGATTTATGAATTCACACTGAACGGATTGAAGTTAGGCAGAAAGAACCTCCGGCTTCAACAGAAACCCCAGTTTTGATGCTGCTGTTCTATTCGACACATTAAGAGCTTTAACGGAGGCTAAACGTGCAGTCACAAAATATTTGCTTCAGTCCAACATCTTCTGGAGGTCCAGTTTTCTAGTTGTTGTGACTTTATGCTGCAGAAAAATGACAGAGGAAATGAGTTCTGCTGGGTTGTATATTTGTAATAGGAGGTTGATGACCTGGATGGTCCAAGGTTTCCTTCATCCATCACCTGCTTTCTGTCCTCACCGCCGGCCATTAAATCTGTCTCGAGCTCTGGAGCCAGCACAGACTCACTGGACAACAACAGCTCCCAACACTGAGCTCCATGTATCGATGTATGCTGTGTAATGGGGTTTTTAATGGGCGTAAATGGCTTCAGTCTAGAGAGAGGGTCTACTTCCTAAAGACATGCACCTGATTACTCATGTATATCCTGTCATCTAGGTGATGACAATAATAAAACTGGAAATTTAAGTGACTTTGAAAGTGTAAGTTGATTGTTTGCAAGTTATTGGTTTCTCCTCTAACAGTATACAAAGACATTTACACAATATGTGCTTTTCAAAGAGCTGACTAACAATACATGGTCTTTCCTTAAAAGTAATTTGCAGATATATAAGTTATAAATGGATTCTATTGAAATTTTGAAGGTTGGTTTTTGATCAAAACGTTTTCATTGAAATCTGTTTTTCATAACAATGGCATTCCTCAACCACCCCTCGCCCCCCCCTCCATGAAAATTGGCGTTTAATTCTTCCAGTTACATATGGTGAGCTTCACTTGTCTTGCCAGAAAGGCAGAGTCCCAGAGTGGCGTTCAGGGTGTAAATAGGCTTGTGAATGCCAGCACACGGCTCATCTGATTTTTCACACCATAGTATGAAATCTATGCTACATTACGCTCTTCTCAATGTTCTCAGTGTTTATAGATGAAATAAAGCAAAGAACAAAGTGCTGAGTTGAAGCAGGTGGCATATTAGTACTGTCAACATAGTTATTTTGTGAGCATTTATGCAAGCAAACACACCACTGAGGCACTTTCACTAAGCGGTTGTTTTCCCAACCTGCGCTGGAGATTCGAGTTGGCATCAACTCTACTCACAAGCTCTGGACGGGGAAACTGATTTTAAGCTTAATTCCATTCATGCACACATGAAAAAAGCAAAGCAGGCGTCATATAGCCTACGACTCCAGCTGCTGTTTGTTTTTCAGTCACATCAACAATACTTCAACGCAACAACAGTACAGATTACAAACTTCAACTAAAAATGAAAGAATAATTAGTTTACCTTCTGTGCTCAGGACGTACAAGGCCACCACTAACAAAAGTAGCACCGCTGTGCACCGATGCATGTTTTCACAAGTAAAACAAAAATATATATATGTTGTTTAAAAAAAGAAGAAGAAAAAAGCTCCAGAAAAATCCGAACTCTCGAAAACACACGCGGAAAAAAAATCAACACAAGTCTTTCGAGGTGCAGATAAAATCCACTTGCAGTGACTGTTTGGATGTCAGAGCTGAAGGAGCTGCTGAGGGGTTTCTGCTTCTGTTTCTTTCCTTTTTGGAGCGCTGATTGTGCAACTCCGTCTGTGCGTCCAAGGCGCTTGGATGAACCTCCGATCTCCAAACTCGTTTAGGTCTCGGTCTCTCGCTCTCTCTCTCTCTCTCTCTCTCTCTCTCTCTCTCTCTCTCTCTCTCTCTCTCTCTCTCTCTCTCCTTCTCTCTCTGTGGAGAGGCAGGCAGCAGCTCTTTTAAAAGCAGCCCGCTGTCCTCTCCTCATTTATATGCGCGGCCACACAGCGAATCAAACACTTGTGGCCTGAGAGGGAGAAGTGGAGAACATGGAAAGGGAGGGAGGGAGGGAGCGAAAAGAACTAAATAATACACATTTTGTTTACCAAAAAACGAGGGTGGAGGGAGGTCTGATTTGATGGACGGTGTTGGTTGAACTCCCTCTGTAACCGTTCAGCTTCTGTCCTGATCATAACTGACAGAAGCAGCTATTAACGTCACACTGAGGCGATTGGCAACGAGCGCAGACCGTTTGAACGTGACAACGACGTAAACACATATAAGTTCTTTTTTTTGTTGCCTCTGGTGAGATATATACACTCTGCAGTGTCCTAAAATATTAAAACCAATAACAAAAAAGAAGCAAACAACGCCACATTGCGTAGCAGAGTGTATAGTTTCCTCTGCTGAGTTATTTTCTACAGGCAACTTTTTAAAGTGGAGGGATGAACATTCCTGGTCATTTTAACTACCATTTCTACATCATCTCATAATCCCGAATACATAAGAACCAAGTAACCAGCCGTTTCGAAGAGATATACATTTGATGAATCACAACTTTGTTTAATGCACGTGCTATTGAAAACATATACACAGGTCAAATAATACATTTAGGTGGAGTTAACAGATTATTTACATTTTATCTTCTCAGTAAAACAAACAGAATCTAAGCTAGCCTTTCATATTAGATTTAATGTTACATTTAGGCTACACATATCAGATCAATACAGACATTCAGGCTTCCTCGTGTGGCTCAAAGGTGTACTGCAGATACAAATCAAAAATAACAGATTATGGAAGAAATTCTGCAAATGTATTTGGCAACCTTAATAAAATCTGCCGTGACGCACATATGGGTCCCGACCCAGTCTTTGGTAATACATTTTATATTGTGAACATGAATAAATGTCGCCATTGTATCTGGGGATGCCATCAGGCTGAACCATTGGCCTGTAAGAGATAGCCCTGAGAAGAAGGTCTGACCCCACCCACCTGGGACGCTCTGACCACAGGATTAAACCGGATTCATGACCGTCCTGCATCATGAAGGATTTGTGTGTGTGTTTGTGTGGCTTCTCTCTATGTGTGTGTGTGTGTGTTTGTGTTCACCTCCCTGCCCTCACCACTGATGCAATCAGCTGCTGTCATCACTCAAACCAGCGGCCATGAAACGTCTGTCTGCACCATGGACCGTTGTGTGTGTGTGTGTGTGTACAGTTTGTCCATGCCTACATATCTATATCTGTGAGTGTGTATATACATAAGTACACAAGCATGTACATCTGTAAACCGCTGCCTAATTTGCAGACTACATGTGCAGCCTGAGAAGGGAGCAAATCAACTGAGAATCCATCTTGAATTCAGCATCTTGCTTTAAACAGCAACAAGGAACCTTTGCCAATCCTTCCTTGGGTCCTCTGGTTATACAGTAAACGACAGACATGACGGCAGCTATCATTTAGAGCAAACTGTGACGGATTAAGATGTATACGCGGCCCCTGCAGGACACCGATGCTGTGAGTCCATCCCGAGTCATTTTGATCTCAGGATAAAAGACATCGGTGAGCTGTCTGTTCCGGTCTTCAGCTGAAGTGACTGATAATCAGTCGGGCATGTGTTGTCTCGACCCATTAGATCACTTCAGCTTCACCGAAGACCAAAGGGAAGAAAGAAATTGAAGTTAAATAAATAGACTGCAGTCTTAAAATGTCGATGAAAATCACATCATCTGTCATTTTTGATCAGCCAAAGACGTTGTTGGTTGAGAGAAAGTTCTATTTTATGATCCCTAACTGAAAGATCATTGCGAACATTGAAGATATCGGAACAGCTGCTTGTAGTTATACGTTTATTTCTATCAACATAATAGGATATTTGTATCAATATGTTAAGCAGATGTTACAAGGAGGCTGGAGACAATTTCCCGAACAAATAATTGGTAATCAAATTTGGAAAAGCCCTGAAGCAGTTTCTTTCATTTCCAATGTTCCTTCACAGCTCCATCAGATAAAGAGAAGTACTCCTTCATCCACACCAGTCCATTATGTTCCAAATGTGTTCATTTGAAGTAGATGTTATAAAACACTATAAATTATATAAAAGTGAATATTGTTACAATATGCCTTTTTTTTTTCCTCCCAAGATATACTATCCTAGACCTCAATGTTAAAGCTTCATGTCCCTGTCAGGAAAATTGTAATAAATTTGTTGATATTCTGACTTTTCTATTTTCTTAAACACAATCATAATGTGTCCGATACTTCGGTTTAAATTCCTGCAAAACTAATGACATTGCCATCAGCCTCAGCTTCATTGTATGCTTATTACCAAATGTTAGCATGCTAATCGTGAGTGTCACACCTGCTAAACACCAGCATGTTAGCATTGCTGTTGTGTTGCTGTTAGCATTTAGCTCAAAAGCTCACACAGCTGCTCACACGGCTGTTCGACTCTTAAGTCTTGTTTCGGCAGGTTTGAACACGTTTGCATTGGTACCAGAGTGACAAAAGTCTTCAACCATTCATCCATTACTTTTCATCGTTTTATCTATTTTGATATGCAATATACAAGGTGTTAAAAATAACTTGAATCGGTGGGAAAATGAGACATGCTGGTAGTTTACCGATTGTTGTGACAGTTAATGTTCTACAGATCAGCATCCCTCCAATTGTAACTTCATTTGAGTTTTCATTTTCCTCCTAAACACAGATCAATGACTGTCAAATAAACTCTTCAGATGAAGCAGAGACCATAACAGACGCTGCAGAGTGGTGAGCAGTTCAAAATGGGAGAAAATCGAATTATAAATGCATATTTCTTGTTCCATGAAACGAGGCATGTATCAAATTCGTCTAAACTCATCGGCAATAGAATCCATAACGGATTGTTTCAATAATCCCAAAGACCCACTGTATCAGTTTCCTATAAGACAGCAAATATTCACGACTGTTTAGTGGTAAAACAAAAATAATAGAAAACCTAATATCAAATCCTTTCTCCAGCCTGAGGCATCACTATGAATTTCAGAAGAGGCAATAAACACCTCATATTCTGACACTTTGCAGTATAAAAAGATTTTTCCTTTACTTGATCAAGTGGGACAGCTGTTTTGTATACTTGGCCTACGCTGCCAGCCCCTCTGGCCACCTCTCCTATTCTTTCAACGTGACTGAATTCATCACATAGAGAAGGACTGCGTCTGGTTACACAAACCTGGGCTCCCTTTGTCTCAGCGGTCTATCTTGCACCGAGTGTAATGGCTTTTAGTGGACTTGGCTCTGGCACAAGTGCAGACCTAATTCACAGGGAAATAGTACAGTTCACCCCAAAGTCAAACATGGCAGAGGATGTGTGAAGTGTGTTGGGGATGTTTACTTTGGAATGACTTGTTGTAGAAGTGAGAGGAGACAGAGAGAGTATATTGGTGAGTGATGTGTGTTGGCAGCCTGAGTGTCTACTAGATATATAAATACAGGCCGCAGTCTGTCAATAAAACACAACATCTCTGCAGGGTGATTATAACATCATCAGTGCATAAACTATCTTTGTATGCAACTGCCTCAAAGCAGCTCAATGTTGCCTCCAAATGAAATGTGATAAGTTTGAATAATTACTGTTAACATATCAGCCTATTGACATGCCGGCAGCTTGTACATGTTAGAGATGCTGTTAAAACATTGACCTTCATGACCCCAAGCGCACGCTTCCTTTTTTGGGACACAAAACAATCCAACAGATTTCTTCGGATTTATTATAAATCTTGGTGGCACACAAGAAATGACACATCCATCTTTTGAACATTGTGAGTATATCTTGATGGAAAATGTTAAATTTCAATCTTGATTGAAACAAATCCGTGGTTGGTTTGAGGGAAGATGGAGAACCTACATCCTTGCTTTGAAAGGAGAGATTAACAATGATGTCTACCGTAGAAATATAACAGAAGTAGAGCGGACATTCCAATTCAAAATCTCTAAACATGAATTCCTGCCTGTTCTCATTGAAGATGGATTTACCTCTGTCTGAGGTCGAGGTCTGGACCTCAGGGAGTAGAGACCTGTTATTACAGTCTGTCCGCTGTGTGACGGACTGTCTTTTGAAGTCGGGTAATTGTAGCTAATCCTAACTTCTGAGGGAAGTTTGGGGGTTAAGATTAGAGGAGTGGGTGTCAGGAAGTCATTGTAGCAAACAAAGACTGATCACACGTAACATTTTATAAACTTCTGTGTGTATGTGGTAGTACATATGAATCAAACCCTTGTTTGACTGACTTTGAATAGGTGGAAATGAAGCCTAACACATGTGTATTACACCATGGAAACAAATAAGACTTTCATTGTTTCGTTACATATATTTTGGCAAATTAGCGTCAGGTTTGCATTCTGTTTATTTGCATGTTTCCTTTAGCTGCCTCTGTTCCCTCCAGCAGTCCACAGACATAAAGACAGTGAGAGAAAGACAACTTTGAGTTTTGCATGCAGACAGGTCAGCTGGCAGACAGACAGGTAGGCAGATACTGAAGGTAGTTGCAGTATATTATGCTCTCTATACGCATTAAGGTAATGCAGGCATGTAGGGACAATTCATACAGACACAGACAGGTGTGCAGATGCTGGGAGGTAACTGCTAATTGCAAAAGATGGGATGCTAAGCAGCGGCTATGTTTTACCGTTTTCCTGCAGCAGTTTATTCCAGAAGGAATAAATCAACCATTGAAACCAGAATATATGATATGATTCTGTGGTCGATAAAATGTGTGTTTAGGTGAGCAGCCGGCGGACAGACAGGTATGCAAAAAGGTGTGTACAGGCAAAGAGTGTGAGAGAAGATGATTCCTCTCAGGTGACTGAGGTGGGGTGGAGGGAGAGGCTTACTGCCCCGTGCAGATATGTAAATGCTGTTTAAGATGTCATGTTCACACGTGTTGTTTTCATAAGTTTGCAGTCATCAGGCTAAATAGAAGTGGCAGGACGGGGTTGACTCAGTCTTTTGAGAAAATATGTTTTATTGCTTTTATACGGGCAAAAAACTACAATAACTATCTGTGAGGCCTGAGAATAAAGCCTTGGTTTATATATGTAACAAACACTATAGATAGTTAAATAAATAATGCTCAAACTGAAAGAGACAATCCTTCCTTATACAGCCCTGAGCCTGAGTGAATTTTATACCCTGGCTACACTTGTGCAGTGACATAAAATTACCTGCTGGGACATGAAAAGAACAGACAAGACAAACATGCCATCAGTTGTAGCTTGTTTAGATTTGCATGGTTTCCAGAAGAGACATTTCTCAATAAATTAAACAGAGTCTCTAGACAGTAAATAGTTTTACAGAAAGAGAGATATATGTTTGTGTGTGTGTACGATTCCTACTTGAAATCCCTCAATATCAACATCAGTTAGCACATAAACAGACATGCCATTAGTGCTCAGCAGAGACTCTCACTGTTGATCTGTTTTGACATGCTGTGTATCTCTGTAGAAAAGTATGTGAGTCCACATACCGTCCACAGAGTTGGAGGTACATGAAAAGTTCACCATGGTGAGATATTATAGCATAACAGCTTAGCATAAAGCTAGCCTGGCTCTGTACAAAAGCACCTCTAAATCTCAGTAAAAAACACGTTATATCTTGTTTGTTAAATCTGTACAAAGAACGCCATCTAACATGTAGGTAAATAAGTGTTTTTACCACAATGTCTAAGTATTCCTTTAAATAATTAACTGCCTGTATAGATGATGGCAAATCCAGTTATGCAGCCATTTAAACGTCAAAGAAACCTTTCCACACTCCACTACAACATGCATGTAAAGTGTGTCAAAGCCTATAATAAAGGTCCCTGGTGACAGGGATGTTAGGTCAACAGGAAAAACCAACCAAACCATCATCTAATTCACAGTGAGAGCAGCATATGTTTCAGTCCCAGGACGTGTCCTATTTTGAGGTATTTTATGACATTGATCTTGGCTTATGTTGAAGTTATGCAATCTTTTTTGCACCGTATTAAGGCCATACTCTAAAAACTGCTCAGCTCACATCTAGGTTACGCTGGACACTATGGAAGCCCATTCCCGCCAGCAAAAAAAAAAAATAAGATCACTAAAAAAAAATAAGATCACTAAAAAAAAAAAAAAAAAGAAATAGTAACTTAAAAAAAAAAAAAAAATGTCATTCACAAAAAAAAAAAATAAAAAAAAAATCCACCCACAAAATAAATAATAATAATTCTAATAATTTTTTTTTTTTTATTTTACTTTTTTCCACCAGCAAAAAAAAAAAAACTTTTGGTGCATCCATCTGTAACCATAACACTGACCAGATTTTTCCAGTTGCTATAGAAAGTCGAAATTATGAGATACTTAACACAACAGTCATAGAAGCAGCTATGACATATGAATGGATTGTGAGTACATTGAAGACTTCTTTAAAACGTGGCTTTACAACACATGAAATACAGATGATGTTTCACATGGATTGTACTGAGCAAACGCACCCTTGGAGCTCTGGAGTATAAAGAATGAAACCAATGTGGCTGAGGTGGCGACCAATAAACTATGCAAGCCCATTCACGCCAGCAAAAAATAAAAAATAAGATCACCAAAAAAATAATAATAATGAATTCACAAAAAAAAAAAAAAAAATGAATTCACAAAAAAAAAAAAAAAAAAAATGAATTCACAAAAAAAAAAAAAAAAAAAATTAATTCACAAAAAAAAAAAAAAAAAAAAATGAATTCACAAAAAATAAAAAAATAAAAATTAATTCACAAAAAATAAAAAAATAAAAATTAATTCACAAAAAAATAAAAAAATATATATATTTTTTTTTAACTTTTTCTCTGTCAGCAAAAAAAAAAAAAAAAAGAAGATGTTTCCAGTTGCTGTTTATTGGTCGCCACCTCAGCCACATTGGTTTCAATCTTTATACTCCAGAGCTGCTTCTTGCTTAACATTCTATTCAAGGGTGCGTTTGCTCAGTACAATCCATGTGAAACATCATCTGTATTTCATGTGTTGTAAAGCCACGTTTTAAAGAAGTCTTCAATGTACTCACAATCCATTCATATGTCATAGCTGCTTCTATGACTGTTGTGTTAAAGTATCTCATAATTTCGACTTTCTATAGCAACTGGAAAAATCTGGTCAGTGTTATGGTTACAGATGGATGCACCAAACGTTTTTTTTTTTTTTTGCTGGTGGAAAAAAAGTAAAATAAAAAAAAATAAAAAATTATTAGAATTATTATTATTTATTTTGTGGGTGGATTTTACTTTCTTTTTTCTTTTTTTTGTGAATTACATTTTTTTTTTTTTTTTTTTAAGTTTCTATTTTTTCTTATTTTTTTTTTTTTTAGTGATCTTTTTTTTTTGCTGCGGGAATGGGCTTCCATAGGACACAGCTGATGGAGCACGAAAAAAAATAGTACAGTGGGAACAGAACGAAATGAGGACAGCTGCATGCCATGGTTATTGAAATGGTTTGCTATTTCATTATCTTTAATCCAAACTTGTATAACAATACTCAAAGTGCTCCCCAGTGGCATCAATACACAGTATTTATTTATTGTAATTTTGTTTTTACCCTAACCGGTCAGTAGGAACAGCAACCTGCAGTTCACTCCAAAGCTTCCTCTTACCAGTAGTGCTATTATATCAATCTAGATTGTTTTGGTGTGAGCTGCCTAGTTTTGGAGAAATTGGCCATAGAGATGTCTGCCTTCTCTAGATAAGTTTTTTAGACAACACTCAACAGCAATGTGTCTTTCCAGAAATAATGACCCAGTTACTCAAGATGATCTACATACCTTGTTGTGACCGTCAGTCTTAGGGACAACTCTTCAAGTCAATACGTTTGTGTGTGTTGGTCAAATTTCATAACTCAGTAAGCAGGTGTGAAGTAGCATTTTCATCCAAGGACAGCTTCTACGCACGCACGCACGCACACACCGTCATATAGTGATGCGGTGGTTCAATCCCTGTCATTACCAAACATGTCATATTTCATCTCTTGGCTTGCAGCTGAATTTGCTCGGCCTTGATGGGCTTCCAGGTTTCTGTCAGGACTTGTAAAACTTCCAGAAGGACTTCCGAAAAAAAACATAAATAAATCAAAGAAACATGTCTTTTACCCTTGATACAATCAAAACAGAAAAAGTATTAATCCTGACCTGAGCTGGGGATGAAGAGTGACATTTCTTCAACTTAGCAGAGCTTTACTGTTGAGTGCTGAACTGAGCTGAATCTTTAGCTCTAATGAGACCTGATCATGGGATCTGGTTTCCAGTCCAGTATGTGAGACTGGTCTATAGGATTAGACCAATCCGAATGCAAGTTAGACAGTTGCACAAAAATGTAAAACAAATTCCACTCTGCCCACAGGCGACATTGTAACAATCACAACTGCCTTACAATTTAGGAAACCAGAGCTCTATTTGTGGTTTGCTAACAATGTTGTGAAGCCAGCAGTGAGAGGGGGAAGAGAGAAATGTGGTTTAAAATATAATATGAGACGACACAGAACACACTGCTCTTTGGAAAGTACCCCAAAAACATATTTACCTCAAAATCAGCATCTTCTTTTTGCCGGCCAAAACATTTTGAGGTTTTTTTTAGTGTATTTAAGAGTCAATGCTGCGGTGGCCAAAGCGATTTACTAGAAGTTCATTGCACCATCTGACAGGCCTCAAAATGTATATCTCACAGTCTGACACAGATTGCCACTAATGCTTACTTCATTACACCGCTCGAACACAATGTGACATGAAATCAACTTAGGTGTTTTTTTGTCACATGTCACATGTTATTCTACGAAGCATATGGTTTCTGAAGGATTAAACAGATGCAACAGAGGCTGTGATATACTAACTTTTAGTGCCTAGTATGGGTCTCCAAAGATTCTGGATCCTACATTTCCCAAAATACAACTCGATAGTGCATCTTGTTAAACCTCCCCTGTCTGGTAAATTACCACATCTTTCAAAAAGCAGGCTTTACATTAGAAACTTAAAGTCTCTGAACCCAAAATGAGATTGAACCGCTGTCATCAGGGTTTATTTTCTCTGACTTGACAAAGCTCCTCCAGAGCCACATATTTTGCAGCTGCTTTCACATGAAAAGTGATTGGTATGTGCATATGAATGTATGCTCCCCTTTAAGTCCTTAAGCCAAGTTACCATACTATGCTATCAATCTGAAAGTCTTATCTGTAGAAGGTAAAAGAAGTTCATGCACAGCGTACACACACACACACACACACACACACACACACACACACACACAGCATGCACTGATATGATGTGATGTATGAATGTGATCGGATCGCAGCCAAAACTGGAAATTTAATCTGTGATTGTGAGAAAGTTCAGCCCACTAGAGCTGTCAAGACTCGCCCTGAGGTTTGAATTACACTGAGCTGCAAGCACAGCTGCAGCTAAAGTAACTTGTTTATGTTTCCTGTTACTCAAGAGTTGTAAAACATGAAAAGATGATTAATTTTCTGCCTTTGATGAACACTTTACACAGTATTATGTTTCTTGACCCTGTACCTGTGCTGACAATGACGCCTCACTGTCTGCTTGAGTGACGTCACTCAAGAGGCAAAATTATATAAAACAACAATGCCTCTGCTGTCCTGGTGGCTCAGCTGATAAAATCAAACTAAGTCGAAAAACTTTGCATAATTTATTATATTTCAAAGAAGATTTCTTCAGAAATTCTATGATGCCTCACGACGCTGCGGCACTCAACGTGTTTGAAGAGTTCAAAATGGCCAAACAAATGAATAAACAAGAACAAAAGTTTGATTGTTTTTGTGAAAATAAGGGAATACTGCAGCATGTCTCAACAACCTTAACTATCTGAATCAAAAAAGAGGAGATGACTTCTACAAAACAGGGATTTTTAATGGAATGGTTACGATACTTTTTATCCCAGGAAGACGTCGTGCCTTTAAGTCTGGTACTACCGGACTGCTAGCTAATGCTGCTAATGCTGCTAATGCTATCTCTGTTGCTCCAGAAGAGGCAGCAGCTGCTAGCGCTCGGATGTAACAAGTGATAAGAAAACCTTTATTTGCTCTCTAGTCGTTGTTTGAGTTACTGATGAATGCGCACATTGTGTGTATGTGTGTGTGTGTGTGTGTGTGTGTGTTTGACGCACATGAGAAAGCGGTGTATAGGAGAGATTTGCACTGGTATTGTTTTGTTTTCAGTGGCTTAAATTGGATTACATACATGCTGCTGTCATGACTCTGATGTAAAGACTTTGAAACCAGGTTATTGGAGTTATTATGCAGAACTGTTTGGTGCGTTTTATTGTATATGGATCAGCAAAATCCCACTTCACTAAGACTAAAAGTGAAGAGGCTTTTTGGGGTTTTCTTTCATAGTTTGTTATAATAATTTATAAATATGACCAATACTAAGGCTCAAAGTACTTGCAATTGCATTTTGAGATCCGACGTGTATCAATTTGTCTTTGCAGCATTCACACACACACTGTTCTTCTAAACTATTTTTTTCTACCTCCTTCTCCCCGTATCTCCTTCCTCCAGATCCTCTCTGTTGTTGCCAAGGCAGATGGAAGATTTCAGTGAACAGATGCAGGAGAGATGTTATCCATGTGTTGCCTGTACAATCAAAAAAAACCACTCTAGAAATCTGTCCTGTCCTGACATGAACCATGTTACTTAACAAGACACATATTTTATGAAGAGTTCCCTGTGAAGATATATGTAGCGGCACACAAGAGAAATCATATTTGAAATGGCGTGTATGTGTTGGGGGATTCATTGATGACAGTAATGACCTATTAGCTTTTAATATTGTGTTTTGTTACCACCTATGAAAAGGAATAGTTTGACATTTTGGGGAAATAAGCTTGTTCGCTTTCTTGATGAAAGTTAGACAAGATGATCAACATCACTCTCGTGTTTGTATAGTAAGTATGAATCTACAGCCAGCAGCCGGTTAGCGCATATCCATCCATCGTTTGTTTACACTTCAAAACAAATTAAATATAGTGTGTTAATCAATGAGCTTTAGAAGTGCTGTCAGAGCCAGGCTAGCTGCTTCCAGTCTTTATGATAAGCTAAGCTAACCAGCTATGTAGCCTTTCTTTGTGGATAAGAAGGCAAACTAGCATGTTTCCCAAACTGCTGGACCATTAACAGGTTTCTGTTCTTTACTAAACTGAGGAAAATACCTACATAGTTAGACGGAGTAAAGGAGAGATGAACATAAATGATAGACACAGATAAGCAACACAGGCAGGTAGAAATAAAGAGGACAGACTAAGTGACCCTAAAATGTAAATGGCTGTAATCAGAGTGGAAGCAGCAGTGATCCAGATGGCATGTGTTACAGGATAAACAAACCCATTCACAGAGATAAAAAAAGGGGCATTAAGTGATCAATGGTTTTTATTAACCTCTACTGGTGCCCAGCAGGTATTACAACAGCATTTAACAGAACATGCCTCTACTATAGTTCAAGCAGCATAATATAAATACAAATCCTTGAGTACCGTTAGCACTAAGATGTTCATTATTTCAGCTGCTTAAAATTAAGTTTATTTGTTCTTATCTCTGAATAAACCTGTTTTATAAACCATTTGCATTCTCCTCTTCAACATACAGCACATGCATAATTGATAATAAAGCAGTAACGTTGCGTCTTGGTAATCTTTTTTAAGTATATCTTCTCACAGGGAAGATAAAGTGCTTTAAACTGAACAGACTGGAACCGAGACATTTTCAATTGCCCTCATCACTGCAGTCCAAAATTACTTCCTCAAGTTTCCAATCAATAATGGTGATGTTTTTCTTTTCCAATAACTACCACATGTGTCTGTCTTTGGCTCAAGCGGGATGATTCCATGAGTCATCCAAAACACGGCGATTATTGCTGATTAGAAAGCTGATTTCAATCATATGAAATCAAACTAAATCGTGTTTTCTCTGTGAGTCAGTGAGTAATAACCAGGAAGTGCTTGTCACACAATGAAATGTCAAAACAGCAGCTGTGTCAGCTTCCCTCACGACTGTTCATTTAAAAATGTCACATATCTTTCTTTAGCACGTTTGTGTCCACAGTTATATCAGAATAAAATCTCTGGTCAGTCTCTTTCAACTCTTGAATATACTGTATTATTTCACATTGTACATAAGATACATTGCTAAACTTTTCTCAACAAACAGAGTTAAACAAATATTTAGTTTAATCAAATTGTTCAACATGGGGTTTGAAGTAATCATGGTTGTATTTTTGACCTCAGATCTGCAGCTTGAAAAATATCTATCTGAAAATGTGAGGGTTTCAATCATAAAGCATATTATTTCATCATGTCATAAAGGAGGGTACCTCGTTCTTTTTCTTAATAATACAGTTTAGTTTTGTTAAATTGGGAAAAGTGGTTTCAGTGTTTGGTCAGCTTCAAAGCTGTTTAGTTCAGCATGATATTTGCATGAAGGGTAAACATCTGCGTCATCAGACGTGGTGGGAGTCTCAGGTAGTTTGCATGTTTACAATGACCTGAGAGTGTGACACTTTTCATGTTTGTAGCTAAATGGAGAAGAACACCACCTAGAGTTTGTTAGAATGGTGAGAAGGTCTAAAGAGTGCCCTTATCCGCTAATAGTGTGTGATACCTTTATTTGATCTATCTATTCCATTTTATCTATTAAAACCGCATAGGCTGCAATTGACAAAAAACAATGATATGAACAAAATTGATTGACAGAGAAATATTGTAATGAATAAATCAAAATACCTCTGGGGTCTGCGGGAACCCCAGTTGGTAGGATGAGGATTAAGGTGTATTTCAAGTTACTGTCGGAAGAAAATAGCAAAAAAATGTATTGTTAACAACCTCACTCAACTTGGTAGATTTTGGTTTTCTTTAAGTTAGACTTCTTAAAGGAAAACCAGCTTCCAACTCACGAGAGCTCAGGGTTAAGCCGGGAAGATATGTGTCATCTCGGAAATCTCCAAACATTTGTTACTTTCCTAACTTTCAAGAAATAAAACAGATGTTTCCAGCTGACTTTCTGTAGTTGATGCCAGTCATCCCCACTGGAAACCACTATCATCATGAGAGGCCACAAACACGTAGGAGTTATGAACACGACACAACATGAGGAGAAGGGACAGAATAGCTCATCTGATGCAACATATTCGGGCCATATGTGGGTGGTGGGTGAACAACAGTGACAGATTTATGTTCCCCATAAACATAAAGGCCAAGAACACGATATAGGTCACCAAGCTAATGCTGGCACGAGGCGCACACCCATGGAAATGTGACCATACTCCTGAATAATTCACATGTCGTGTAAAGGGAGCGCTCGGAGATCTCACATGCAGAAATGCCGCTCGAGGATATACGTTGAGGTGTTGGCGAAGATGAGGACATAAAAACTGAATGGACAGAGAGGTCTCTATCTGACTGCAGCTCTACACACGGAGTCATCTACTGCTAAAGCAAATATTTGATGCCTGACATATAGGACCACTGTTTGAAAGACACACGGTCATAGTGGTGTTAAAGGGAACCCAAACTGTTGACATCAATTTTATATGAAGAGTGCTTTATTTATAACTTAAAACCAACTTGGATAAAGTTAAGAAAATAATTAAATAGAGTGTAAGTTCATTCCTTTAAACAGAAATTGTTCCAATCTCACAAGTTGTTTTTTTTCCAATGACATTACGCAATCATTCTGATATACAACCATTTGTCATCATATTACTGTGATGCTGTGAAAGAATGTAAAATTTGATGGTTGAAAGTTATGGAAATAAATATGAAGTGGACCATGTTTTAGTGATTTTGGTTTGAGTTTAAATTGAACTAACCACAGATGTTAATCTACATTGCTTCAAGGAGAAAACGTAATACATTTTAAGTGGCATCATAGGGAACATATCAATATGAAATGGAAATATGATTTCTTAATTTCAAGTGAGAAAATGATACTTTTCAGATTTCCCTCCATTGATTTGATTGTGTATTCTAGACGTTTGAGCTCTGTGGCTGAGAGACATGCGGCAGCTTTGCATTGAGTTTATTAGGTATTGATGAGGCTGATTCATTATTTAGTGTGTCCTCGTTAAATCGGACCACATTGACCTTATGGTATACGAGTCACGTTTCACACTGATGTCACTCAGGGCCTATTTAACATGTGTATCACACACACACACACACACACACACACACACACACACACACACACACACACACACACACAGGACAAGCGTGAATGCACAGGTAAGCAGACTCGCTCATGAAAGGAGGCGAATGCACTCTCTGACACCTGAGACCTCCCGTTATTGTGATATGTCGAAAATAAGTTCTCAACTCTCACGGCAACAAGTGATGAACTCCGTCATCCGGCTCGAACTCCGAACACCTCTTTCCATTCGCACAAACACGCGGCCGACATGAATGAACTGGCTCACACAGGCCAGGAAAGAGGGTCACACAAGGGAGGATGAAATCCCTCAGGAATGTGATTTATTAAGCTGAATTTTAATAATATTCAATATTCTTTATTTATTGAAAACATTTTAGAACTTCATTTCTTTAATCTCTATTTTGTTTAATTAAAAATAGTGAAGATGGTGTTATGAAAATACATCTTAAGTGGCAACATTGTGGTTTCCAGTGGTCTTTTAATTTCTATTACTTCATGCTGACTGTATTGTGTACACATTTGAAAAGTTATTTTTGGGTGATGATTGGTAAAACGGCAATGTCCCTCAACTATAAGTTATTGCTAAATCCATTGCTAATTAAACAACGGAACAGAAAGCCGGTCTTTCGGGAGCTGAACTGCAGGAGCTGAAGGATGTTACAAAAGAGACAAAACTCACACACACTCGCTTCTCACGGAGGAGGTGAATTTTTATTTGAATCACACACAAATGACACAGCTGTACAAATAGAGAGAAATGCATGCACACATGCAACACACACTTATTGAGAACTTTGCTTTTGCAATGAATCCAGTACCACTTGCTGTGCGGAAATTTCTACTTTGGCATGAAAACACAGTCACCTCCAGCCTCAACTGCTGGTGTGTTAGTGTTTTCATGTGTGTGTGTGTGTGTGTGTGTGTGTGTGTGTGTGTGTGCGTGTGTTAGTGTGTGAGAGAAGGAGAGAGAGAGAGAGAAAGAGAGTCCATTGGCACACAAACTCGACCGGCATCCAAGCAACTGCTATTGACCAATGTTGGAAACTATTTGTGAATGAGACACCGAGTCCTGAGACACACACACACACACACACACACACACACACACACACACACACACACACACACACACACACACACACACACACACACACACACACACACACACACACACACACACACACACACACACACACACACACACACACACACACACACACACACACACACACACACACAGATATATACACTTACATAGGAACACACACAAGCATGCACATAAACACCCACACTGACTAGTGACACCTGTACGCATACACACACGGCTGAAGCACACACTGCATTCAAATGGCTGGTTTGTGCAGACATTATGTTATAAGGGCGCACACACACGCATGCATACACACACACACACACACACACACACACACACCCTTGTCCTGAGACAGCCCTCTCGGTGGGGAATGGGACAATATCATTCTGTCTATAAAGGCTGCTTTGTGTCCTGACTATCTGCTAAACACACACACACACACACGCACACACACACACACCTAATGACTGCTTTGTGTCCACATTTTAAGGCAAGGACGCACTCACACAACAACACCAGCTGCTTTGTACCCTCATTATGTAGCTGTTAGGCTCAGGCTACTTGGGATTGCAAACACGGGCCAAGCAGATGTCCACTGGCCTAATAGTGCTGATGGCAGAAACACACACGACGCACATACACATGTACGGATGTGTGGAAAGACGCACTCACTCTGTAAACTGAGCATTTGGCTTTTCCAGGGATGTACATGCATCCTCTTGTTGACAAGAAGTGATGCATCGTACACTTCCAGAAACAGGACAAAGAGGAACTGTGAGTCAGCAGCAGCGATGACATCCACCACAACATCCAACATGTGGCTGTTTGATTGACTTTAGGAGATACGTAGAGAAGATGTTCACACAAGCGGCTTTGTGAGGCAGTAATGCTCATTGTAAATAAAACTAAACTGTTAGTTAAACCAAAGTGTTGGATACATTTACATTTTGGATGGAAAGCCATCATCAAATTGCATTACATGCGCTCTAAACCATAAATGTCAACCTACATGAAAAGTCAGTAAAGGAACATCTTATATTTGTTGAGATTTTTCAGTCTGGACCACCAACATGGTCGTAGAAACATACTACTATCAAAGCCAAAAATACCAAAGTATTGATACATTTACTCCAGATATATCACAACACAGTTTAACTGAACTGACTTGCGCAACACAGATTTAGTATTAACAAAACTATTTACGATAACTACCATGTCGTCTGGTGATTCATTTTGTGTGTTCAGAAAATGATTATGTTATTTGCGTGAATGGGACCGCTGGAGTCTATTCACAGTCCATGTTTGCTAACAGACACTAAATCCTAATCCTAAAGTCGCCGTTACTGGCACCTTACTTTAAAACCCACCTAAAACAATGTAATGTACGGAAAATATTTACTTTATTCATACTCATATTATTATATATTAAGTACTTTTGCCAAGAAATCTGTCCAAGAAATCCTGTAGAATTCGTTAAAGGTTGAAAGTAAAGTCATAAAATGCAATTAAAATATGGTCCTTCAATCAGTTTTACTTTCACGATGATGATAACCCTAATTAAACCAATTCTTCATGTTTAAATCACGTTCTGAGCGTAATTCCTGCTGGGATTAATCAACTCCACACAGCACTTTCACTCCCCCACGCTCCATTAGTTAAATAACATTTATAAGATGACGCGTTGTCTGGCGTTAAGCGCTTCTTTGCTGAGCTCTGTAGGTTCACGATTTGTACGTATGAGCCACACAGAATACAGAGGAACGTAGGCGGCTATGGAGGTAGCAAAACCAAGGATGAAATGCAGCATTCGATGCACAAGAGCACAACAATGCCATACTTTTGATCTCCGCTGACGTTCACAATTACGTTTGTTCGTGAGTCATGAGAGGGCAAAGAATGAACACAAAAAGGTCTGAACAATGAGAAGGAGTTACAAAATGTTCTGCCTCTGTGTTGAGTCAGTGCTCCGTTGTTTCTCGCTATGATGACTGAATGTGTATCTCTATTAAATCTGAGTCACTCTGATGCTTTCATGCGGCTTCTGGCTGGATGGGAAACAATCCGACGTTGAACAAAGCGTCCTTTTCTTTCCCGCTGCGACGACTGTGAAACGATTGACGTACTTCAGAATCAGTTGACGCCTACTCGGCACGCATAGTTTTTCGTAACACACTTTTAGCCGCTCGCCGAGACTGAGTGGGTTTCGTGGCAGTGCTTGCCATTCACCACCTTCTTTGTCATCATCTTTGTCAATATATTTGCATGGAGGGCAGTCAGTGAATTAACCGAAAGAAAGGAAGGAAGTCAACCCACATGAGCATGTGGTTTTGACTAAACCCGAAAAAACCCTGCAGATAATTCTCATATGTGACAGTTTTATAGCAGGGAGGGATGTAAAATACCAAATATGAGCCAGTTTCATCCAACAGAGGCCATGAGTTCATGGTGAGAATCTTGAAAACCACAATGTGAGGTATGCCGCTGTAAAGTTGACGATTCCTTCCAGGTTTCTCTGTACATCGTGCACTCAGTTGCACACAAATTGAGGTCAAATAAAGTAGACTCTTCTTTGCTACCACAGCAAAATGGATGAGGGGAATATGTTTGACGGTCTGATGCGTCACATCCAGCCACACATCACACATCCTTCTTCTTCATCCAGCACACCGCGGAGGCCAGCAGTCTACCTCCATGAATCCACACAGAAGGGCACAGGAGATGCGTCACTACCCAATTTTGCCAGCACCAACACCAGTGCCTCTGGGGAGACAAGACAAGGTGAACGGAGTCGCCAGGTAGCGAGGAGACGACACGATCCATCCTGGGCTGCTGTCCCGTGGAAAGAGGGCACCGCGGGACAGCTGGAGCCAGACGGGACCTGATGTGCTTCTCTGAGCCGCCTCAGGGAGCTGCAGCACGGATGGACTCTTTGATGAGGAGGGGACTACTTTGCTGTTCACTTCACATCCAGTTTAGTTTTTGTATGAATTGAGATGGTGATGATTTTATCTTTGAGGGGGGGGGGGCATTGCGTTGACTTCAGCCCATTTAGTTCTTTCAATGAAAAATGTCAATATTCATTAATTCCAGTTTCTGAATTGTGGGAATATGCTGCTTTTCCCTGTCTTATGTGATGGTAAACCGAATGTCTTTAGGTTTTCAAGTCTTGGTCGAGACAATATTCAAAATTTGATGACGTCTCATTGGGCTTTAGGAAATTGTGATGGCTAGTTTTCACTGTTTTCATGAAACGTTCAGACCGAGCATTAGCTGAATAATTGAGAAAATAACTGGCAGATTAAGCGAATAAAATAATAGTTAGTGGCAGCCCAAATCCAGGCTATGCCAATATATGGTTTTAAAAAGCAACTTGTAGCTTCTTGTGCTCGCTCACAGTTTTGCTGTCTGCAGCTATGCACAGAGGATTTGCAGAGGAATAAGGTTCATACTGTATGCAGTGTTTACACGCTTTGAACTGTCTCGTTCAATCCATGTGTTTTTGCTTTCAGCATTTACAAAAGAAGATATTGGAGGAATTTCACATCCTGAAAGTACTATTGTGCCCCGAGGGGGTTGAAAGACGGAGAGATTAATGAGCATACTCTACATTCCCCATCAGAGATTCACAGATATCAGAGTTTTCTACTCCAAGTAAGCCTCTTAGTGATGAGATCTGAGAGGGAATAAACATACTGGAGTTCAACATCACATACACCGTGTACCTGACAGCCTGAGCTCAGCGTCTGAAGTATTTGGTACTTTTCAGTGTTGAATAAGAATGTGGTTTTACAGAACTAATTGATTTTTACAGCACCTTTGGTCGACGGTATCTTTTTCTGATTCGTGAGTGTTGAGTAAGACTGATGTGTCTTATGCTGCATGTTTCATGTTTACTGTTGTTTTTACACTTTTATCGTTTCTTTTTTATGAAAGGTGGTTTTACGATGTGTGATATCATGTGTGGTCATATGGTCTGTGTTTTTACTCTGTGCTGTTTATTCATTTTGTCAAACTGCAGTGCAAATTTCCCCATGGGCACAAATAAACTATACCTCGATCTTGTCCAACACGGCTTTCACAGTTTTAGAATTACAATGTGCCAACTGCTTGCCTCAACCCCCAAGTGTTTTTAGCTTTCTGCATCCACACACACACATAGTGAGGGCAGAATGATTCTTTTGAAAGTGCCAAAAGCAGATTGACTGAACCAGATGATCTCGACAATTGCCTCACTGTAGAAACATGCATCTTACTGGCTCTCAAAATGAACGAGTATCACAGAAATGTAAAACTACAATGGGAAATGTAGGAAAATATGGCTGAGGTCTGAGACCTTTAGGGTATTGTATATTCAAAGTCTATGAGTTTTCAAAAATACTTTAAGTTGAAGGATGTCATATTTCACTCTGAGACCCAAAAGAGAAACTCTAACTAATAGTTAATTAGCAGAATAAAAAGGAAGAAATGTGAGGAAGAGCCACACTGAGAGAAGCCACCACACAAACTAACAAACAGATTAATAACACAAGATGAAAAAGATAACTTAAAGCAGGGTCGTGTCTTTGTATTCAAATAACATAATCAGTTAAAAACAACTTCTTACATTTATGTAAAAAAAAAATCAAATAACAGTGAACATGGAAACTCGAGAGGGTCAGACTGAATGCAGGAAGGGCCTCACAAAGAGAACTGCAAAAAGTAAGGACACTGTTTGCATGGAACGAAGAGCAACACAAATATTTGTTTTTCAATGGAAAACATCCACCCAGCAGTCAGGGTGTGTGTGAGCAAATGTGACATTATAGAGATGATGATAGTTATTAACATGAGTTCTGTTTGTCTTTTGTTGGTAGAAATTCCTGGACATGTAAGAACATTTGAGAGGAGGAGTGGAAACTCATATGGACATTAACACAATGTATCCCTTATACAATTAAACATGGAGTGAAATATACAATAGACTGAGTGCATCACGCTATAGCTTGTTTGAAATCACGAGACTATTATGACGCACAAAATTTGATGGAGGAAAGTAAGTGAAGAATCTATTTACTGCATAAATTGGCAATGGAGGAAAGTGAATCCATAAAAGGGTCGATTTAACCTGCATACAGCAGGTATTGCTAGAAAATAGAAACACATATTGGATGTAATCCCTACAAAATGAAGAAGAGTGATTTTTCCCACAACTTGACCGATTTGCCCGATGTGGAGGCAATCGACATTACAAATGATCTCGTCCTCCAGACCTCCTACTACACGGCTTGCCAGATGAAGGTGTTTCCAGGGTAGCTAACATCACTAAACTCAAATCTCCCGGAAGATAACTAACTAGCTTTCTCCCGCATAAAAACAATGACAAAAACACAGACAAAAAAACTAGCAAGCTAGCTATTAAGCTAGCAAAAACTGTGAAACACTAGCTACAGAACAAACACCACAGGGTGATGATACCACAGATGTGTCTGGCTGTGTTTCCGGCGATATCACCACCATGGTCTGTGTTTTTTGTCGGTTTTAGCTAGCTATGTAGTTAGCAAAAATACTCCGCTCCTCCAGACTGTAGACGAAGGTTTTTGATCTATGTCTGTCACCGTTTCTCTGCAAGTTTTTCAAACTCCTCACCTTTGTGTACAACTATTTTCGGGACTCGAAAGTAGTTTTTTCCCCGATTTGATCGGTTGGATCAGCCGTAAACAGTGCAAACCATAGGCATTACTGCTGCAGTATTGAACCTGCCTCCGGTTACCTACATCTAAAAAGCACGTCGATGCGTGACATCATTTGCAAAGAACCTATTAAATGTCTATGTGTGTTTATATATTTATATAGATGTACACAGAGTTACTCCGGCAACTTGGCAATGGCATGCATGCACGTGTTTGTATGCTGAGGGTTATTTGTAAAGATTTCCCAACAAAAAACATTTTGTTCAGGACATAATTATCTACGTTGCTATTTCCTGAGGGAGTTTTCCTGAAAAGACCAAGCAGTCTTACACAAGAGGACTTGTCTCTGACGCACACACAACGATTACTGCCTGGAGCTTATAGTTGGTCTTGGTTTACACTTGGTTACAACACTAAATATCTTCCATGAGGTTGTTGCCAATGTTTTTGTTGTTGCTAAGATGTCAAGGTTTTTATCACATTTTTTCAGGTTACATCTGAAAGAACAGCATCAAGAAGAGCATCTCCATGTACCAAAATACCTTCATTAACAAAATTGAAATGTGCAACCCACTTACTAGAATAAATGTTGGAATAGTACATTTCTGAAAACCACTTTACTTTGAATGCTGTTTCTGAACAACAAATGTGTTTCATATCAGCCTTGTATCCCGTTACGAAGCAATCTGCAACAAAACTAATTGGCTATGGTTAGAAAATACATCATGGTTTCTGTTAAAATATAACGTAAAAACGTAACACAACAACCGTAGATAAACAACCACCGCACTAACCTAACGTTCTTGTGTAATGTTACGAGGGTAACAACGTTACGTAACAAGCGGGAAGTCAATGTTTGCGTTGGGTTTCACACGGGCCACGAATATAGGCCTCCTGGGTGAAAGTCCTGTGCGTGTTTTGACCCACCCACAGCTACTTGTTTTTCCTCGTGTTCTCAGAGTCCTTTAATTTCCATTTAGCAAACTCCGGGCATGCTTGGTGAAACCCAGCGGGCTCTGGCCTCTTTTCACAAAGAGCTATGGTGGGCATTATGGGATGTCACAGGAGCCCATGCACCAATACGAATGATAAAGGTGTCATTTGTCCCATCTTGTCAGGTGCAACAAAGCTATAGTTAACAAAGGACGTTGATGTTAATCAAACACATTGTGACACTCTCACACAAACAGAAGAGCTCCAGTCATTCAAAATAAGTCAAATCATTTGTGTAGGTGTGTATCATGGTTTTTCAGGGCCTTAAATAAATGTGCAAACATTTTTAAAAGCGTGTTTTTGCTGTGTCATTATGGGTTAATGTGTGTAGATTGATGGCCAACAAAATATATTTCATCCATTTTAAATCAAAAGAAAGAAAAGTTTCCGAATATTTTCCGGCACATATATCAATATGCATACAGTACATTACACATACATCTTTGTAACATAGCGAACCTTATTCTTTCCCACCTCCTTCCAGCAGGAAGTGTAGCAAGAGACTTAATTCCACCTTTTCCCCCTCTTCTACATTTTTTCTCTTTCACACACACATTGACACAGAAAGTCCACCTCACGTGCCATCCACATTCATCACCAGCTTCTCCTTCGTCTCAGGAGAACTCGGCTTAGCATGCGCGACCATTATGCTCACATGCTCATGCGCTCCACTTCCCTGCCTGCACACGCAGTTTATAGCTTATTTTGCCTGCAAGCGTGTTCATCATCTCCAAACGCACCCCACGCAGTCTCACGTGCACCGTGCTGAGCCTGTACCCCGTATCCCCCTCCATCTGCCTCAGGGAAACGTGGCATCACCACAATATATTCCTCTCCGGCTTCTTACTGCCGTCATTTTCTTCTGCTGTTTTTCTGTCTTCTCCTAATCCAGACATTCCTCACTTTCCTTTATCACTAATGTCTCTCCTCCAATGGAAGGACATCTCGACAACGATGCACAGTGGATAAGGTTCACTGAAGGCTGACTCGTGATATCGTGGCATGCTTTTCATCATCTGGGATTTAGTATCTTTGTCTGTTGTTGTTCATATTTTGTGGCATTTCCTGTCTTTATTTGTTTGTTTTGCCTGCAGGGTTGTGTAAGTACCAGGTGGTTAAAATTATTAGTGTTTTTATTAACATAGGAATGAATATCATTTAAAATGTTTCAACAATATTTCCAATACATTACCTCAATTGTGTATTAAAAAATGTATTCTTTTTGTTAATAGTCTCAAAAGTTAAAACACAATCAGCCATAAAATAACTGTGTCTATATGAAATTATCTAGAAGGAATGATCATTTATCAATTACATTTCTCCTCAGTTATTCAATTTCAAATAGCAATACATGAAAGTTTTGATACTGGGTTACAGCCTAATTTAATTTTGAACAAAAAAAATTACAATTTAATAGTTTAAATTTTATGAAAATAATGTTTAATAAGCCTTCATGTGAACTATTTGTTAATGACATTAAAATTATTTACTTTGATTTATTTTAGGTGTAAAAAATGCAGACATTTTGAGATGAGTTTCTGCCATGTGCAAAGAAAACTGGGGAGAGATGAACCTTAAATTGCAGGAGGATTAATGACACTACCACAAATTAAAAGCCGAAATAGGGAAATGGATGTAGTGCGTGTAAAAACACAAGTAGACATGTAGGACTTGAAACTTTTTTACTTTGGTAAGTTGAAGTGTTAGCATCCAAAAACACACAAACAAGAGTTTGCTTTACCCAAAGACAAAAGCCAAGAGGCGTTAGATGTCCGCCATGTGGACAAATCTACCTTTATTGTGGTGATTATTTGTAGACATCAATATGTTGAGAGAGTGAACGAATCCAAAGACAAAACAGAGAATCGATTACAATGCCGTCTGAGCCCGTCACGTCCACTTTGGGTGAATAATGGAAGCATTGACGCTGGTTGCCTTCATGCCTTTTAGATTAGATGGAAGTGATATCTGAACCGACGGCAGTATTCAACAGTTGTTTCCTGGTATTTCAAGTAACAGAAAGTTTTTGAACAAACTAACATCTGACTGTCCAGCCTCAAAGCATTTGGACATTAATTACTTCGGTGCTCTGCGTAGCTATTGATGTCATAGATCTATTAAGGCCACACTGGGCCCAGGCTCTCATTAGCTTCCTACCGGCTCATATCTCACTTTAAAGGAAGAGTCTTTCCTCAGCAAGTCAAGTGCTGTGATGTATCATTACTATGGACAACATCTTGTTATTAGCGTCATGAGTTACCTGCAATACTCAGCCCAAAACCGTGACTGAATGAATCACTTCATTTAACAGAATGATTCATAGCAGTAAAAGAGCAATGACAATTAAAGAAGCAAAGAAACATGAAATGGAGGCCAACGGCAATTAAGAAGTAATTACATAAAAACAAGTCTATTAAGGTGAGTTTTAAGAGCCTGCCAAAGATGTTTAAACAGGTTGTTCCAGTTCTAAAACTATTAGGTTGGTTGTAAGCTGTGGGAAACATGTGGTGTCTTAATGGGTGCAGATGATCGTTGGAGGTGTCTCGTGTTCAGTGTTGTTTTTAATGAAAGCGAATGGTGGAAAAAGTGATTTTCTGCCAGCTGTAACTTTAAATGCCTGATGGTCTGAGAGCAAAATAGGCCTGCTGTTCAAGCTTTCTCTCTTTTAAAATACACATATTTTGCATTTGTATGATTTCAGACATCTGTACTTGTATGTGCTGTACAGTATGCAGCTATTAGAGGTCGACAGTGACTGGAATCAATGCTGACTCACTATATCCTTGTATATTGCTGTCTTTGAGTTGACAAATAAAGTCATTTAGTTGAGTGTTTTTTATGCAAAACAAAAAGTGACTTTTAAAAGTATACTGCTTTAGCTGAACGGACTGAATACAACACAGACACGGGCAAATCAACAGCCAGAGAGAAAAACACATTGAGACAAACAGATGCAGGCGAAATGAGTGAGCGAGAGAAGGACAAACTGTAATTATGCAACACATCGTGCAAGCAAACCATCAGTAGACGGTCATGTCAAGTTAGAATTATTTAAAAAAAATACAGGTTTGCCATAAACACAGGTAACACACATAAACACACATAAACAAGACAGAGTACACATTCCATTGAGGCCAGAGCCGAGTATGACCCAACCTTTTTGTCTGTTTCTTTTTTTCAAATCTTTGTTGCCTATTTACTGTAGGTGTAGTCTCTTTGGTTTAAACTCTGCCTTCATAGACCATGAGTTTTGGAGCAATTACCTGAAGAATGAAGTAACGTTTCAGCTAAAAAAATATATTTTTCTTCCTGAGAATATTCTGCACATGCTCCAATAGATGTTTTAACATTGTGCTAGTATCATTTTAAACATGTGTGAGTCATTTGTAAAGCAAGTTTTTGAGCATTTAAACGTTCTTCTTACATTTTGGGATTGGTATGTGCTCCATGAAATCTAAACTCAAACTGCACTTTCAGACACACATAACGCATTTTTTCAGCTTTCAACCTTGTCCCGAGATTTTCATCAGAGATCTTAGGAGATTTTCGGGTAATTAGCGTTGAAAAAGTGCCAAATAGTGACGGCTAGACAGAGTGAAACGCACATGATGAAAGAAAGCTACAGTTGAAACTTGACAAACAGGCTGAAACCATCAGCGTTTCTTCAGATAAGAGGATCACATTCCAGTTAGATCAAAAGTTTTTTTTTTTTTTTTTTACTGGATGCTTGCTTGAAGTCTTCTCAACCATCATAGCAGTAATCAGTCATCACGAGATATTCCTCCTGGTAAATAAGAGTTATTAACAGCCTTCAAGCTGTCA
This sequence comes from Leptoclinus maculatus, assembly GCA_032191485.1. Classification (NCBI taxonomy): domain Eukaryota; kingdom Metazoa; phylum Chordata; class Actinopteri; order Perciformes; family Stichaeidae; genus Leptoclinus; species Leptoclinus maculatus. The sequence goes on along the minus strand of JAVDOI010000011.1, from coordinate 5,106,126 downwards.
CAGCTTCTGGAAAATAAGGCCAAACTGTTTAAATGAATGAAAGCAGCTCTGCTAAGCTCGAGGAAGGGGGAGAAGAGGTTTGGGGTCAGAGAGAAGATCTGAAATTCATTCAAGGCGGTGGCATGTTCATGTAAACTATCTGTGTTTTTGATACTCTGACATTTTGAATTTCAGCCTTTGTTTTTCCCTTTTTCTCATTGTGTGGTCAACGTGTCCAACCGACAGAACGTCCAGAGGGAACACATGTAAATAGACTCCACATGCAAACTAATCCAGAAAAAAAAAGATTGCAAATGAAGCCGGAGGAGGATTCGTCAGCTCGCGAGTGTGGAATGAATGGAGAGCTCTCAGTGGAGCCTTGACAGCAGCTCTGTAATTCATCAGCCGACTTCAAAGGTAGTCCTGTAGTTATGAAACACCTTCTCCTCTTTCCTTTCCCTCTAAGAAATGAAAGCCTGACCTTTTCCCAAAGCGAATGAACCCAACCTGCAGCAGGCAGACGAGGGGCCAAAACAGGAGCTCAGTAACACTTTTGCATGTTCCTCATTTGCATCTAGAAATCCCTGCTGGATTCGCTGTCACTCTTGATTAGATGCAAAAACACACGCAAGACAAAAGATGTCTTTTTTTCCCCCATAAACATGTAGTTATACTGTGTAAAAAGCTTAGGATAAACTTAGGGATTTGTGTCATCAGTTGGCTACAAACAGCCTGACTGTTAATGGAATACAATTACGTATACGAGCCGGAGCAATAGTTATGTAATTCATCATCTGATACCTCAAAGGGGGTTGTTTGATGTCCCATAATCAACCCTCTCTCCTGCTGAGTAAATACAAGACTAATCTCCGTGTGGTGTCAATGAAAACCATTTGGGGAAAAGAAAATTTGAGTTTTCCTGTTACTGTTTTTGCTCTTCAAATCCTCAGACTTTCTATAATGGGTTATGTGTGCATAGCAGCAAAGAGGTGCATAATTCATACTGGAATAGAGAGCTGAGGTCCGGACGTCACTTACTGTCTAGTCGCTGCATTTACTCTATTACAATTTGAACCTTTTATGTTTTAACAAAGTTAACTTAGAGAGCAGTATAAAACATACGTATATTAGAGAGGGAATTATGACCTGGTTAGCGTTTTTAGTATCACAACATCTCTAGTGTGGTGAGAAGGTCATAACTTTTATCCAACCTTTCCACTGAGGTTACAGCCAACCAGACAGTAACACACACACACACACACACACACACACACACACACACACACACACACACACACACACACACACACACACACACACACACACACACACACACACACACACACACACACACACACACACACACACACACACACACACACACCATGGCCCCTTCATCACTGACGGGAACAGAGCAGTGGTTCAGTGCTTTGGGGGCCACTGGCACACATTAAAAATAATGTACTCTGGTTTCACAATTCAGTTTCATGCTCAAACATACACACACACACACACACACACAATACACAATACAATGGCTCTAGTCTGGGCTGCAGCACCGTAATTGGGTCTGTGTTGTGCTGATAGAGAAATAGTAACGTGATACACAGACATGCTTCTGTGATTAAAGACAGAGCCGACGGCAAAAAGAGAGGAGGGACGACAAGAAGACAGGCAAAACTGTGAGAGAACAGGAAAGAAATAAAATCAGCACTCAATGCTGGATCTGATGGAAGAAAAAAACCACATTTGAAACTATTTGGTTTGGTACAAAAGGAAAACATATACTGCTTCCTGGTGATGAATCTAACCCGAGGCAACATGAATTTAACGGCACCTTTGAGATCTTAGAGATGATGGATTCATTTATATAAAATATAATACGTAAGGACACATGAATAAAAGAATGGGCATGCATATGTAATCTATGTGTGTGTGACTGGCAGAGGGGTGGCAGGGCCAGATGGCAGTGCCCTGGGGTGGAGGGAGGAAAGAGAGAGAGAGAGAGAGAGAGAGAGAGAGAGAGAGAGAGAGAGTTGACATTTTACTTCATGCTGTTAACTTCTGTTATCGCTCCTCAGATCCTCTCCTCATTCCCTACAATTATTTTGTAACTGATACAACGCAAATGAGCAAAAAGAACATTTAAAATGTTTTTAAATATAGGGAAAAGATGGCTCTGCATACTTGGGTTTCAATGCAAGAGAGAATTGCACTACCCATATGCATGACATCTGATCTTATTATAAGCTCTGCCGTTACCTTTTGTTCAACGTCAAATGACCGAAAGCTTGGCTTGTGGTCCAAATGAAGAGGAAACTGAGGATAAATTAAATCAATACAGAAAGCAATCATGAAAACATATTAATGGAAATAAATCATTTCTCTCCTGGCTTTGGCCAATCAAATAGACGCCGGCGGGCATGGCAGCAATAGAAGGAGGCGGAAGAAGGAAAGGGAAAAGAGGAGCGATGGAGGAGCTGATAATGTTGGTTTCTGAGTACCTGGAGTTGTACAACGCGGTACTAGCTAATGACAGCTGCATGTCTGGACAGAAGGACATTTACAGTGAACCTGAGTGTGCTTGTGGCGTCGTTCCTTTCAAATCAACATTCATTTAGTCAACAGATATCAATATAAAGTTTTTTTCGACAGTTTGTAATTAAGTAATAAAGTTCCCGGACAGTTATGTAAAAATATTTATAAAATTAAATCAAAGTAATACTGAAAACTATAAATATGCAACTTTTTTTATTTTTTTTACAAATTACAGCACAATTTCCATCACATATAAAGTTGTAGTACTTCTTGTTTCAGCCGTACATACTAACACATCTTTTAACTACCAAATAAACAAGACAAGTCTGACCAAATCTGACTCTGACAGATCAGATCTGTGATTTTCCAAGTTTACTGGTGAAAAGACAAAAACCCTCCTCTCACCAATGTGACCGACTAAGAACCACATCTGTGCAATAAACAAAACAATCACATAAAGTTATTTTCTATTGTATTATTCACAGAACACAGAAAAAAACAGGCATACAACAAATTATATAACACTGATATCGCAACCCAGTTACACTAAAATGCTCATCAATGACTTGTCTGTATAGATTATTTACAATGTGTTTATAGTAGTTTGATGGCTGATGTGTGTATACGTGTGTTTGTGCGTGTTTGTGACAGTTTGCCGCGCCTCAAACTCCAGGTTTAAACCTGATGGGTTTTCCCACCAAGTTTAATTAAACCACAAGACTTTTCACGTTCACATAATCACTCAGGTGTGTGAATAAGAACATCAATATCAAAAACACACACACACACCCTTGACAACCATGTTGTTATTTGTATGTTGCTCATGAACCACCTTCTAAACTGCCGTGGGGTGATTCAAAGTGCTGGAAGCTGCAGCTCAGGCTAACATCAAGGTCTCAATTATCTCACTGAGCTCAAATTAAACGTGTCATGTCCTGTATTCCATATCGGTGTTGTATTTTAGTATTTACATTTTTAGCACTTTGCATTTTAAGTTTCAACTTCACGTCATCATTGGTCATTAAATAGTTACTAATAGCTACGAGCCCACACTGTCACTATAACCGCACTCTCTGAATACATTTTATATAATTTTTGGAAAAACAAAAAAGAGATTTCAGAGAGAAGCAGACAGAAGGGATTCAGCCATGAACTACAGTATGATTGGCCAGTCTGCATTTGAGGGGCAATTCAGTTAACCATCAGGTCATAAACCATCCTGCCAATTTAAAAAAAAAACTGAAATAGTTGGCTGGAGGTACGGCCACTAAACAAGTATGCTGTGGATTAACCCTGTGGTTCTGCTATAATAACCTAAAATGCTTATAACTCGACAGAATTTTATGACGGAGTGTGGTAGAAATTAGCATGTCCTTACCTGAAAACTGTCAGCATTGGTCATTTGATCATATGACTTTAAATGATCTATGTTGACAGGTGAGTTTTTTGATGGGCCTGAAGTAAAATGTGGACTTTGTATCCCACTGCATACCAAAAGTCAGCTCCAGGTTCTGTAAACCATGAAGGCAATCTATTCCTAAGACTGACCATGACTTCATTTTCCTTTCACCAAGTAGCCTGAACTTAACAAATATCGTAACATATATCTTGTACTTATACAAATATATATAATGTCATGTTGTCTAACTTTAGGAGAAATAAAAGAAGATTCAAACTTTCAGGGTGAGGAATCATCTTGACTTTCCCCTTCGAAAAAAAACAAAACAACAGGAAGTCCATCTGTTCCCAGTGAGACAAATCAGGACAGAGAATTGGCTGTGGTGTCATGCTTGCCCCAAGTAACCAAGGTCGACAGATGACAGCAGCTAATTGGAAAACTAATGAAGTCCAGAAACCCAGCCTGGACTCTGATGTGTGTGTTTATTTATTGGTGTGTGTGTGTGTGTGTGTGTGTGTAGATAGAGTAATGAAGTCCAGAAAAGAAGGACAGAGGTTCGGCCATGTCAAGAGCAGATGCTCACAAAACAAACAAAAACACTGTCAACGAACAACTTGTACTTCTATGAATTAAAACAACAACAATGTTATCGATCGATACACATCGAAACCGTGATCCAGTTGATCAATCAGAACCCAGATCTCACAAAGCAGACTCTGCTGAAGATGTCTGTCTCGAATGACCACCAACACAATTTAAGACAGTTTCACAGACTTTTCTTTACAGTTAAAATGAGAGGGCGATAAGATCATTTCAGCTCCCATCATTGAAGTTGCTCTGACAGACAAGTTAACACACAACACATTCATTCATAAAATGGCGATAAAAGTGTTCAGAAAATAAATTATTGTGGGGGCTATAATTTGCAGATTAGTCCGGGTCTGTAAAGTGAACCAAAATTAGAAGAACCTTAAACTTGCATTCTTTCTAATATCCATCAGGGGGGCAATAAATCTGATTGTATAGAAGTCTATGAGAATATGACTCTACTTCTCTCTTGATTTATTACCTCAGTAAACATTGTAAACATGAGTTTATGGTCTCAATCGCTATAGTTTTGAGTCTTCTTCAATACAGCATGATGTTCATTTGGTAAATTATGTACCCATTTAGAGTAAAATAGACCATAAAGCAGGGTACTCTTTAGGGCGGGGCTACCTTGTGATTGACAGGTCGCTACCACAGTGTTGTCTGGTCTGGGAGCGCTCCCCCCTCTTGTGTCACTTCAAAAAAAATTAAAAATCAAGAAAGCGCCGGCCAAACTCAAAGCTTCAAAACGGCAGTCCACAAAGCAATGTCTATGAGATTAGGCAATAAATCAGAAAATGTGCTGTTTTGTGGACTTGAATCATGTTGTACTAATATTGTACTTATAGGAAGCAAAACTGTGACATGTTGGCAAAGGAGTAATAAAAAGCGAGCCTCTCTTTAAGGAGACTATTACACCGAGACACTCGAAACACAAGCTCACAGTCTCTTCACACACATGAAGAAAGAGTTATCTGAGGGTCATCAAAAAGGCCTCCGGCCACTTTCCTTTTAAAAGTGGAGATTAAAAAAACCAGCACAGAAAGAGGATTATAGAAAACTCAAAGAGCACGGAGGAAAGAGAGAGACAGAAAGAGAAGATGGAGAGAAACTGAAAGGAAAGAGAATGAGCAGGACGATGGTGGTACAGAAATAGAGAGGGGATGAGATATGTGACGGAAAAAGGACAATGGGAAAGATGAGGTGGGGGGGGGGGCATGATCAAGAGAGACGGAGTGAGAGGGAGAATGACATAAAGGGCAGAGAGGATTTAGATGATGGGAATCGTTATTATGTGAATTACAAAGGCGACGGAGGGAGGGTGTGAGAAAAAGGGAGACTGTATTAAAGGATCCATGACGGGAGAATAGTTTTAAACACGGCGTGAAGGATATTGTCACAGTCATAAGTGGAACACATGCAGGGTTTCATTCCAACATGTGATGCGTAACCTTTAGGGGGAATTACCCACTGCTGGCATTTAATTTTGTCTTCATGTCCTTGAAACCCGGGTATGAATTTGAATGAACACATTTTGAGTTTGCCTGTAATGAGTCCGCTTTCTTTTAACAGCTTTTTATGGCTGACTTCACATTACAGACATATCCACGGCTCTGTGAGTGAACGAGAGGCTACAGAGTAGGGCTGGAAAATCAATCGCATTTACCGATGGATCTCTGCCCTACCTTCATTTATTCTCATTACAAATTTCACTGAATAAATAGTCTGAATTAAACTACTATCAAATTATCAATAGGCCCAATGACCAATGATATCTAACCAGATTGTCAACCAAAAAAAATCTGTCCAGAATTTCACTGGTCATTCTGTATTCATGTCATGTAAAAGTAATCTAGTAAGAGGAAAACCAACTTAAATATGTTAATTGTTATCAATATACATACACGTGGCAGTTTAGTGTGATACAGATCTGAGATTATATTGTCCAGATAAACTAGAGAGACATTGTGAAATGATATATTAGCACTAAAGCGAAGCTATAAACGTCCGCAAGCTGTTTCCGACATGATGAATGCAAACAAATGCATGCACTCAGAAGCACCTCATGAGACAAGATGAGACGAGAGGGGGCATCTTAAAATAAAATTCTGATTTATTTCAACCTGGAGTAGTTACAGTACATGTGGCCATTATGGCTCAATGGGTCGCGCTCACTCTGAGCTCAGCACCTCCATTGTACTGTACTGAGGACAGTGAATGGCTGACATGAGGATTGCTACATGCGGTTATGAGTGAGTGTAGATTTTGCTGCCGATTGACCTCTATAACATCCTGCTTTAAAGGTCAGGTCTTTCCCCCCGCTTTGGTACAAAGTTAATCTTGTCTCTTGTTTTTGTCTGTGGTTCTTTATGCCTTTGTGTTTCCCCCCCTTATTCATTAGCCTCTGGTGCTACACTGTGTAAATTAGCCCCGCAGCTAGCAGACTTTGTCTTCTTAATAGCTCTTTTACTGTTAAGGTTTAAGTCACTGCATCTCCCAACAGAACATCAGGGTAGAATTTCAGCCTGTATTCAATTTTTTTTTACCCTAAACATTGTTGAACATGAGCAGCTAATATTGGAAGCGTGAGCGTCAAGTTTCTCTGCTGCGCCGTCCGCACATCAGCCGCACAAACACGGTGAAAAGCCCCGCCCCCTATGACACGCAGAGATGACGAGAGAGGAGAGAAACAGCACTACTAAACCAACTAATGAAATAACAAAACCAGCAAAATGTTATACTCAACCGAGGCGAATGAGACGAGTTACGAGTAGACGGCACTGCGGGTGAGTGAGAGGAGGCGGAGCAATGTGGCTACTGCAGCGGTGTGTGTGTGTGTGTGTTTACTTGCACTTTATTGCCTTTTGAACATGTTTTTATTAGTTATCAGTTATTCTGCTGTTCTCTGCTACTAGCCAAGAAAAGACGTTGTCATTGTCATGTTATATCTATCTTTAAATACATATCTAGAATGTTATGCTTACAATGTTTTGGCAGCTATCCCCTGTGGTATCGATAATTGTATCGAATACCGATATTCTTCAAGGTATTGTATTGACGTTAGAAATTCTAGTGTCATGACTACTTGCTTGATCCTTTTTCGCGAGTTCCTCAGCTAACTAGCTATATTTTGGTTTTAGTTATTTAGCTAGCCAGGTGTTTTTAGCATCTGTTGTCTGAGAGTTGACGCTACATGTCAGACTATAATTACAAGCCTGTGTTTCCCATTAATTACCTGGACTGTGACAGGCACACCACAACCCTCTGTAATTACATCTAAAAGATGTTAATTCTAATTCCGTTGATTCAACTTGTTAAAAAAACGATCAATGTTTTCTTCCGGTGTTACTAACCGCTAATAACATGTAGATGGTGTAACTGCAAACAAGCAATAGCAATTTTCCCATTGGAAGAGACGAATTGGAAAAATGACACAAGATAAAACATTAAAAAAAAATTGCATTTTGCCATAGTCGTTCACTAAACAGCAACATGTTCCCGCTGACTGCCCAAAGTCCACATGCAGCTTGTGCACGGGTGACAGCTTGTTTGCCGAGGCATAACATTTTGGCTCTGGCATTTGCACAGAGAGTCCTGTGTCTTTACACAGAACCAACATTACTCTAGTCAGACGTTTCACCTCCCCTCTCCTCTGCCTCTTAATCATTTATGGGGGGGATAACAACACTGTTATGAGGGAGCAAACATAATTATAAAGATAAAATCAAGACATTTAGGAGTCACTAATTCAAATCCCCTTTTCACAGCGGTGGTTTTTGATCTGTGGGAATCCGCCCAGCTAATCAATCACGTGTGTCACAGCTCCGCAGCCTTTTGTCGTTTACAACAGGAGTTACCATGAATACAAAAAAACACACACTTCAAAACACTCTGTTAGCCATTGAAGCTTGTGAGTGTGTGTGTGTGTGTTTGAGCTTGTGTGTGCATTACATTGCCTGTATGAGTGTGTGTGTGTGTTAAGCCCTGGGTTCATGCAGAGTGTCATACAGAGCGTGGGACTTTCTTCTATATGTCACAATAACATCAAAACCACTCAGGCTTACTCTTTGATATCTCACACACACACACACACACACACACACACACACACACACACACACACACACACCCACACACACACACACACACACACACTTCTCCTCTCTCTCGTCTCTTTCCGCTTGTTCTTTCTTCATCAGAGTTGACTCTGCATGTGTGGCTGTCAAAGCTTTCATGTGCTTTAATCTGTAACAGGGATTTGTTCGGTAAATGATGAATCACGGCCCCAGCCTCTTTTCTTTTGTGTCTGCATTATGTTCATGTAACAAAAACAACAACAAAATGAAGCAAATGATAAATGACCTCGACACTACAGCGTTTTTGTTGGATCTCTGCTCATAATTAGCTGACTTACTCATCCCTATTATCAAAATTAGATGTAATTATTCATGGCAATCGCAAGACACACCGTGGTGAAAGATCACAAGAGTGTGCTCTATTACTACTCTTGACATTTCACTAAGTCTCGATCGGCGAGTGGAAAACCAGGGCTAAAAATAGTGTAGTGTAAACAGTTAATAGATCTAATGTTAATAATGCGTGAACAATGAATGACAAATCAATTGTGGGAACACAATCTCACAAGGAAGTTGTCTAATGTTGATGACGAAGGGAGTGAACAGGCACAGAACTTCTTCCAGAGCAAACATAGTAAAAGCTTTTAGATAGGACTGAAGAGCCTTGTGGGAAAATCAGATCAAACATGTATATCTGCAAAAAACAAAACAAAAGGGGAAATATAACTTCCTGGAAAGAGACGTCACACAAGAGGGCACAGCTATTATGTTCCTTTTATGACTTTCATGAGGTTAAATCCATCCATCCGTTGCTTAGAAATCATAGAAAAAAAGACGCTCCTTATAACTCCGTGATGGCGGTCTATACAGTTAATTTATTGTGCACACATCTTGCACAAACGCCACAAAACCTACAAAAACACAAAACTTTGGAGGGCAGGTTGTTTCAAAACACCACTTCATTTTAACTTGGCTATAGTGCACTTGGTCAAAATAAGTAGAAGCAAAACAATATTCACGATTTTAGAAGCCCTGATTACGCACACATTGTCGAAATATGCACATGGGATGTTTTCCACTTTTCTGGAGCGGTGACTTTATTAGTTTAGTGCCAGTGATTAAGACCTCTGAGTCTGTTGGCTGTTGGTGTGTGAGAGTGTATGAGAGAAAAAGACGGAGAGTCATTGATTTCATCCCAGGCCTGAGGGGCCGCCAAGACAGCTTGACTGCTGAGAACAGATGGCAGCCCACTGTGAGGGTGTGTGTGTGTGTGTGTGTTTGTGTGTGTGTGTGTCACATGGAACGTATTTCTTTGCAAGTGTGTGATTGTGAATATGTGTAGAAGTGGTCATACTATACATATGTACTCCATGTATGTATGTGTGTGTACATGTACATGTTTGTGATTAAAAGAAGACACGTAAAAACTCGCACACCATCACTCAACTTCACACACACACACACACACACACACACACACACACACACACACACACACACACACACAATAACACAACCCACGGTGGGACGAGCGTCACACTCATCAAAGCCTGAAATTACAAACTCTGCCTCTCCATCGGTCCTTGTCCTCTTTGCTTCATCACACACACGCACACGCACACGCACACACACACACACACACACACACACACACACACACACACACACACACACACACACACACACACACACACACACACACACACACACCACACACACCCCACACAGGTGTCATGGGAACACAGCTAAATGTGGCTTGACCTGGGTCACAAAAAGTCCTTTTACTCAAGATGATAAAATAATAAAACTGTACATTTAAGTAGATCAAATTAGAACTTTGACTAAATCAGCAGTATCACAGCTCTGCAGCAAACACGGATCACACTGTACATTAATCAAAAGCATGTGCATAAACATCTGGTTACCAATAACCAATACTTATAACCTTCTCTCACTCTGCTTGTTTCCTGTCTGCCTTAATATTGTCAGCTTGGAGGTGGTAGGGAGGGAAAGGAAGTGGGTCCTCTGGTTGCAGTTTTTTAAATAGTTTCTTGAGAAGAGAGGGACTAACAGGGAAAAGGAAAAGTTGAATTTTTCGATTCATGGCGCAAAGCGAGAGGGTGAAAATACTGCGGTAACTTCCCTGCAGCAAGGAAAAAGAAGGAAATAAGAATAAAGGCTGTACATGTGACTGCATTCTTACTATTCTACCGTTTGTCATCCTCTTTTCAATCTACACGTGACCCCTTAAAAACACCTTTTATGTCCTCTCCTTGCGTGCCTCTCTGGGTTTTGTCTCTCTTTCTCGCTGTTTGTCTTTCCCTCAGTGAGTCTGCTATTCCACAGTCTGACCTAGTACATTTGGCCAAATCAATTGTCACACTTCTGGAGCCAAAGCCCCGAGGCTCAGCTGTGGCTCTCGACTCTCTCGAAAAACATCAAAAGCACACAGAATTATGCAATGGTCTTATATGCCGCGGCTTAGTTACCAATATGCATATCATTTTCAAAATAAAGCTTGTGATATGTACTGCAGAAAGATAAAGAAAGATGCCCAAACCGTAAGTGTTTTGACAGATTCCAGGGTAAGAAGATAGACTGAGAACGCCTTACCAGACTGATGAGGTAAATCTGTGAGGGGAAACCACAAGAGGAAGCATGAAATGTTTTCTCTTCTCTACAGCCCTGTTCATGGTGGTCGCATGAAGCAGAACGGTGCTTATAACCCTTCCATGGAGAAATAAAAGTTAATACAATGGTCTTTCATTTAAAGATTCAGAGAAGGTCAACGTGAGGCAGAAACCGTGCTACTTGTTTACATTTCTGTATACATACATTATATTTATCACTTCTCATTGCGTGTATACATCTGCTACATTCCTGTTTACATTACAGTTTATCATAACAGTTTATTCATTTTGCAATTACTGTGCACCTGGCAACCACAATTTATTCCATTATATTGAACATTACATCATCCCTTTTACACATATTTGTATTTGAACTGCTCCGCTGTAATTCTTGTGCATACGACAATAAATCATTTGAAGCTTCTTGATTATCTTTCGGTAATAAATGTTGAGATTTTGCAAATTTTTTCTTCAAGACAAACCTTATTAGTAGCTGCTGTAAACAACTGAAACACTAAATTGTGGGAACTCTCATCAGGTCTAGAATTGTCTGTGTGTGTGTGTGTGTGCCTGTTGCCCCGGGGAACCTCGCCCTTAACTGTTGGAGCCAAACTGAAGCTCATGGACGGAGCCCAAGCACCAGATTGTTTTCTTTGAAGTTTAAACTCTTGCTTGCTCATGTTTGAACTCATCACCTGTAAGATTACAATACACCTCAATTCATAGAGAGTAAAACACGCAAAAAACACCAAAAAACGTGATATGAATCACATCCTTATTCAGAGTTAACATGTGTGTGTGTGTGTGTGTGTGTGTGTGTGAGAGTGTCGGCACAGGCACCATCTGCCCCTGTTGGTTCTCATGGCAACCATCACCAGCTGTTTGGTGTGTTATGTTCACTTCACACACTGCCTGTCATGCTCTCCCATCCACACACACACACACACACACACACACACACACACACTCACACACGTACACACACCTCCTCCCATGACTCTCGTATCACTGCAGGGCTCATTAGTGTGTTTTCCCAGTTGATCATTCAGACCACTTTGTAATTCACCTCTGCAAGAACTTCGAAGGTTGTGTGCTTTGTAGTCCCCACGAGCAGCACTGAGGAGAGACCTGAGATTGATGTGTGTAAGTTAATGTGACTACGCAACAGTTTTGTTTTCACCTTTATCCTCCGTTAAGTCTCAGTCCCTTCTGCGGCTGGAGAAGAATTAATCTACCTGGTTCAGACTGTTTGAACAAAGGTTTTACGTGAGGACACAGAATTTATTATTATTATTATTTTACAAAGGGCGTTTCTTACTGGTTCAACCCATATTAACATCATTTTAACACAATGTTAAATCTATGCGGTATGACAAGTGCGAGCATTCATAATTTTTTTCCAAATTATTTAAGGAAAAACTCAAGAATATGGACTTATATCCTTGATATCCATCAATGTAAAATACACAATAATTGTGATATTAAAAATACTTATTTTCTTAGAGGACTATGTGAGAGTCAGTACTGAAGACAGCACCCTAAAGAATCCTCACATGTCTGCTTCATCACTGGACCTACACACTTTACAATAATTACAATACACATTTAATAAGGTGTAAGAGACAGGTGTGCTCGATTATTGAGCAATTAAGCATTTCAAAATTCAAAACACATTAGGAAAGACATTCCTAATATATATTTAATACCTCTAATATGTTTATTCTAAATCTACTTGAGATGTTACGTCTGTCCCTTGAAGTCTCCTCTTTAGGAAACCAGTCGGAGCCATTTCCTTGAATAATATCTGCTATGTTGAGAAATGATGAGGCCAATAAAAGACATGCAAAGTAAAGCATCCATTCAAATACTGTTGACATGATCCAAACTGAGTGTGAAGTTACTGCTGATCTCCACTGTGGCCACCAGAGGGAGGAACACTTCACCTAAGAGCCATTTACTTATGTAAAATACACACATTCATCTTATTTTACTTCCTCGTATTAACAGCGGTAAAAATGTACGTGTGTTTGTCACACATCTGTCTCTTTCTGCCAGTTTGTCTCCATATGTCTCCACATTCCTTTGACAGGAGAAGAAATTAGATGGAGGTGGCATCTATTCCACCTCTTAAAAACAACACATTATTAGGCTCTCCTTCTTTGTCAAGTAAAGAATGGCTTCATTCACCGCCTTATGGCTTTTCAAATCACTTATCAATCTTTTTTACGTCAATGGTGACCTCTGTAGGCTGCAGTTTGCACATGCATTGCATACAACCACAAAACGAAGGCAGATACACAAACACACACTAGCATGATGTTCAGAAATGTTGTTTTTTAAATGTTTATGTGATACAGAATCTGGTGGAACTTTAGGCGTTCTTAGTCTAATAATTTGCCCGCTTCAGCTGAGTTTCCTTTCTTTTCATAATCTTTGTTTAAAATGGAATTGATAACATACACTGAGACTCAATTAAGGTTACTCCAAGCTCTGGGAGTCAAAACACCCAGAACATCAACCTCATATCTTAATGTTCCCAAAGTCTTTCTAGAAGCCAATGAAAGTCAACCAAGTAGGAAAAGGCCTCAGAACAACATCCAAGCAAACCCCACTACACACTGTATGAAAATGATCATTGACACACAACCAACTTGAGCGTGACCAAAGAAGAAGAACTTAAAAGTCCACACAGATATCACGTTGGAATGTGTCCGGTTTCTGAAACAAGGATTTCACTCCTGCTGAGATGAAGCAGTTCTGTGTGAACGATCAGTTTATAATTAATCACATTTGGTGATTATATATATATATATATATACACTGTATATATATTTCAAGTTGGATGTGAAAGGAAACAGACACTCAGGTCAAAACATTTAAAGAATCTTCTCTGAAAAGCAACACACAGTTCAAGAATGATGTAAATATGGAATGAATTTACTGCAGATGTAGCAACACTTGTTCATGCAGCTGACATGGGTCAGTTTTCACAATAACTCACAGTACAGAATTCCTTTAAAGCTGTGCCGATCAATATTTTTATTTCATCAATGACTGCATTTGTCGCTCGCAGGGACGAACCCCACAGAGAATTATCACCCCTCCCACGGCTCTACAGAGCTTTATGGAGTCTTTCAGCTCATTGTATTCGTGACTGTGTTTTTCACCGCTCTCAGCGACCCCGTTTCCAGCAGCAGGCAGCTGCATTAAAAAAGGTGTGATGAACCCTCTGCACACTACTTACGACGAACAGACAGAGTCAGCGACTAGCTGGTAAACAGAGTGGATCATTTAGCAGCTGGAGGGACAGATATTTCCCTCAGGTGTTGGTGGAGAAAAGCAGAGCTAAAATGAGAGTGAATATTGGACTTGCAGTGGATTCATCAGGCGGACAGCGACACGACTCCAAATGAAGGCTAATGCTGCTGCTGTGTGTCTGCTGGATTTGTAGAGAAACTGTTTCCTGTTGAGTTCACCAAATCAATTTATAGGGTCATAGTAAGTCAGCGTAGTGTACAGCTGTTTCTGCCCGAGTGGCCAAAAAAGTCTGACTTAAAAATACTCAATTAATACTATTAAAAATGTAATCAAAAAGTATTGGAATACACAATATGCAGAATGGCCCCTGTCAGAGTGTTAGATTAGGTAATTGGATTATAATAAGTGACACATCAACATGTACGTGGCATTTTCATGTTGAAATGAGGTGAAGCTAATTCAAACTCCTCTATGTACTGTTGGGTAGTTTAATCTATGACAAAGCCTGTCATTTTTATGATTTACTAAAATCTTAAAGGAGCATTCCAGTGATTTAGCGTCGCATTTCCATAAAGTTAGTCTCTGAAACCACTGAAAACAACATTACCCAGTAGCATCATTTCGTTTGACCCTCCCTGTCTGGTTAATGCCCACGTATTTCAAACTCCATGGCCCAGTTCGTAAAAAAAAAAGAAGACTTTCTGTTGTAAAGTTTTAGTTTCCAATCCCAAGCCAACAAAACGCTGAAGACACAAGAGTCCGGACATTTGGTGGGGAGGAAGTACAACATCAGAGAAACTAGCAATACTCCCATAAGATACAAGTACCTCAACATTGTACCTGAGTAAAAGTACTAAACTGAAAGTTATTTTCCACCACTGATTCTCAGAATAAGTCCTAAGCACAGCATTCCTTTTATGAAAGATTATGAAAGGACATGCTGCTGTCTTAATTATATGAATCAAATCATTCTCATTCATTCATATAGATCTTATTATTTGGCCTCATTTTTTCAGTTTGTTGGTCTTTATAACACAAAAAGAGGTTGTAAAAGTAAAAGAAAACCTTTTTTCTTGAATTTGCTTTCTCCTTCCAGATTTTCCCAACCAGTCTGAGCTGAACCATCGAGCCTCCAGTTCCAAACACTCCTCTGTATCAACCTCAAGGGATGAATCAAATGATCTAAGATCAAAGAAAATGAAGTTCATAGTGGAAGATGAAAACACTGGAGGCAGTAGAGCTGTTTAATAACATCGCTGTGTTTCTGCTGAGCTCCGTTTCTGTGCCAAACCGAGCTGCAAAAAACAACTCCGCATCAGACTAGAAGAGCCTCTTACCTTCTGTTGTGCCGCTGTGCTACGGAGACTCTCAGATCTATATGGATTCTCCTAAATACATGTGACTGCAGCTATTAAATATAATGTGGTGGCTGTGCTTTTTTAAAAATCCACATAACTAGAGGCTTAATTTAAGTTGGCACGTATATGGTGTTAAATATTGCTGCTGAAAGCCAGCTCATGTCGTGTTTATAGACGCAGAAGAGACACTCGTCACTTGAAGCTGCTGCAGACACGGAGATGAGGAGCGAAGTGAAATCATAAAACTGACAAATATGATAAACCTCTGTATGCAAATTAAAGAATAAAAGCAAAAGGACTGATTGAATTAGTGTGTGATTCACATGAGAGGCTGATTCACAGTTTGTGATCAATCTGAATCGAGTGATTTGCAGCTACAGTTATGATACAGTCAATGAACACTATGGTCTAAATAGTTATGACTGGATTAAAAGGGAATAAAAAACACAAAAACATTCATGTAATTAAAAAAGCACTTATCGTTTGAAAACAATAATTACCGTGGAAGAATTTGCGCATTTTCTGCTTTAAACACCCTTCCGTCTAGAATATTTTAAAGTAATTGTTGTTGTAAAGGGTCGTTTTTGTAACTTCTGGATTATTTGTCACTTTGATGTGATGTATTTAACACTGATATCAAATATATCAACCTTCAATATTTTATAATTGATATCTGGTAATTGTTTGAGACAATTTGTAATGTAGTTATTAGTTATTATATAATTGTGTTTATGGCGCACGTCTAAATGTACCAGAGCTAGAGGGGTAGTGGTGGCCTAATAGTTAGAAAAAAGGAGCGGGAGGTCGTCGGTTCAATCCCTGGTACGGTAGAATAAATCTTCCACTTTACCTCATTACCACTGACGTGCCCTTGAGCACGGCCCTTAATCCCAACAGCTCTAGTGGATTCTGCTCAGTGGCCAGCAGATCCAACTGACGTTGTACTGCGTCACTTTCAGGTTTGTAATGTTTACTTCTTTTAAGAGCCCGAGCGAGCCCCATTTGGGGTTCTAGTGGTACCGAGCGGTACCGTAGAAAGCAATTTTCAGAAACAAATATAATAATCCTACAAACATGTTGCATATCGGCTTAACGAAGAAATTCTGATGAACTGAATCATGTATAACATTTTACACACTGAAAACACAATTAAACACGAACTAATACAACCTACAAGAAGAGCTACCACAATATCATGTTTTTTTCGCCATGACTCGGCGAGCCATGGACTACGAAAAAAGCTCTGACCACAGAGCTAGAAGCTAACACGAACAAAGATGCTATCAAACAGCATTAGCATTCAACACGGATTCCGCCGATATCTTCAGAATTACTCTCCGTGAAACCATTAAAAAGATACAAGCCAACGAGCAGACAAAACCAAGCCATACACCCCGCAGAAAAATTCATAAATGCCACTCACTTTGAGATGAATCATGAAGAAAAGCGTCCAATATTCAGTTTTCCCAGCTAAAATATACTGCTACAATCTATTTCCTGTCTTTTTCAATTGTTTCCTGGAGAAAGGGGGGTGAAACAAGGCTGGGGGACCACGTTTCACAATTTGGCGAATGAGGTTTTACGCAGGGCGGCGCGCGGCGCGTATCTGTTTTTTTGGGCAAACGATTCTGTCAATCAAACCCACGTTGCCTCCACTGCATTGGCTAGACTTCAAAGCGTCTATAGAGGTGTCATAGTATGGGATTGAGATATGTTCCAATACACACAGGCAGAAGCGCATGGAGCCGTAAGTCGCCGGCACAGAGAGGCCTTAGAAAGGATTCTAGCTCTCAAAAATGATGCCAAACTGCTGTATGTGATAGATTGTACATGTATAGTGATAAAGGAAGTTAAATATATAGTTATATAGTATATAAAAGTACAATGGAACAGCTGGAGCAGCTGATTCCCAAATGACGACCTTTCGTGACCTCTCGTACAGAAATCTCTCTAGCTCTGGCCTGCTTCACTTTATCAAAGCCAATTCTTTTTTGTATGACTACTGTCCCGTTTTGCTATGATTGTGGGTGGTTTTTAGGCTTTACAGAGCCTCATTTAATATAGTATTATCAATAAAAGTGCTTTTTCACCAGGCGAACCTGACAATTTCCAAATGGAGCTGTGTGCCATCTTCATTTGCTATTAACCAGTAACATATACACACTATTTACACATCTCAGCAAAGCTCACCGTTCTTAGTGTTATTAATCCATTGCAATTATTCAAATAGACCCTGTAGTTAGAGAGATACGCCTTTGAGTATGGGTATAGTATTTTCGAGCAGAAGCCTAAAAATAGGGCTAGGGTTAAAAGGGTTCTTTTAAACTTCTAATATTTTCGAATGACGTATTTACTATTTGTAGAATCAAAAAAAAGACAATAAATCTTGCATTACATCTTTAGAATCTTCTTTTCCTTCATACCTCCATTTCATGTCAGTGATATTTCCATTCACAAAACTTCCTTTGAAAATATTGTGTGTTGGAAATGAATAGTTTACTCATCCTCTGCATATTTCACACCAGAAATCACACAGCTCTGCTTTGTATTGAAAGAGCAAAAGAACGCCGAGCTTCCTCACTTGAAGTCATCACTGAGGATTCTGCACATATCTCTCTTTATGCTAAAAGGTAGTGGGTAGTGTGGGGGAAATTTGTCAGCGCCGTGCCTCGTAATTATTAATTTCTGTACCTTTTGTCATAAAAGGCCTCACCCCGGATGGCTTTGAACTCGTCACTGGAGGCTTTGTGCATAATCGTCTTCGCTGCGCCGCCTGTCTTCGTCTGTCTTCGCCTGTCTTCGCCTGTCTTCGCCTGTCTTCGCCTGTCACTTCTGTCTAGCGACCGTGGCAATCAGAGTGAATGCCGATCGTATTTACCTGCGTGGGAACGTCAAGGTGGCAGTACAGGGGGGTGGCATCACATCACCTGAGCAGAAGCCACACGGAGGACTTTACATCTGTCAGCCCGTCTGTGTACAACAGACGAGCAAAGCTGCTGTGAGAGTTGCGCTCGTAGCTAAGTGCTCAGCGGTGACAGAATACGTTTATTAACCTTGACGTGTACAACGGAGTCATGTGGTGCATTGTCATTCTGCAGTGAGCACGGCCCTGTTAACACACTGAACAATACACTCGTGCTGCAGTATTACAGAGTCTCTGTTCCATATAATCTACTATGACTCAACACAACTAATGACCAACACCGTGACCTTTTCTTGATTTGTCCTCGTTTGATGCATTTCGATACATAATCAATGAACATACGAGAGCCTTTGTGCCATTAGCTCCATTAGACATTAAGACTTCAGTCGTGTCATCACATCACGCACACTGGTCTGAGTAATTAATGCATTAGTCATATTTTCATGTGTTAAATGATTTGCGATACTTGATGCAGAGTTCCGGCCCGAGGGCAACTGTGAGTTGTTTTTCTTATCCTTGGATGAACTTTCAAATTGGCACAAAACGAGGGCAGCAGATTACGGATCATCACACGGCGGCTGCAGATCTTTGCGGCACGTTTTTGATCGTATCTCACAGTAATCCGCCGTAGCACAGAACATTATCTGTAATTGGCGTTTAGTTATCAAAGCTTGCAAATGAAAATCACTTGAAAATGATGTTATTGGATATGGAGTGAAACAAGCCTTCTTTTGTGACAGTATTGTCTTTAACGTAATTGTCTTGTCTTTAACATGTCAAATCTAAATGGGATCTCTGCTTTCAGGATTCTTCTGGTTGGTTAGCTTGAACGAAAATAAGAGCACATCGTTGATTTTCTGTTATTGAGTGGAAACACAAATAAAATAGAGCTGAACAAGAATCGTTACGGTCGACTAAACAGACAAAGCAGAGAAGAGAAGTCAGACAGATTCGAGGGAAAAGCGAATTTCTGACTTGGTGAGACTTTATATGAGATAGTGTGGTTTATATTGCTGGGATACTGAGAAATAGCTCAATCAGATTCAATCGTATTAACTTTTACAAGTGATTTTCCTCATGAAAACACTTTTTTACATGAGCTCCTTCTGTTCACACAGAAATGCAAATGATATACTCAGTGTATTATTATATTTTTGCTGTATGATATAATTTATGTTATATGTGTTGAAAGAATTAAGATAATTTATTATGAAATGGAGTGAAAAGGAGCAGTGTAGAAGTGTAAGTGAGGCACCAACAGCAAGAAGAAAAATGGAACAAATAAGAGAAAAAGTCAAAAATGAGTATGTAAAAGCTCAACTGTGGGAAAAAACTCAAGAGAGAGGAATGGGAAACTATTAAGGGAACATGCTGAATGAAGTAAGTAAGAAAGAGAGAGAGGAATGGTTGGAGGAAAGAAGTGAGCAGCTGAAGAAGTTTCTTGATGACCTCAAGACTTCAAAAATCTACACGAGCGAACAATTGAACAAGAGAGGCAGATGAAAGAAGAGGGGGATGAAAAGAATAATAAAACAGAGCTGAAACGGGAGCTAAAGAAGGCGTCTGAGCAAATGGAGGAGATGGTTGGAGAGGCTGAGAGACGAGAGAGAGAGAGAGAGAGTGACATAGACGGGAAAGGAAAGGAAAGATCTGTGAAGGAGAGGCCAGAGATGAAAAAGACCGCAACCCCGATGAAGGCAATTCCCCACATCATGGTCTCAAAAGACGAATGCAAAAAAAAAAATATGTAAAAAAAAACAAATTTGAAAGACAGGTGGAGGAGAGCGACAGAAGAAAAGTTAGGGGAGATCTGTTTTTCAGCGCTGGAGGAGGTTGAACTGAAACTGCTGACAAGAAACGGAAACAACAAGCAGAGGTGGATGAAGGCTGAATATCAAAGAGGAACGTGTCAATAATATATTAATGTGACTGTAATTACAAGTGAAGAAATGTCTTGGTGTATGATGTTCACACTAACAACTCCTCCTCCGAGACACAGGATTTTGTGTGATTTCGTGCACCATTAGTGGGAGAATAACTCTAAGATGTTCCAGATGTTACAGAGATGTAAATTCACCATTTCACCAGCAGTTTTTGGAATATAAATTGAGGAAAGAAGCCTTCAAACATGTATTCCTTTTGATGATTCTTCCATCCCCCAGACAGAGGCATTTATATAAAGTGTGTCTGAGGCTGAAAGTCAACATACTTCTTTCTGACTAATTTAACACGTTTGGATGAAACGGAGGGAGAGGGTGTTTGAAAAAGGAGTGGTGGCAATAAATGCCGATCCGCACGCTTCCAAGCTTCGACCGTTCCCATGGTAAACGACACCCCAATCCGAAATGTAAAGAATATTAATCCCACATTATTCATTATGCATCAACACTAAATATTATTAGTTATTCTCAGACGGATAGCACTGTTTGTTGTGTGTGCGGATGTGGCGCTGTCCAGAGTGCTGAAATGCAGCAGAATGATCGACAGTTTCAACAAAACTAGGTATTTCATATTATTTTAGGAATATATTTTGGCATAGGCTGCAGTCTATTTATTGAATCTTTCATTTATAGGCCTATATAAAAGCAAATGTGTTTTTATGGGCCATCGCTGTAATCTATTTGATGTAATTGTTGCATATTTTTAGCTGTTTCCATTGCAATAAAAAAGGAAATACCTTGAAGTTTTGTTGTCATCTCTCAGACAATAACAGCAAAGTAAAGTACAATACAAGTAAATAATGACTGCGAGTTTGAGGAAAGCTTGTGTTTAAATCAGGATATATAAGTGCAGATGTTTACTTGGTAAAGACACGCGGAATAATAGAAGTAACAATAATAATAGTAGATATAATAACCAGATTATGGTGAGATTCTTAAATGTAGTTTCACTTGATTTTGAAACTGAAATATTATTTTACATCTTCTTTGAATGACAATAGCAGAGTTTGTCCTGTTGTCTCAGTTTAGATTTGAATGTGTTGTTATACAACAGATTCTTAGTTAACCACAGTATAGTTAGTGAAGCGAATGACTAATAAGAAGTCCACTCTTACACTTTACTGCAACGTTAGTTTCTTTCGTAGGTCATTTCCTAAGGAGGGAAGCTTCACACTGGCCAAAGCAGAGCGGCATATGAGAAAGTTTTCTGAGGAAGAGGAGCATTTCTGTCCTGTTCTTTGCTGTTTTGGAATAAACATGAACATATTCGCCCCTGAAGGCCCGAGAGCCTCTGTGTGGGAAACAAATACGACAAACAAAAGCAGATGTATGAAGCCAATAAACTTCACCTCATGGCACAAAGTGTGCGAAAAGAATGAAATAAAATAACAGCCGACTTTAAATGCTGACTGCTGTCAAAGTGTCCACAAGGTCAGAGGAGCTGCTCTCTGTCTGAAGAGTAGAAGCAAACTTTATTTTAGCTATAAAAAGAAATAAGATTCAATAAGTTCACAGATATTGGTAATTAAGATTGGACATACCCCAGTTTATGATTGAAGTCTTACAGCCTGCTTAACACACGCACAAATTACAGTCATAAATAATACTGAAATGATTTCTTAACCACAAAAAAAAACTATAAAATTATAGCTGCATGAGAATTCCCAGTAGCATCTAGTCCTTAATCTAAAAACCGGTCTGGTCAGTCTACTGTTACAGAAGACGTTGTTCATACCGGTGCACTAGATTAGAAACACTAGATGGCAGCAATGTATCAGAGTAGTACAACAGGATATCTAAGTAGATCACTCTGACCTGTTCACTCTAATGAGACTGAAGTTCTATTTTGTATCAGCCGGAGCCCGAGCAGTACATATTTTACCGGATAGTAAACAGCTGAGTCCTACAGGATATGTATTGCTACAAAAATTAAACCGAGAAACTGAGAAATGAACCGCTGCAGTCGCTCTCAATGCACTTTATCGATCGCCTATTGGCTTCTTTAATCAATAGGCCTAACATTTCCTCAGCGACCACAGAACAGAATGGAAGGTTACTATCTGGCACAAACAGTGCCCCCCCCCGCTGATCTGGAACAGATTGAATTAGAAACTCCATCAGTCGGAGGCTCGACCACTTCCTGAGCGCCGTGCTGCGACACTGGATTGGATCTCCCTCAAAGGAAATCATCTCAGCGAGTCTGTATTAACACCACCTTGCCCCCCCTGCCAAGTTAGGCCAACCTGTTCTCCTTGTCCCTTGCCAGGGTTGCTACTGGCACAGACGGAGACAGGTACCTTTAAAGGTGGGCCAGGGCACAATTCTCCAAAAGGTGGGCTTCTGATTAATTGAGCTTGAGGATATGCGGCCCAGCTGCTGACAGATACTAAGTGTGGGTGCCATGTTGAGGGAAAGAGCTCTCCATCTTGCCTGGGAGCTCCATGGCGAAGAGCTACGTTGACCAGTTGCACAACATGGGACCATTGCCGGCGCACAGGGAGGTGTCTCCTTTGAGATCGATATCTCCTTTGAGATCGATATCTCGTCTCGTCCGACACCTCCTCGAGGATTCAATTTAAATTCCATTTCATTGAGAAATGATTCCTATTGGGTGATCATAGCCCATACAGTCAATTAAACATCTCCTTGCATCGTTCAGTGAGAAAAAGCACTTTACTAACGTGGTAATGGTCTTCCAGCTCTGCAGACAATTTCTATCTATAGACAAAGCAGCCATTTCATTCTGTAAACAAGTCATGTTTCCTCCTCTATGACCCATGCTGTTGATGGCCCACTATGTGTGCTGCCATAGCGGGAGGCTTTGCAGCCAGACACGGCAACCGTGTGAGCGCCAATTATTTTGAATATGCAATCAGTCCATTTACATAAAACACACCTACTGTTTTCTCACGCAGATCCGATGCATGTACACACTTTGAGACACATGCACAGAGGGCATGTTCATTGTGTGCAAATGAAGATGTTAACTACCGCAGTAAGACTATATGTCGACAGTTAGGCAGAGCTCTTCTCCCCGGAGACAGAGGCAGCCTCTCTGTAGTGCGCCCGGAAATGATCTCTAACTGCCTTCTGTTGTAAATACGCTCATGTTTACGGCATTTTAACAACAACTGGCATGCAAAATCAAGTACCTGCAGTGTGTGGGCGTGTGCATATTTTCTGCTTGTGTTTTTGTGAGTGCATTCTCGTGTGGATTGTTGCGCTGGCATTTACAGCTGTGTCTGAATATCATGAGAATACATCGGTCTCTGTAGCTCAGGCAGCTCAACCAGTCACTTACGATTATACTTATCACCCTCTTCCGAGAGCAAGCTGGAGGAAGCTGGAGAGAGAGAGAGAGAAGGGGGGTGTGGGGGAGAAAAAGTGGGAAAGAACAAAACGAGGGGGAGAGAGGGAGAGGAAGAGAATATGTGTGTGTGTGTGTGTGTGGTTAAGTGAATTGTAAAATGTTACAGCTAAAACAGGATTCCTCTCCACGACGAGCCGCACTTCAAATGATATGAGCCTTACAGAAAAGATAAGGCAAATATTTAATAGTGTTGCCGACAGAATAGAAAAAGGGCAGCTGCTCCGTGTGAACCCTTATGCCTTGAAGGACACACATTCAAAGTGTTCAAGCTTTAAGTAGTACAGAGTTATTACAGCGAAAGGGGCCTGGACCGCTGCCTTCTGTTGCACATGCTCGCCTCAGGCTGAGTTTATGCAAAAGAATAGTGAGATTATAATTTTTTTTTGCTAAATCTACGTTTATTCTTCTGTAGGTGATACCGAGGTCTCCGTCTTCCTCTGGGCACTTTTGTTTTCTCCATCGATGCAGCTTCTTGGCATTTCTAAATAATTCTAAGCTTAATTCGTGTTAGAGAGATATCTTGGCAGCAGACCAGCGGCCAATGTGGTCTTCATTATACATGGGGATTTTCATCTGGAGGAAGCTAAACGTGTGGGCGAAGAACACCCAAGAAGATCACAGTGTTACCCTTTCATCATGTAACCTTTCATATTATCTTTAACCTAGCACAGTTTTATCTTATAGTAGCTGTTTTTTATTTAACTTGGCACATTAATTGCCCTCTCATTTTTACTCTTAAGTAGCACAATCTCTGTGGTCCTTACAGAGATAGAATCTACAGCAGTCAAAAGTAAATATGCTTCCTGCAACACTCTCTCTAGGATTTATCTGAGAAGATCAAAGTCATGTTTTTCGAGAAAACCAGCCCGTCTGGCTTGTGTTAGCACCGGCGACAGATCCTGTTTGTTCATGGAGCAAGCAGGTTTCGGAATGAGATTTTTCTAATTAAATGAAATCTTTTCTTCCAGTGCTTGTCTCAGGATCTTTTAAAGATGATCAAACTTAAACTGAAAGGTGCTTTGAGTTACACATGATGGCCCATATGGTATCAGCTAGTTCCATTTGTAAAACCTAATAGTTGTGCACGAAAGATTCCTATCGATGGTGTTCTCGTTGTTCTGTTGATCTACAGGTGGCAGTAATACGCAGCAATGAGCTAGCAATGAGCTAGCAATGAGCTAGCAAAGGCAGCGAAGAAGAAGACTGCTTAGCTCGTACACATTAATGTAAACAATGAAGGCTTAAAGTACTTCAAACATATGCTTTACAGATGTTTTATGGAAATACACAAACAGTAACACTGTAGAAAACAAAATGCTCAATTACAAGTTTAAGTCCTGCATTCATAATTGTACCTAAGTAGAAATACAAAACAATAAGGAATACTGAAAGTATGATTCGGTAAAAGTACTCACTAAGTAAGATAAGTGTTTCTATTAGACTAATATTACTGATGTTTAACTGTGGAAGCAGCAGCTTAACATTTTATCAAGCTGAAGTGGAGCTCTTTTAAACTGTAGGTTGGTTGTTCTCTAAACAAAGCAACATATTTTTTATAAAATGATCACATGTTTTGTATGTAAAATCGTCAAAATAACTAATTTTGGTTGTCAAATACATGTAGTAGAGGACTAATTACAATAACTGTAGTTTGGTGGAACTATTAAGTAGCAAAGTTTGTTAGTCAAGTTAAGTACATGAGTACATGTACGTAAAACGCTACTTTCATTTGTGCTTAGGCGGTAAAAAGAGCCGCGCTGACATCTACTGTGTCTGTTATTAATAACACTTACACACAGTGTGTCATGCTTCCAAACAAGTGCTACTCCTGTTCCTTTGTCGTAGCATTTGTCATCGTCCTCTGCGAATACGCACACCAAGAGCTCCGTCCTACCACTGGAAAGTCACTATTATGATGGAGGTGTTTACCTTTACTCAATATTTGTGTCCATTTGTGTTCTTTGCAGCTGCAATTATCTACTTCTCCCTGGAGGATGAATAAAGTTCATCGTACTTCTGACGCTCTTGTTTGTGGAAAGTGACTCACTGCTCTGTGTCAACAACTGTGTTGTTGTATTCTGGGATCCAACAATGCTAATGACATTGTTATCAACTCTGTTGATGGCTCTGCATCTTGTTTGCAGAGCACTCCGATGAATTGTTGCTCCCAATAGACAAGCTGCTCCCAAAATCAGTGGATTAGATCAAATGAACCGAGAATCAGCAGCGAACATTTTTTATTTTACTCAAAGTGAAGTGAAGGGGTAATGATTTATAAATTAAATCATTAATGAGACAGAACTGCAGCGGAGAACAGCGCACCATACAAGCTACTGTTTTTGGAAATAAGTGATGAATTATTTATCAAAGCTTGTGCTGCTCTGCATCGCGCAAAGATGAGTTTATACTGGATACGTATGTTGCAAATTAATTCTAATGATGAGTTCTCTTTGAGCAAATGCAAATGGAGAGTCACAAGAAAATATGAAACGCAGATGTTAAATTATACATTTCATTTTGTATACATCATTCATTATTTCAAGCATTGATATTGTCTTTTTTGACTCCATTACATTCAGTGACTCTCTTCTGAATGTGCAGTGTTTCTCGGGCTTCCCTCTCCCCGTGTCTGTCCTATATCAGTGTGGGCTGGTAGTTTTTCTGGGAGAGCTTAAGTCTTATCAGCTCTTCATTATATATCATATCATATCATAACTGCCATGAATCAGCAACAATTGGGGAGCTGTTCATGAGATTTTTCTCCGAATGGAAACTTTCATTCCCATTTAATGCTATAACGCTTATCTTCCAGTGCGGGAAAAAAAAAACAGATTCATTCAGTTCCATTGCAGACTGATTTAGCATGTTCACTTCACACTCCGCGATAAGCAGAGATACAATGGAGGCTGTTCAGCTCAGACACTGTCAGGAAGTCAAAAATGGCCAAGTAACGATTTCTCTGATGGAAAAAGAAGAGACGGCCTTGGATTGTGCTCATTTGTATCACGGCCGGATGCACTAGAATACATGAAACAGTTCTACTAATGCGACAACAACAAGAGTCCATCTTATACCTCACAAGCCACATTTCAGGAGCAGCACAGACTCTGTAGCTTCCCTGGCTCCTGTGCTGCCACAGCTTCAAGCACAACAGGATCTCACGTATTTGCAGTGGTCCACATACAGTGTTCAATGATTTAAGTAATCTATAGCTTCTTTTCCACCTCTAGCAACAACCAACCAGCACATACAGTAATTGATGCCTGGTGTATCATTACAATCTGTGGGAACAAGGCTTTTTTTTTTTTAAAGCTTTCTTCAGTGGTCTTCACGGTGACAAAATCTTGCCTGCAGCCTTGTTATTACTGCAGTGCATCAAAAAAGAGACTGGAAGTATCAGCAGTGGGACAACTTAAGAGTGTCTGGAATTCACAATTGCTGTAATGAGGCTAGATGAGACCTAAATGCAAGTTATCTCAATATCTTCATTGCAAAAAATTATGATTATATACAGAACTACTCATTTGCAACCGTAAATATGTTTTCAAAGAGGCCACTCAGATTTCATCAACATATAAAAGGCAAATGTTTTTTATTAAAATCTGCAAAATGTTTATCCTGAAGTTGTTGTATTTGTTTGTCTTCCTAACAATATCCAATTGTGGCAATTAAAGCATGATTACCGTTTTTTAAGGTTGTGTTTAGGGACTTTTTTAAAGCACTTGGTTAAGGCTATAGATAAATTCTTCATCTTTGTCAAATCATGTCAATAATATGAGAGAGTCAGCCCAACCCTAGCCATAAGAACATAACAGTTTGTGGCCTGACAGAACATCATCCATGTATCAATTGCAATTTTGGCCAAACCATTTAGGTTTAACAACACATTAAACAAAATAAATTACGGGATGTCTGCAGAATGTTTAAACCCTCTAAATTACAGCACAGATCACACTTAGCAAGTGAACATGACTCAATTCCCTCAGCAGGTATCAGTTAATTGCAGTGGCGGGCCGTGCATTTTATACCTGGGCTTTCACTGCTGTCCTGCAGCTGAAACACAGCTACGGTTATTATTTGTTTTGTGTAAAAATGAAGCTCAACACCTGTAAATACACTAACTGCAGAGAATACGCCGAGAGTGCGTCTCCTCTCTGCTCTGACTGCAGCGCGAGGCTTCTGTGAGAGTACCCGCCCGTGTGTGCTTTGGGGCGGCGGAGGGGCTCACGGCAGCACCCGCTGCTCGTTCACGGCAGTAACTGTAGAACGGTAGTGCTTTAACGTCATCGAGTCAAAACACCAGCAAAGTCTCCAATAACACCAGGAAAAGTCCCTAGATTTGTCGCTAGTAGCTTTTGACAAAAAACGTCGCCATGACGGTTTGGAAAGTCGCCAGATTTAGCGAGAAAGTCGGCAAGTTGGCAACACTGGCACCGGCTAAATATGTCCCCAGAGCAACATTGGACGTAACAATGGTTCCTATCACATATAAAACCAAACAAAAATCCACCTTCATAAGTTGTACAAATAATAATATACAAACAAGCATATTAAAGCTACTGCAGATGTAAAAACAAACGCATTTAACTTACCAGAGCTGCTGTTCACTATTTAAAGACAAAGTCCATCCTTCTTTCTTTGTTAATAAAGAGTTTAATCCCACGGTTGTTCAGTACATCCGTGCGTTTTAGTTCCAGTAAGAAGTCCTTCTCGATTCATGGACGCCAGTGAAGACAGTCAAGCCTCCCCAGTTGTATTTCTTGAATATGTTTTAATGCGTTTCAGGGCTGAAAATGTCCGCTCGACAGAGGCAGCAGATATTGGGATTGTCACCGCCCAACATGTCGCGCTAGCCCACTGACCAATCACGTATGGCTAGGCCAGCTAGCAGGCTCTGGCACGTCAAAGAATACGCCCAACATGTCAAACTAAAGATATGATTGGTTGAACACGATGACAATCAACAATATCGTCCCCATTCATTTAAACGGTACATGGATGCACTTGTGAGTCTGCAGGCCTCGGGCCTCTCTTCTTACCAGACACAGGGGGGAAATCTGATTGGATAAAAGCTCTACTTAAAACAAGCTGCACTGGAAGCAGAGCAACTGAGGAAGACAGTAGCTGTGCAATGAGAAAATAAGATAATGGGAAAAATATTTTTATAAATTATAATACATAATACAGAAAAATTATTAAATTATAAAATAGATATAACTTTGTGATTCTGTTTAGGCCAGCAGAGAAGGCTTTGCAGGCCCTGACGGCCCACCACTGGTTAATTGCATCTATGTATAGAATGAATGAAGAGGAAATATTTCAATTATACACCTGTACTGGTACCAACCAATACCATCTCAACCGAGCATTTGGAGTGCACTGTGCATCAGGCTTTGTCAGTGGACTGAACCCTTTGAGTCACCATCACAACTACCTGGAGCCATTTAATACGTCATTAGCACCTCTCTCGAAATGCATGAAGAAATAATCCAACAGGACAAGTAACCCCATGGTAAAGGTTCTCTTCAGATGCCATGTTTTATTTACCTTAGGGCAAATTTCTTCACTACCCACTAATCTGACTAATGACATTTGGAATATCACTTGGAATTCTGATAATTCTGATCTTCCAACAAGGACCATAGCATTCAGTAAATATTTGAATGCATTAAAAAGAGCGTTTTTGTTTCAATGGCCATCTGACAGAAAATTGTGATCATACTGGAAACCTCCAATGAGTGAGTGCTGTATATACAAGAGCCGACTTTTTGAGATAAAATCAGTTGAATGCTCCAGTTACACTTCAACAGTTCTGTAAGTCTTCATGAGAAATTGAGATTTCTATATCTCCAGTTTCGGCTTGATAGTAAGTATTCTCTGGAGGTAATTGTTTTTACTTTGAATCACTTGACCCGTGAGTCAGACAGTCTGTAACCCTCCCACGCCAACACAACTCGCCTGGCTTGTTTCTTCAAATATCTATTTAATGTAGGAGTCAGAAAGGTGTGAATACAAAATGTCTTTCTTCTTAATATTGTGACCACATGCATGTTCTGATCTCTGTTTTGCGATTCTTGTCAGAGATGATTGGGAATGTAAAAGAACAGGAATACAAAAGAAAGACAGATTTCAGTGTAAATCCTCAATTATTGCAACAGCGTAGAGCCACGTGGAAAACTGACGAGGTACTCAAACAAGATTTAAATTTTTTTTTTTTTTTCTGTTATTCAAACGACCTCTATGTTATGTTTACTGTTGGGATAGCATGGTTCATTTGTCATTCCATTCATCCGCTGAACTACAGTATGCTAATTATATGTATACTGCTGCTTTTCTGCAATGAGACTTTTCTGGTAATTGTCTTAACTTGCAAAACAGCTAACATTAAGGGTAGCATAAAAAGACACTGAGGTGATTGTGGGTCTTTTTGCTTGACAAATTCACAGGCGCACAGTAATTAGTGTTCACAATGCAGTACTGGTTTCGAATGCTTTGCATCAATGGCACTGCATCCTTATTCAATCAAATACCATATCTACAATGTGGTCGACCTGGAACGACACATCTGTCTCCGGCTACTTAATTGCGCAACAAGAGGGATTTCTCCAGTTACTTCCTCGATACCTGCGCTCCCGGACCCTGCAGAATCATGGGTAATGAAGGCACCGCCAGCTGCGAATTCATTCATAGATCTTCTGGTGAATTTATTAATGCATGAAGACTTGCTGGGTAGACCCGTACCTCACCACCCGCCCCCTCAGGAGAGCATGATTAATGGTGTTCCCCTCAAACTGCATCAGTTAGCCACTGCTATCTGGTATTTGTCTTTACAAGATCGTATCGACTTTTGGGAGATCATGCAGAAAATGAACTGTCATGCGCAGGAGCCTGCTGAACAAAGGGTGGTAATAGCTTCGTTCTGCTGGCGAATGGGAACAAGCCCCAGCGTGGAAACAGATACCACACAGGGGCCGTGTAGACGAGTGTGTGCACAGACACCTCCCTGGTCTCTTTCTGAGGAGAGGAATCTTGTTCTGCCTTTATTAACTATAGTTCCCCACTTCTTTTATGGAAATGGGATTTAACTGAGGTCTCGGCCAGGATATTACAACATATCAAGCTGTTCCACTGTTTGGTTACAACACATAATGGCATCATTATTTCTTCTTTTGTATGCAGATGGAGAATTTACCACCGAACACTGACAGCAGGCTTTGTCTTTGTACTCTGTAAATGGCTACTTAAAGTCAGATTAACATCCGAGTCCAAACTTCTAACACCCTTTGATTTTAAAGAGGTTTTTTCTCTCCCCTCCTTTGTGGCTTTTGCACATTTGCATGGACATCAGAGAGGCCTTATAACTACATTTTACAGGCTTCACTTTACATAATGACATGTTTGCTGTTTGTATGCACTTCTCCTCAAAGAAATTGGAACTGCAACATTTTTAAATTCGATCCAGAGGGAAACCTTGATCTAGAAAATCCAATATGGCAATGACTTGCATGGAAATCACAAATGACGATTGAAGCACAACTTTTTAAATCAAACGTGGGCTCAAAAGCTTTATCCCGTCAAATATAGACATTTAGCATTTCCAAAAGAGACTATATCAGAACATCTACTATCAATTTGTTATCTTTCCGTGGCATACTTTTACAATCATTCACCATATTTGGTGGACATCTTTTTCAGACACTCTTCACACGTCAAAATCAACCGTTAAAGGGTTGAGTTTTTTTCCCTACTTTCCGTCTTTGTAATTCACAGTCAAATCTCAAAATCTAGAGTCACTGACAGGTAGCAGAAGTCCTCCACCAGCCATTTTGGGGCAATCTGGAAGAAACAGATTGCATCAACCAGGCTGATAATGCAAGTTAAGCCTGGAGCTGATTTTCTCACAGACCCTCTCTCAGGCCGTAAGGGAGAACCAACAACCAGTGGAGGGAGGGGAAAAAGGGAAGGCAGTCCTGTTATTGAAGCAATTCACATCCGCCCTGCAGAGGGTGGAATGACTGCTTCGGGAAGATAATTGTGCTTAGAGAAAACCCAGCAACAGGAACACTAGGAATTTGATCAGCAAACCATTTTCCTCTTTTGCCGATAGGGTGGTTTATGAAAACTGACACGGTGCAGGTGGGAATGTAGGGAGTGTCATTACTGGAGGGTCACTGCACACATGATAACCCGACCCGCTCTTTTATTCCTTTCATTTTGTTTATGCTCTCCACTCGGTTGCGTGCTTGATGAGGTAAACACATCGGTCCCCTGGCTTCTGTAATCAATTTGATTCCGGATTCGTCTCCACGGACACCTGACGGAACCTGTGGCGCAGCTCCGTTATGGGGCCTAGAGGAGTGCTCCGGCTGGCCTCCCTCCCTTCAAACACTGAAAGAGGAGCTGGTGATTAACCGCGACACAACAGCACTCATCGCTAACTCACATGCACGGGTAGAGATGCACCGCCACAGCCTCCCTCTCTGTCTCACTCTCTCTCTCTGCTCTCCAACTGTGTTGCATTCTTGGGTAGAGGCCAGAGCTACACAGTTTTTGGATGAGCGTGGCTCCTGTGAGGGACTGTAAAGTAGGTTGAGAGGACAGCCGTACCCACAAGTCTCTTTCCAAGCTCATGAACATTCTGGAAAATAATTAGCGGGATGCAGCCAAGTGTTGTCTTTGACCTCAGCAACCTTCATCGGTCTCCTT
The DNA here is from genome assembly GCA_032191485.1 of Leptoclinus maculatus. Lineage (NCBI taxonomy): Eukaryota > Metazoa > Chordata > Actinopteri > Perciformes > Stichaeidae > Leptoclinus > Leptoclinus maculatus. Next base: position 5,073,361 of record JAVDOI010000011.1, on the reverse strand, counting down.
TTTAACAAACGGCTCCACTTTACTGCTCATGGTGGCTAACTGCTTATCCACAAATTGTATTGTTTTAGATTAAAACAACCAGCATGACATTTGTCCATTGGTAGTAAGTAGGTAGAAGCCCTTGGAAACAAGTTACTTCTGTAAAAATGGTGTAAGAAATATAGGGGAATTTACTGGTATATCGAGTACAGCATATCTTTAGGCAGCCACTTACCTGGTAGATGTCTAAAGTCATTACAAATGGCGGTTAAATTAGAAGATAACCAGGACTGAAACTTGCATCTTTCCTGAATATTTTTGTCAATGACCTTTTTTCTACAACTAAGAAGAGATGATGACAAGGGGGCAAAATGTCATTTAACACCAACCGTGAAGATATCAACACGAGATATTGTTGACGAAAAAATATGAGACTTAAATGGAGTTTAAAAGAAAACCCTCTACCAAGATCTCACTTTGTTTTCGTTGACAAAAAAATGCATATTTGACTGTATTTTGTTCCGTTTCTTGTGTCATGAATACACTTGTATTCACCCTTTGTCTGTAACGGTCCATTTTAGCACCTATGTATTTAAGCCCCTCCCCCCCTCCTTTCCCAATAAAGCCCAGTCAAGTCTGCCTTAATTCGTGGCCAAGATGTAAGTATGTAATGCTGACACAGTTTTTAAATTACTCCAAAAATTTCTTTGCCAATGGTGTGCTATATTTCTTGTTACTTAATGGGCAGCAATTTGAATTTATAGTGATATAAAACAGTGAAAAGCACATCAATTCACATTTCAAAGGCCGGACTAAAAGAACTTTTAGCTATTTTGCTTGTTACATGAAGATTAATGACGATTAATTGATTACCCAAATTATGCTCAGTGTGATTATATTTTGAAATCGTTACCCTTGTGAATGAATTGTGTGTTTTTGATATGCTACACTGATATTTTATTAATCCTCAAAGCAGACACAGCCTTCTCATTTGGGGTTCAGACTGTAATGTCAGCATAGCACCTGACATCATTTGCAAAAAAAGGACTCTTCAGCGGGTCGCTGTCACAGTGGCCTGAACCCAATTCTCCTGGAGGATCATCTCCTTAATTACCAGGTCACACTGACAGTGAGGTGAGGTTTGATTAATAAGGGACATTAGATTTCAAGTGTTCCTAACAGTAATACGAATCCAGGGCACTCAAGGATGATTACACTTATATCTGTCATTAGATTGTTCGGGGAGAGAGAGAGGGATGTGCACTCACATTCTCGACATTAACTTTTTAAGGCAAGTGTCCTTTGGACATGTACATTTGTCCGAGTGAAAACCACAATAATTTCCAATAAACTTACAATAAGTTAACAATATTTCTGTTTTCATTTTGTTCGTGATTGCATAAATCAGAAGTATAAACAGTTGAAATCATCCAAACACCATTAACATATAAATAAATGATTAAATGTATGAATTCTATTAAAGTGGCTACATGTAACAAAGATGAAGAGGTAATGTTCAAGCCGACTTGTCTGACAACTAAGTGACGTTAGCTCAGAAACACATCCTTGTCCTATGAAGAATGAATGGGCAAAATATTTGACCCGATTAATTAGAGAGAGAGGGGGAACCCACAGCAGTGTTGGAGAAGTGCTGACTACAGTGAAAAACACAAGTGTAAAAGAAAAATAGTCGCACACTTTGCAGCCACGATGCAAAAGCTATTTATTCGTTTATTGGTTTACCAAACGTTTTGACGGGGCAGTTATGACGAATTACTCCGAAACACTGAAATAAAGACCTTCATCTGTAAGTCCAACGGCGAGCTGACATGCACAGGTTATTCTCACTGTGAGCTGAATAACTCACGGTGAGATCAATCGGCGAGGCCCTTTCTACATTAGGCGATTCTGCTGCGAACTACCTCTAAAGAGCCATTATTTACTGCTCGCTCACGCTGCGACAAATGAAGTCAGCATGGGCCCATTATTGTGTAATTAGAGAAAAGAACAAGACAAATATTTAACAACACAAGTACTTCTGCTCGTTAGATCGGCTTTAATGGGGTTTTATTAATGGTTTCCAGGTTATAGTTGCTGTGATGAGCACAGGACACAGATTATTTATATATGTATTGTTTACACTGTTGAGGCCTGCTCGATACAAAGCTTATATATTTTTACTATTACTTTCTGACTGGCTGTCAACATCCCTGCTATTTTTCAACAACTAATAAATCTCAGATCTAACTCATATAGGGGAGTATCAGTACCTCCTCAGTTCAGGGTTCTATGAAGGAGACATCATCGCTTCAAACCTTTTCATGTCACACTGTCCATCAAAAGCCCATAACACCTTCCAGGCTGATAAATGTCCCCAAATGGACCGAGTACGGAGTGCGGACTGGTAGCGTGAGAGGTGCCAGTTTACCTCCTGGGTACTGACGGGGTTACCTTGCACGGCAGCTGGATTCTCGTACATTTCACGTGGAAATGGGAAAATCGCGGGATCACGTATCGCACCAAAATCACATATGTTAGCAGAGAGGTGACTGTCGCTTAAAAAGAATGATGCTTAAAAAGAATGATGGCGGCTCCTGAAGAGGTTAGCGTAGATGCTGCAATAGCATCATTTATATCAGAACTGGATAATATTTCTTCATTGAAAGAAGATTAAAGAACTGAAGGCTTTTCTTGATGGAAAGATGTTTTGGTTCATCCAATCACCTGCCATGTATTTAACCGTTAGCATGTCATGTTTCTGGTCTCATAGTCCAATATTCACTCTTTTTTAGTCTTGTGACTCCACCAACTCCTGAGAAAAGCCTGTTGGCTCTTTAAGCCCCAGTTCCACCGAAAGCCGGATAAACTACGGATGTCCCCGGGAGTGGAACCGTAGTGAAACCGTAGTCAGTCCGGGACGTTCCGGGGGGGTCCGTGATGAACCGTAGTAAAACCGTGGCTATCCGTGGTGAACCGTGGCCATCCGTGGCGTATCCGAGAAGACGAGCGGCTCTCCGGACGTACAACTAACATCCGGGGTGATCCGGGGACATCCGTAGTATATCTGGCTTTCGGTGGAACTGGGGCTTTAGCTGCTAAATGCTGCACTTTGTTCACCAGCTAGTCTTTAACTCATTCTGTCTGCTGTTTGGTAATGGGCAGGAAGTGTAATACCGGTCTTAAGAGCTTTTTATTTTTGCTGAAAACGATGTTTGACGAGAAAGAGAAGACCGAACCAACATAGTAAGATTGCGGGCTGTAAAATCCAAACAATGAGCAGAAAGACACCGTCAGACTGGAGGAAACTGCAGAGTCGGGTGATAATGTTCTGTGGGTTGTTGTGATCCAGTGTACTGATTAAGCTCCTGTAAGTGTGTAAAAGGATAAACAAATGAAACAATGTGAGCATTGGGTGTTGTTTACTCCTGTGTTGGCTTCTCTAAGAGGATAATCTACCTGGAGCTGTCTTGATCAAAGACATCTTTCCTCTGTCTTTGTCAGTCTGGACGGCAATGCCAGAGGGAATAACGACCCAAAAATATGGTACATCCATTAACCGTTCCAAAATCTGTTTATTTATGGAACCTAGAAATCAAACTTGAGTAGGGTTTGAGATACCTTCATCAGCAATCGTATAAGAATAGGTAAGCCTTTATTGTTCCCAGGAGGGGAATTTGAATTATCAAAGACAGAGATAAATAGAGAAGTAAAAATAAGAATAAGAATAAATAACATCATGCTGGAATTAGCTAAACAAGAGCAATGAAAGACAAAGTAATGAGGTATCATCTTACCATTATTAAACCATTAAAGAAGATGATACAGGATTGAACAGAGGTGGTGGAGTTAGAACTGTTTGAATTAGACTGTGGCGACTGGCTGCAGTGGGAAAACTACTCCCCCCCAATTAGTTGCTCATGTTGCTCTGATTAGAATGAATGCACCAGTCGGTTTGGTTTGGCAGTGGCGAAGCTTTTCAGTGTCAACGCTGGTTGCCATTTTTTTCCTCCCCTTCATTCCACTCCGTTGTATTTTTTGGGGTTTGTTTGCTCTCACCTTCCGAGGATCCCGTTCTGTCCATCCGGTCCTCAGTGGCAGTTGATGATGCTCCACATCATCCCCCATAATCCTGTGCTCCGCTTCCATTTGATGTCATCTTTCCCAGGGATTAACACGAATGCACCGAGGGCTCCGGCAAGCACGTCTCCTGAGAACACCCCAGTCAATAACAAACAGAATCAGGATACTTAAAAGTTTCACTTACACACACACACACACACACACACACACACACACGGACGCAGCCAAGCACACAAACACACAGATAAATAACGTAGCTAGAATACTGAAAAGCATCACCACCAGATAGAGTTCATTATCTATTTAGGGCTTTAATAAACCCATGGCAATTATCCAAAATGAAAAAGGTGTACCTGCTGCTCAATAGAAAATGTACTTGATGGAATTTTGGCAGCTATTGAAAGTCTACGTCCAAATACAATTATGATAAATAAAATTGCATTTCTCTCAACAGCAGTTGCGCCTGTCAGCAGTCGAACAGGGAGCCCTGAGGCTAGAGGTGACGTCTGTGTATGCAGCATTGTTTGGATAAGAACAATATTCATTCAATTACACCATGTGGGTTTTTGCCATGGTCCCCGTGGACAGTGGATTTTTAGCATTTGCCAGCTTGTTCTGAAAAGTACTTATTGCAGAAGCCGGCTGTACCGTGGCATTTAGGTATTGTAATAATATTTGGCTTACAGCCTTTTTCCCCACCAAAATGTGGATTAAGCTTGTAAGCCTCAGACAGAAATACCATTGCTTGGTTTAGAAGTTTATCTGTTCACACATATAAATGGTAAAACCCCGGGATGAAAGGCGGCTAAAACACAAATGTATACAGGTGAAAGAAGGGAGGTCAAATTGCATTACAGAAGCTAAATGCATAAACGACAATAAAGAGCAGGAAACTGAATGACAAGACTTTGAGGCGGGCTGTTGAATCACACGAAAAATGGCACTTTTCTTCTCAGACAAAGCGAACCGCTTAAGATCTAAGCCATACGTTTAATGCTTTTCAGTTAGAGAACAGGGTTTTATCCAGACTCTTTCTTTATCCAGAAAATCAACTTCATAGATAAATTGTACATAACATTAAACCACTTGTATGTTCCTGTCAGACGATAATAGAATCAGAAGCAGAGAGGACTGAAGATCAGTTTAATGAGCCAAAAACAAAATTGCATTAATAAAGCGCACTCATGTTTTCCCAACTGAATCCGACACCTTGGTCTTCAGTCAATACCGAATCAATACTTGGACCACGCTGAAACCAACATTTTCAGAAAATGCCAGGCATAAATCATGTATGTCATGGCTGAGTTATTGGCCTCAAGATGGGGGGAAAACAACAAAGTACACACATACATATAAACAGGGTCTATAGAGACGTGTGTGTGTATTAAGGGTCGTCCTCACTCCAACATGAAATGCGATTACCGTTCATAGCCCCGTCTCCTGTAATTCTTTCGCCACGTATGCGTAGAAAAACTGGACAGTTGCATCTCTCGGGGTGGACATCCCTGCTGGGTTTTGTGTGGGTTACATTGCTCGTGTTGGTGTGATTACTTAAAAAAAAAAAAATAATAATTCTTCATTGCACTTCTAATCATTCAGCAGATAAGGGTGGGTACAAAAATAATGAGGGACACACAAAAAAAGTTAATGAGGTTTTTTTCCTGTACTACACCTCTAGAGGCAGGGGTCGGCTTAGCAGAAATGTCATTAGGCAGGAATTAAACTGGGACTGTTGTTTTGCTGTTCTATCAATTGATATGCTTTAATTGCATAACCAAACTGTTCTGCCAAAACAAGAGAAGCCGAAGATGCGGCACAGTGAGTGTGACCGCTTGTATTTTGTACCAGTGAACGCAAGCTTTCCTGCTGTGCCTCTACCTCCTGCAAACCTACACACACACACACACACACACACACACACACACACACACACACACACACACACACACACACACACACACACACACACACACACACACACACACACACACACACACACACACACACACACACACACACACACACACACACACACAAAGAAACCCTGCTCTTTTGTTTTGTAGGTGCAATTGTAGCAAACTTTTAAACTAGAGCAGACACAAACTCAGTCCCAAGAGAAGCAATACATTAGCAAGTACCCTGTAGCAAGCTGGGGACTATGTCCTAATAGTATTTTAAAGCAGCTGCACTTGGCAATCCATCATGGAGATAGCAATCTCAGTCTGTCCCCCTCATACTGCAATAGACTTACCGTCATCACACAGACACAGGCGCTGGCATATACATTTATGCACCAAGTAATTCCGGGACCGCTTGGGAATACAGCATGACGCAACACAATCCTGTAATATGCGTTCAATCTCGATTTAATTACAGGTAACATTCAACTTTATCAGTAAGTTGTATCTGTCTGCTACGAAATGGGAGAGAAATCTGTGCCCTGCAGACCAGGTAGACAGAATGGACTCTGCTCCAGATAATGTCATTCAAGGGGAAGTTGTCCCACTTCTTTCAGACACAACTCGTGTCGACACAACTCGTGTCCCCAAAACTGAAAGTGGGATGAATTTGCCTCCTGCCACGTCTCAAGGAAATGTCGTGTGCTTATTGGAATTCCACCCGCTGATTATAAAAATATTTTTCCCATTATCTTATTTTCTCATTGCACAGCTACTGTCTTCCTCAGTTGCTCTGCTTCCAGTGCAGCTTGTTTTAAGTAGAGCTTTTATCCAATCAGATTTCACCCCTGTGTCTCTAGGTAAGAAGAGAGGCCCCAGGCCTGCAGGCTCACAAGTGAATCCATGTGCAGTTTAAATGAATGGGGACGATATTGTTGATTGTCATCGTGTTCAACCAATCAGATCTTTAGTTTGACATGTTGGGCGTATTCTTTGACGCGTCAGAGCCTGCTAGCTGGCCTATAAGCACGTCAGCATTACGTGCAGCTCAGTTTTCAGGAGCAGCTCTGCTGTGGGGTGCAGTGTGTGCTGTGATTGGTCAGTGGGCGAGCACGTGACTATTGTGAAACGAAACTTACAGCAGCGGCTTAGTCGGAGTAGTGAGAGTTCAAATTGAAAGATATGGAAGAAATTATGAAATTTTTTGCATTTTGCTTGGTGTATATTCTTAATTTTTTTTACCTAGCTTTGTTTTTTAATCACTCAATAACTGAAATTGGAGGAGAAACGGATTTGTGAGTTGGGATTTAACCATGGGATACAGAGATAGTAACGCGGAGAGATGAAATTCACTGTTTGGTAAGGTTGACTTATAGAGTTTCTATATTACATTTGCCATACAATCTATAAACTGTAACCTGAATGTGTGGAAATCAGCATTAAGATTTCCACGTTTATTTTTATAGTTCAATTTGTCAATATGATCTTGTCATGCCTGCAAAGCCCAGTGAGACGAATGTAATTGATTTTAACATGATCTGAACAGAAGGGGTGTGTCAGGGAGAACACGCACAGACAGACAGACAGACAGACAAACAGACAGAAGATATGTCAAAATGAAAAATAGTACAATTTCCTCTCATCTGTGTCTCTTCTTCCTTTGTTGTGTGGCACAGTAGCAATGTTTTTTCCAGCATTTTCTCTCCTTTGATAAACTGGCATGATGAAGGCCTCCTTTTTTCTCACACTGCTGCCTTGACTGACTGATGTTTTGTTCAAAAGTGTGTTGGTATTTCCATTTGCCTGATTGCATTGCGAGGAAACTCTGTCAACTCTGGGGAACAGGAAGCGCAGAGAATAGTCTGGGAAGAGTTTTACACATCCATCCTCAGCCCTTCACCAAAGCTTTTGTAATTGAACCTGAGGCATCAGGATGAGCGGCACCGATGCCAGGTGCATACTAAAAATAGTGCTCTCTCTCTCGTCGGACCCTCTCCTAGAGATGCCATTTTGTCATGCATTATGCATATATGCAAATACGGGACTAGGAAATGGATTACTTGAAAGGGCACCTGTGGTTTCCAGCTCAAAGATATACGCAACAGGGGAAATGAAGCGAATGTAGCGATCATTTAGCCGACGCACAGCTGTATGGAGGAGTGGAGAAACACTCTCTGTAATTCAGAAGTGGCGGATGACTGATGAATGGGGATGGAATCACAAACAGACTGTATATGCAGGTATATGGAGGGTAGTCTCATCCTTTTCTCTGCGTATATGTACAAGATCATTATTAGCTTAATTACCTCTGAAATATAAATGGAAGTTGGAGAACAGTACAGCACAGTATAGCATCAATCCTCACCTCTGTAAATAACTTTCATAACAACAACTTGAGGAATTTCATCAGCATGGGGAACATATGGGAAAAGTAAGAGGGAACAACTTACAGCAAAGATCACAGACTAGGTTTACTAAACTAAAGTTTTACATTCACATACAATGTATACAATACCTATTATGCTATTATACGTTGCTATGGAGAGGAGCCTGTCAAAAGCAGTGTTTCATACCAACATTCTTGGACTATCTTTGTATACTTCTGTGTGAATTAAATACTATTATGAAGTATTTTATCATTTAATTTAGAACTTTATGGTGACATGAGCATTACAATTTCAGGTGAAATCAAAGAGAAAATAAATGAATTAATAATTCCAGCTATATATAGACTGTTAACATGCATACACTATGGAAGCCCATTCCCGCAGCAAAAAAAAAAAAAATAAGATCACCAAAAAAAAAAAAAAAAAATTTATTCACAAAAAAAAAAAAAAAGAATTAATTCACAAAAAAAAAAAAAAATCAAATGAATTCACAATTTTTTTTTTAATATATATATATATATATATATATATATATATATATATATATATTTTTTTTTTTACTTTTTCTGTCAGCAAAAAAAAAAAAAAAAAGATGTTTCCAGTTGCTGTTTATTGGTCGCCACCTCAGCCACATTGGTTTCAATTGTATGGAAGCCCATTCCTGCCAGCAAAAAAAAATAAGATCACTAAAAAAAAAAAAAAAAAAATAGGAACTTAAAA